>OX424574.1:99601004-99916004 GCA_949152435.1 Gastracanthus pulcherrimus | reverse complement strand
GATCTTAACAATATGATCTCCCACAAACGGAAGAGACTTAGCCACTATACTTTGGGGAATGCCGTCTTCCCCTCTGGCCTGTGATGAGAAGTGGGCAACAGCCAGGACCACGTCCGAGAAGCTGACCTTTCGGAAAACAAATCCATCAATCACTGGCAGTGGTCAGGACGTTTTCAAGTTCTTCATTACCCTCATTTTGGGAGATCGACACCCCTGCAAAGTGGGCATTGAGCTCTTCCGGTGAGAAACCATGAAGCTCCTCTCTTGTCTTTGGCAGAAGGCCCAGAGCCTTGAGCTCTTTCCAGATAATCGCTTCAGAAATTCTATTTTGTAAAAATCTTTCCCTTGTTTCCATCGTTCGTAATTCAGCTTCAGCTGCAAGGCCCTGATACTCCGCCACAGTCTGTCGTCTTTGGTCCGCGCATAGCGTCGTCGTACGGAGTCACGTTTTTTGTAAAGATGTATTAGTTCAGCATCAAGTACTTATTCAAACGACTAGATGTTTTTTTTTTCTACTATTTGCAACTTGGATAAACCCGTCATTATTGATATTACAATTGTCAATTGTGTCGCTTATATTACTATAATTGTCGAGTAAAGTACTATTTGTAGCAGACGCATTGTTATTATTATTACATTTATTTGTACTTGTCAGAGAAACGGTATTGTTTTGTGTACTGGGGAGCACTGCGATTTGTTGGAATTCAATTTTATTTAATATAAGTTGGTTATCTTTTTGGATGTTTTCTACATTTCTTTCAATTTTGTCGATAGTAGTAGTATATGCAGAGGTAAAGTCTTCTTTTGTTATAATTTTTTCTATTTTTGTTATTATTTCCTTGTTGTCACATTCAACTCTATTGATTTTATTAGTTAAGTTTCGGAAATCGTTTTCAAAAGTGTTTAATATAAAATTATCAATTTTAGTCTGTGACTCAAGATTAGTCTGCTCTAGATTATCAATTTTTCCAATTAACATATTATAATTTACGTCTGTATTGGTCAACAAATTGTTCATTTCGACGTTACTATCGTGTAATTTTTTATTTTTAATTTTTAGGTTATCTATTTCTTGACAAAGCACTTGCTTCTCCTTTTTCATCTCCTCCAGCTGGGAGTGTTGTTTCGACAGTTTTTCCTCAATTTTTTGCAGCTTGGATTCAATTGAAAGTGTCAAAGTATGTACTGCTGGTAACGTATTTAGCCTATTTACAATTGCCTCCAATCTGCCTTCAATAGAAGTGCAATGTCTAGCAAGTGCATTGTCAATGTTTCTTGAAGTTGAATTCGCGTACTCCACCAGGCAGGAGATCGTTGTTCCCTTTTTTAACGCGGTGCTGTCTAGCATACGAATGACGGACGCATTTATGTCATTAATACTACTGTTATTTTTGGAGAAGGAGGACTGCGAAGTATTATTAGCTCGGTTTGAATCCGTACTCTTGGCCGTGACGTCACTCGGGGATTCCCCGCTGTGCTCTACTCCCGTGCTGGAAATGGGCGGGCCTAGTGTCGTCACAGGAGACTGCGCGGCCAACCGGAGTAGGTTGCTAGTGGGGGCGGGGCCTAGCCCCTGCAACGGAGAGAGTGAGGAGTTGGTGGGCGCGGCCTTGCTCGCCTGATTGGTGCGCGCAGCTGTTGCAGGCTTTTTATTGGCCGGAGTGGACGCGGCTAGCTCTTTCTCTTTCCCACTCATGTTGTTGCCCCCACTGCGTGACTGCCGACTCGAACATCGACCTCTTCGAGTCGATGCATGCCTAGCACGCTACCGCTTTGGTTTGTAGCTGTAGTGCACTTCTTTGTACGCGGGTAAGCACTGCAAGAGGCTTGCACGCCGGATGATATGTTATATATATATATATATATATATATATATATATATATATATATATATATATATATATATATATATATATATATAGAGAGAGAGAGAGAGAGACAGAGAGAGAGAGAGAGAGAGGGAGAGAGAGAGACAGAGTGATAGACAGAGAGAGAGAGAGAGAGAGAGAGAGAGTGGTCACATAGTGTCTGTCTTTCTTCTGCGTGAAATTGATTGAAAAGATATGAAAAAAAATGTTTTTACCTGAGGCATTTTCGGAGGGAACAAAAAGGATCGAAACTCGTAGTGGGGTTAACAGACAACTTCATGTTAATTATTCCTAAAGTAACGTTATACGAATAATCTCGGTTTATTCTGATTTGCTATTAAATGACTAAAATTTACTCAGAATATCGTTAACACTCACATTATCTATTTTATTTTACAAAATTCTTAATAAATATAGGTGACATTTGAAGTTTAATTTGGTTATTTGTCAAATCATACGGGTACTAAATTATTCTAAAGCTTTTCGTGCATGACATGCATTTGATCTTACATATAATAAAAATGCGTTGTTACTTACTAAGTGTAATGTTTATTCTGAGAATATAGACTGACAATATTCATATTAACAGCTAGATCATCATAAATACAATAGCAATTTATTGTGTTAAATTCCAGATACGTTATGAACATGATGAGGTTTGCATGTGAATATATGGTTAACTTGGTTTTTAAAATAAAGATTCAAAAACGATTTTTCGGATTTTTATTGTAGGATAAGAATAGTGTACGATATGTGCATGTACGAAAATATCTACCTGCATCGACTATTATCAAATTACTGAATTAATCTTAAAATTTTGTTAACATATTGATCGATAATTCAGCATACTCGAGTAAATCCTGAATAACCTTACAAATAGAAGATCATACATCTGATTTGTACGGGTTTTAATGAGGCTTTGGCGAGAAATATCTTCTGATACCTAATAATGAAGCTCAGAACCGATAGTTTGATTTCAAAGGAACCAGAACCCAAGATAGAACTAAAAACATTACTATTGCTCATATACACAATATTAAAAATATTGTTACGACCGCGTTCGGGGTAGTTAAATAAAAATTCACTATTTATAAAAAGTAAGTCAAAACTGCTAGTAGTGTATTCCTATAACCAAATAAAAGTGTAAACACGACTATTCTCATTATCTGTCAACATCAGACTGCTGTTTTTCGGGGATACGAGTCGTTGTCAAGCGCGTCGATTCATGTTGTTGGAATCGCATGCTTAGCTCGATCACAACATCATTTTAATTATTCCTAAAGTGACGTTATACAAATAATTCCCCCTTCTTTCAGATTGTCGTCCCGACAATCTTAGGTCTCGTCTATTTGAATTCTTCTCTTGAATTCGTCAGGGTTGAATTCTTCAATCGAATTCTTCAAACAAGCTGATTCTCTTCTTTCTTTCATTGATGACTTCCAGCATCCCACCAATGTCCTCTACCTTGACCCGTATCAGGCGTCAAGTTACCGAGTGGCGCTTCCAGGTACAGACTTCAATTATCACTTTCAGGAATAAAAAGACGCACCCTTTTCTTAACAAATCAATTTCTATTAGTTGAATCCAAACTTCAAGTGGTTGAATTCTCTTCAAATTCAGTTTTCGGACAAGAGTGGAGAGTTGACGTGCCATGGAATCTCACTTTAAGTCTCTGCTCCGATATTTATCTTTACGCTTACGGGAAATACCATGACTCAAAAGAACTGTGAGAAGAGTAGTCTTCATATATAGGTTTCTCTTTCGGTGCAACTTCCAAGTAGATTGATGTTGACAATCTTAGGTTTGTGCTTGGTGAACGACGAATACAATAAACAACATCATTGATTTTCTTCACAAATAGATAAATAAGGTTCATTCTTTGCCTTATATTAATCTATATTACAATAAAAAGATATTGTTGAAGATTCTGCCCGTCAGTTGAATATGCGTTAGATTTTCCATATTAAGTTCTTTCTATATTCATATACAATGCTATGTTATTTAGTCCAAGTTGTAAGGACTTATTAAGTCTGATCATTTGTATTAACCCTGTTTAAACAAAACGTAATTATCTTGCAAATGAACTGATGAAACCTAAACTATACAACCTTTTCCAGAAAAAAATAAATGATGATAAGTGTAGCAGCACTACTATTGCCAAATGCACACTACCTGATATTTCTTCTTTCTAACCTAAAATCCTCGTAACCTTATCCCTGATAATGTTTACCGATGACTGCAAACATTCTTAAGGGGGAGGGAGGGGGTGTTAATACTTTAGATTTAAAAAAATTATGATGAAATTCAAAATACTTAGCTATGAATTCCTTCGTTATCATATGCACGTATAACATTAAACGACTTCAGAATCATAATGAAATGAGCAGTACTTATGCAATCAAGGAGGAATGTGACTATGTGGTTTTTGTTTAGCGAAATAGACAAATACATATATTTAATGTAATTTTAAATCTAATACGCTTTATTTCAGCATGCCGTAATGTTTTAATAATAATATAACCTTATTATAATAGTAGTAGAATTTTATTTTTCAGATTTCTATTTAGCCATGGAACTGCATGACCTTCATTTACCTTTTACCTCTGTATCCAATGTAGAAGATACCTTAGTGAAATCACCATGTAACAAAACCATTTCCCTTGACCTTCATTGTTCCCACAAAGTACTATTAAACACGAACCAATTACTAATCAACACACCCAAAACCTTAACATTGCCTAAATTGCCTTATGGACTAACTAATACCCCTTTCTGAAAATTCTTCTGAATATTCATAGATGCAGAATTATTCTTTGAATATTGTGGTCTTCTGTTCTGGTCGCGAATAACCTTGATTTTGATAGCACGTACAAGAGCTATCTTCAAAGTAGAAATCCTTTTTAACTGAAGAAGTTACTTAATCGACGAATCAAAAAATAGCAATGAATTGAGCACATGCTATCTTGTTTTCAACTTCGTATGGACATTTGGAATATACTAGGCTAACTAATCTCTCCAGATCAGCAGCCAAAGTTAGAAGATCTTCACCGAATTGTTGACGCCTATTCTGAAATGGAGAGTAGTACGAAGGTGACTGATGTTTTTCAACAAAACGTAAGTCTAACTTCAATTTTAATTTTTCGAAATCTATAGTAGCAGGTTCTGAGAAAGTACGCAAAACGCTTTTTGCTTTTCCTCTCAAAGAATTAGCAAGGGCAACCGTCTTCATTTTTTCATTCCAATT
This sequence comes from Gastracanthus pulcherrimus, assembly GCA_949152435.1. Classification (NCBI taxonomy): domain Eukaryota; kingdom Metazoa; phylum Arthropoda; class Insecta; order Hymenoptera; family Pteromalidae; genus Gastracanthus; species Gastracanthus pulcherrimus. The sequence goes on along the minus strand of OX424574.1, from coordinate 99,910,892 downwards.
GTTGTAGTTTACAACTAATTGAAACTGGTTGTAGAATACAAGAAATGATGTAGTTCCATCGAAAAAATCTGGTTTTAGATTATACTCTAATGCTGAATTTGTCTGCTGAAGACACGACCTATTCTGTGCCCGTAACCTATTAGAATGGTCAACAGCTACGGCATTCGCTATTTTTCAGGGTTACGAGTCATTGTCAAGAGCGGCGATTATATATATATATATATATATATATATATATATATATATATATATATATATATATATATATATATATATATATATATATATAGGTATATTAGCAATAATAATGAGATTCACGGTATCTAATGCACAGTAGTATAGCTTAATAGTACCAGGAAAGTGACCATTTATCAGCTGGGAGTGCGAGTGAAAAGCATAGGGGAACCCGGTAGTGGACGCGAAAGAAAAGTTAAGAAAAGGGTCTCCGACGCAGTGGATGTCTCACTTCCAGTAGCAGGCTTTACCTATGCTCCTCACTCGCACTCACAGACCGGAGGTGGTTACTATTTCCGTTTTCTCCCGGTATGCAATCAAACTGTGGTTACTATTTCCGTTTTCTCCCGGTATGCAATCAAACTGTGGTTACTATTTCCGTTTTCTCCCGGTATGCAATCAAACTGTGGTTACTATTTCCGTTTTCTCCCGGTATGCAATCAAACTGTGGTTACTATTTCCGTTTTCTCCCGGTATGCAATCAAACTGTGGTTACTATTTCCGTTTTCTCCCGGTATGCAATCAAACTGTGGTTACTATTTCCGTTTTCTCCCGGTATGCAATCAAACTGTGGTTACTGGGCATCATTTTAGATATCAGAAAATACCTTTTAAAGCTTCATCATTCAAATTCGTGATCTAGAGGTATGACGCTTTTCTTGTCAATGTTAACAATATTAAACATTACATAATAGTGCAATCTAAACGTAATTATTGTTTTTTATAATCTTAATCGAAATATGTATTTACAGATTTTGATTGTTTTTAGTTTTTTATCATTCGTCCACTGTTATGAAGAGACTCAGATTTACTAAAAATATTGTTTACACTGATCTTGTTACTTGTACAAGATTTATTCTAGTTTTCTAAATTCTTGGTAAACATAGACAACATTATAAATTTACTTCTAACATTTGATAATATTATAATAGTTTATATAAGTATATTGGGTATTAAATCATTTTAAAACTTTTTACACAAGGCACACTTTATTATTATTCTAATAATTAAAATGTGTTTTAACTTATTAACAAATATTTTTATTTTGAGAATGGAAACTGATATTCTCAACTCTATCATCATAAATATAATGACGAGTTTCCGTATGAAGTTCTAAACAAGATTTTACTATACGGTTAGTACAAGATGGTTAGCTTGACTTTTTAAAATGAAGATTCAAAAGAATAATTTTCAGATTTAAATTGTTTATAAAATAAGAAAAGTACAATATTTTAATGTATCAGAAAGATTTCCCACAGTGACTATTATCATATATCTGAATTAGTCTGAAAATATTGTAACATATTGATCAAGATCTTAGCAATTATCAATAGTTCTAAATAATTTAATTTGTCATTTCAACCTTTATTAAATAACGTCGATTAAATATTATATTCTTCTCTTAAAAGCAATTGAAATCTGTAAAAATTTATTTCAATATGAATTTTACAAAGTAAATGTAATCAAAATTTGTATTTCATTACTTTAGAATATTTTGATATTATCTTAAATACAATCAAAATCTGTAATTATTTTAAACTTGATATATAACTTGCACAATCCACTTTAGATATTTGTATATTTTATTATACGAAAAAAACTAAAATTAGATATTTCAGTTGTTATATTAAAATAGTGTAGTACACGGAATATTATATAATATTTGTTACGCAATTGTTTAATTACTGTATTATTTACAATTCAGAATAACATTACGCCTGAGTTCAAATAATGTTACAAAGATTTATTAAAAAACGCAAATAAGTTATAAAATGGTACAAAAAGTTGTAGAATTACAATATACATTACATATAGTATTTTTGTAATTTTTTATTTAAAATTCTTTACAAAATTATTTATAAAAACAAATTAATTTTGATTTTAATACGATAATTTGAAGCATAGTTTGTTGCTGAAAGCAATAAGAAAAGTACTAAATTGAAAACAAATTGCAAGCCCTTCACTACTTTTCATAGAGCCACGGAGACTAGAGAGAGATAGAAAGCCCTCTCACAACTGTTTGTCTCTTTCTAAACTGGAAAATCGAGGCCCTATCTTGATACGTAGTCTATATACTTTACATGTCTATGTAAAACGGCCATTTGTATTTCGTTTCACTTCATGCACAAATAGACGCATAATCCAAAAACATGTGTTACAAACAATATGGTGTGCACAATGGGGTTTTACATACCGGTTTATCTTTTGTACGTTTCCGGATGTGCCGAATCTATTAATTACTATTCAAATGCTATTTTCAAATAAGAAAATACCCAATTTGCAAATAGATTTGAAAGATATTATTCATGCCGACTCTTCTCTTAAAAAGTTGTGAAATCTCTCTAAAAAAAATTTTAGAAAAAGTAAAATGTTGGCAAGTATAAGTTTTATTATTCTAGATTCATAAATTGAAAAAATATGTTAATATTAAATTAATACATTAAATAGAATAATATAAATAAAAATAACGTTATTCTATTTGAAAAGGATTTATGTAATGTGATAAATCGATAATCCGATTAATGTTTTTTTTTTTTCAAATAATAGCAAATATTTACAAATGAACTTGAAAATAACTACTACAAATTATATTCAAAGGTTTCTACTGTAATATATTAGCTATAAAGCTAATAAACAAATGAATCACGAGTGAAGGCTAAAAACAGTAGTGAAGTCAATTAATATGCTGCAAGCATATTGTTGACTTTTTATTTCTAAATCTGTTTCCTTAAACTTACAGAGGATAAATGTACAAAGTATAAAAATATATGCATAGTAATAATATTATTATCTCTATCGTTTAAAATGTTTATATGTAAATATATTATCAACAAAAATTTGATTTGAAATACCAGTTATATCAAGAAAATGTCATTCAAGTATACAGTCATCAGTTATATTTCCTGCTATATTATTATCTATAACATTTAAAATGTTTATATGTAAATATATGATCAATAAAAATAAGTCGTACTTAATCACAAATTAGTGAATTGATGGTATCTTACATTTTGAAAAATAACTATGAGCATACTTTACGGACTCGTCATCTCTCAGTCTATAGGAGAACTGCTAACTTCAACAAAAACTTGTATCCAATTTTCTGACGTATATTTTATAAATTATTTTATTATTTATTCATAACAATATAGTTTTTCTGAATCATGAAATGGAATTTATGACTTATATGCATAGGTTTCTCGTAGTTTGTTTCCATTTTCTCTCATTTGTTAAACACGTAATGATTTTTGATAAAAATAGCATTTATTTGCTTGTCAATATATTCTTCTGTATTCACATTAAACTTTAAGACGACGTGTCCGAGAAGAATGTTCATAATTATTTTTCATAAAGACAGATACCGTCAATGCACTAATTTGTAATTAACTAAGACTTATTTTTTACGTTAGAAATAATAATATTATTATTATGCGTATATTTATACTATGTGTATTTATACTCTGTAAGTTTAAAAATAAGGTGTATTTCAGAATGGCCTATTTGACCATCCGTCCACTGTTTTGAAAAGACAGATTTACTAAAAATATTGTTTACGCTCACCCGCTATAAGATTTATTCTAGTTTTCTAAATTCTCAATCAACATAAACAACGTTCTAAGTTTAATTCTGATATTTTATAATAGTTCATACGAGTATTATATCATTTTAAAACTTTTCAAACAAGACACAGTTTTTTATTTTGCTAATAATTCAAATGTGTTGTAACTGTTACGGACAGGAAAGTTGCCGTGCGTAGGTGTGGGAGAACGATGGGAGACTCGCGTTATTTACACCTAACAATTAAGGTATGTGGCTTTTTGGTGGTTGAATTGCTCGGAAAGAGAAAACAAGGAGTTCGACTAATGATTGTTCTTTATTTACGTTTTAGAGAGAGAGATGTGTGTCTAGGGCCTCAGCTCAAGCCAAACTGGCATGAGGTGCGCTCGCACTGCGCCGAAAATTCGGCTTGCGAGAAGAGCGTGCAGCATCAGCACGCGCGCTTCTCCGCTGGACACAGGACACCTGTTTCCGGCGGCAACGGATGCTTGCTTCCGTACGTGACACGTTCATGGATCGCAGGTCGACGCCACGGCGACGCAAAAGTGTATAAAACGAGGTTAAAAGTTGAAATTTGAAATTTCTGATCAAGATTTGCGAACAAACTTTTAAAGAAATAAAATAATTTAATCAAATATTCTGCACATTTTGCAATTAAGATTTAAGTTTCAAGTGTTGTACGTGTGCTGTTGTTTAGGTGTTCTCTTTTTTAATATTAGTGTGTACAATAATTTTCTCTCTCTCTCTCTCTCACTCTCTCTCTCTCTCTCTTTTCCATACATACAACGTAAATATTGTTAGTATATCACTTATAGTCTGTAGAGATGTATCCATTAATTATATAATTAAAATTTAAAATGTTTGGTTGTAGAAAAATGCAATGTAGATGTTGTTTCTTAAACGTAGGTGTAATTAGAATATCTGTTTATTGAGATATTTTATGATAAGTTGGTTCGGATAAATGAAAGTGAATTTCAGTATTTAACAGCAAATTAGCTTTTAACTATAAGAACAAAATAGAAAGTAAACTTTTGAAAGCTTAAAATAAATGTCTTTATGGCACTCTTGCATATTGCAAAAAGTCCCTCTTGCATTTAAATGTACTTCACTCAAGCACACTTTATAATCTATGTATCCTATGATAAGTGGCTGTTGCATCAGACACCTGGTTGGAGGCGGCGGAGACTTGTTACCTCTTCTCGCAGCCTCACTGCCGCTGCAAGGCTGGCTCGGGGCAAGCCAGACTTTCTCAGTCTCTCCTCGCAACTTACTGTTGCTGTGAAGCTGGCATCAACGCATTTCTATGCTCCACATCGTGAATTATCGGCCGTGCGACTCTCGGCACAAAGCTTAACTCATCCATCGATTTATAGTGGATTCTCGCTGCATCTGTCGCCCTTTCCGCCTGCCATAATCTCGACATTTCAAATGTCTCCGTGCGGCCTGCAGCTGGTTTAGCCGATCTTGCTGCCGCTGTAACTCTCTTGCAGCACATTAATTAATAAGCGGGTCCCCCCAGGAAAAGTAAATATAACTATTATCAATGCAACGACCACCAGGCCAATTGTTGAATAGGAGAAGGTCATGTGCGTATTGCGCACTTAGCTGACTCTGTCACCCAGTGACCTATATTCGGACATGGCCTTTGCTTTCTGGATTATTTCGCGAAAGTTCGTGCTCTTCTATGTGAATACATCGCAAGTTTTTCGCTCTATTCCCTATATCCTCTTTTATCAAATTCTCCACGAGGTGTGAAAATTTTCTCGCGTACGAAAAATTCGATAAAATTTCGCGCACATCTAAATTAATTTTTGCAAATGCTATACCCGACGATAGTATCCTAAACTCTGTCGAAACAGATAATCTGGCATTGTTGGTGTGTGCTGTACATCCGAGATTTAATCTTAGTATCCCTATGCCGTTTGTTTCGAAGGTGCTTTATCCCGCCCTGTGGCATTGTACAAACAGTGTTTTTATGTCTGAGGCCGAAAAGATCCAGGTGTTCACTTCATGCAACCTCATCCAATATGTATCATTTAATTGCGTAATTTTAATATTATAATCAGCCATCTATGCGAGATTGTAAGCGATAGTGAATTTAATTTCGCAAGCATTTTTACATTTATTTAATTTTTCAAATGAAGTGGACATGTAGGTTTTATTGTCAATACTTATCGCGAAATAGTGCGATTCCAGCCTGACGTATGCAAACGTGTTGGTATTATTTATCGCACTTTATCTACTTTATAGTAGTCTTCTAATTTTTTAATATTGCTGCGTTTAAATTTTAAAAGATATCTACTGATTTTGGCAGTTTGTCAATTTTAGAATTATGTTATTTATGATATGAGATATCTTTTGGATGCTAGTTGTACATGCAGTTGAGTATTCCACATTGAAATCCACTATCGCTGGGTTTAAGGATGGGGTTGCGTTTACAATATAGGGCTAACTTCATGTTGGATTCGTCTTTTGGATTAATTTGGGGTTAGATAATAAAACAAAAGTGACTTAGGATAGGATCATATATGGAATTTTATAAGTAGGTTAGGATGTTGCTTGGGGATGGTACGTAAATGTCCTGCAATTTTACCTAGGTAATAAAAATAATTTTATGAGTGTGGGTACTTAATGTCTGGTGTATTTTTTACCTTGCTGCTTTTACCTTGATACTGCGTATTCCGAAATTAAGTTATTCTGAAATTGGTATGTAATCTTATTCTAACCTATACCTAACTACGCTCGAATGCTAACGAGCTAACTTACAACTATGAGTCCAGGGATTCAAGTACACATGATTTAAAGCATATTACAAAAATTTCAATATATCGGGTTCATACAAAAAATATAAATGATTTTAAAACTAACGATGTCTTTGAGGTCGTCAAAATAATTTGGTTGTGGCGTTGGGCTCCTTGACTCATCCAATTTAATAAGATTATTCCGGTCCTTTATTTGGGGTCTCATTTGATCTAATCGTTCTACTCTTACATCGCTTGGTGTAATGGATCACTGTGGATCCTCACTTGGTGTCTCCGAGCGGCTTGCGATGGTGTCAAGGTCCTGGCACGGACTTGGGTTCCTTTCGGGTAGGATCTCTTAATTGTTTTCACCGATGGAGTGGTTTCCACTATCTTGGTTGATTTCGCGATCCTCCGGTAATTCATTTACATCATTTAGGTCCTTTAGAACAGGGTTGTTTTTAGTTACACTTTCATAATTGCCATGATTACACGTGTGTAGATGTGCGGTCCATTTACGTCATATGATACGGTCTTCAATAGGTCAATAGGTTTATTCGTGGTTCAATTGTAGTCCTTATACGGGCTAAGCATTGTTTGAGACATATCATGATATGAGAACTGAATTCCTTTCCACACATGCTTTATAAAACTTCATGGTATCGTGTCACTTAACTAAGGTTGGTCCATGGTCCTAGCCTTCTTGGTGGTAAATAGAGTAGTTTATGGCTCTCTCTTGGGCATTGAGAGAGAGCTTGAGTCGCATCTTGTATATATAAATACCGAAAAAAAACCAAGTACTGGATTTCATAACCTCTGGGCGTTCCTTTTTTTTCCCTTTGAGTCACATATATAACATAATCAATGGGTCCGTAGAACATGAAATCTCTTTGGTATTGTTCTAAAGTGATTCCCCGACGGATTTGAACAAATAAACGTCGTGGGTCATATGTTTGGTCCTGTGTATGTCGAGGTCGAATATTATTCGCTCTTGGAAAATCTACTTCTCTTCTTATTTGATTTTCTTCCATTAACTGCTTCTAGGGGCTCTTCATTACCTGAATCATCTTCTTCATTTGGTCCATAAACGCTATTGTTTATTGTTAAACCGAGGGGCTGTTGTTCGGTTGTTTCTTCTCTTGCGTTTCTGACTGGGACCGTCAATGGTTCTACAACCGATGCGTATCTGTTTAATGCTGTTGAAGCACGGCGGTCCAATTTCTAAATTACCAATAAGCTTCTAATGTTTGGGCTGTCTATCTCCACAATGTCCGGGTAATGAGTCATGGGGCAAATTTTTCCAAATAGTGCGATAGCATTTTCTATGCATCCTTCATACAGTATATTTAATTCTTTGGATCTTTTTTCAGACCGATAAAGATATCATAACGTAATATCCAATTGATGCAGAAGTTTCATAACGTAATCGGCGCTAGGGGTGAGATCCATAGTTCTGTACCAAAGGGATTTTAAGGGATGTGTCCTTGGTCCTTTAGGAATTTTATGTACCTTTGTCTGGTGAGTTGCAAGAGTAATTTATAGAAAGGGGTATTAGTTAGTCCATAAGGCAATTCAGGCAATGTTAAGGTTTTGGATGTGTTGATTAGTAATTGGTTCGTGTTTAATGGTACTTTGTGGGATCAATGAAGGTCAAGGGAAATGGTTTGGTTACATGGTGATTTCACTAAGGTATCTTCTACATTGGATACAGAGGTAACAGGTAAATGAATGTCATCCAGTTCTATGGCTAAATAGAAATCTGAAAAATAAAACTCTACTACTATTATAATAAGGTTATATTATTATTAAAACATTAAGGCATGCTGAAATAAAGCATATTAGATTTAAAATTACATTAAATATATGTATTTGTCTATTTCGCTAAACAAAAACCACACAGTCACATTCCTCCTTGATGCCATAAGAATTGCTCATTTCATTATGATTCTAAAGTCGTTTAAAGTTATACGTGCATATGATAACGAAGGAATTCAAAGCTAAGTATTTTGAATTTCATCATAATTTTTTTAAATCTAAAGAATTCACACCCCCCCCCCTCCCCCTCCTTAAAAATGTTTGCTATCATCGGTAAACTTTATCAGGGATAAGGTTATGAGGATTTTAGGTTAGAAAGGAGAAATATCAGATAGTGTGCATTTGGCAATGGTAGTGCTGCTACACTTATCGTCATTTATTTGTAATATAATTACGTTTTGTTTAAACAGGGTTAATACAAATGATCAGACTTAATAGGTCCTTGCAACTTGGATTAAATAACATAGCATTGTGTATGGATACAGAAAGAACTTAATATGGAAAATCTAACGCAATTTCAATTGACGGGCAGAATCTTCGAGACTATCTTTTTATTGTAATATAGATTAATATAAGGCAAAGAATGAACCTTATTTATCTGATCGGTAGAGTATTGCTAATTCTAAAATAATTAGTCAGAATATTACAAAAATTCGTGGTTCTGAGGTGAATGAGTTCTATGTTTTTAAAGTAGTATTATAGTTGTACTAAATAAATATAGATAGATATTTTAGACATACACACACGGCACCTACACCATCGCACGCTGTAGGCGCAACCCTCTCTCTCTCTCTCGCTTGCTCTGTCTCCCTCGCCTCTTGACGATGATAAGCCACTTCCCCGCGCACACACACATACGCACAGAAGTAATTATCCTGATTTTCGCCTCACGGAACTTGCTCTGGGATAAGGCTCGTGCAGGGTTAGCCACACTTTACCTGGCGCCCATTATTAATAAAAAATTCGGTAAAGTGCAGAGCAAGAGTGACAATACGCTATAGGTAGGACTCTTAAAAATTTTTCTTCGGTTACTTTAAGGAAAATTGTAGCGATATCCAGAGAATATAGCGAACTACCATATAAGCGAAAGACTGCGGCGGCGCACTGAGTAGAATACCGATAAATAAAGAGGGTGTTGAAAAATAGGAGACAAATTCAGAAACCTTTTGTTTTTGGGGATTTAGTAAAATTTGAATTAACGAAATAGAGTGAAAGACGAATTATTTTGAGTGCAATTATTCTGAATTACGACCCGATTTTTCAATTCTTTTTGACGAATTGTTAAATTAGTAGAGTAGGAGTGACACCAACGTATAGGAAAAATTTATTGTTGCGAATACCTCCACAAAATATTAATTTTGCTGTGCTATTCCAAATCGATTAGTAAGAGCGATTTACAATTTCTGGCCAAGAGTAATATTTTTCAAACAACTACTGAGAAATTGTGTGTTAAAATACAACAACTAAAGTTGTTTTTACAACTACTGTGTCAAAGAGAAAAATTGATTATTACTTATACATATATATATTGATTCAGTGTATTAGTAATTATCTGTAGCAAATCGATGCGACCCAGAAGAAATTTCAGATTATTGCTCCAGATATTAACAAGAAGAGAATACCAAAAATTACTGTATACTAAATAGCGACTTTATCAGTTGGCGTGAAGTCTATTTCAGCAGCTACTCAAGAATTAGGCAAACAAATTTCGAGTAGGCATTTTCAGCTAAAGAAACCGATATAGAAGACCTCAAGAAAAGAAGCTATTCTCTTAGTTCCTTTTGTCCCTTTAGCAAAAGTAAAATACGGTAATCTCCAGAGTAACATAATATATATATATATATATATATATATATATATATATATATATATATATATATATATATATATATACATACATACATACACACACATACATTAGTATTATAAAATCCTTATATAAAAATTGAAACTTTGAGATACAGTAGTTAGGCAGGAAAATTATCCCGTTCAAAAGAGTTGAGACAGCTTGCCTTATTAGCGACCTCTCCATTCACGTGAACCGGGTACTGCAGGTTAAATCCCCGTCTTTGCGAAGATCCCAAGGACTTGGGTGGGCCCTCCCAATTTAGCGAATATTGCCGTAACTGTAGAGTGTAACTAGCGACCAAAACCGCTGTTTTTGTTTTCTTCTCTCGTTGAACAAGAAACAGCACAAAATGAACACAAGACAATCAGCAAAGAATGATCCGCGCATACTCCAGCGAATGACAGTATCAACTAAAATAAATGGAACGGACCCGAGCGAACTGATAATAATTTTAGATCAGATGAGACTTAGCGAATCTGGCACAACAGTCTAACTCAGAAACAGACTCCTGAGGGCAAGCATAAGGGCAGTGGAACCAGGTGCAGCAGTAATCTGGGATCCAGTATTGGACGAGAGACCATGGGATCAAGTACCGGCAACATCGGCGACCATAATGCGGGAGGAATCGTTTGAACAGATACCTGATAAGAAAAAAAGAGGTAGGAATCCTAAGAAAGCGACCAAAGAAGTAGAGTTGCAGAGCACAGAAACTAAGTTTAGTCAAGAAGAGGGACAGGAGATTACAGCGCAGATACAAGAAGTTACGACACATCAACAAGCGACCGATACACCAGTAGTTACGCTAGAAACAATACGCAAAGCGACCACCACTCTCACTACGACAACACCAGTCCGTAGATTTGGACCAATGGATAGCTTCACGATACAGATGGTGTTTGCAAATACACGACCAAGAGTGCAAACAGGGTTCCCACCGCAACTTTTAACGATGAGCAGTCATACACATTTGGCATATACTTCGGGATTAATGAAAATGATACCAATGGGCTACCAATGGAGGATATCAGAGCCACCTTTACAATATATAGGGAATCATCCGTCACCGGATTCCAGCACGAGGACTCCCGCGATACCAATAATCCCAAGACCAATACAATCGATTAGATCAGCGTCAACGACTCCGAAACCAACGTTACCTACTTCGGTGCCAACCACCGCAGCGCCGTCGGTTACAAGACCTCCTGCAACGGCACAGGCGACTAACGTCGGAGTCGGTCCGGGGACTAGTCAGACGGGACAACCCCTAGCAAGAAGTGCCAATTCGACAGGAGCATCACAAAGCCAAACGCCACAGAAGGTGAGAAACCAGAACGACAGTATTCAATTCATCAGACGAGTAAAACCAAGCGACCCCATAGCCAGTAACTAAGGAAATGGGAAATCAACATACAGTAGCGACTCAAGAAGCAAAGAAGATGAGCAGAATCGAGAAGAAGATGCCACTCCACGGGGGGCAGGACCATACGAACAGATACTGCAGGAGTTTGAACAATTGAAAATGGCAGGACATAGACCAATAACTCTCCTTCGGGAACCGGTATACGCGCCATAACCTCCGGTAGTCCCACCTCCGGTAGCAAACCCACACGATTACGTGGACAGTCCGAGACCACCGAGAGGATCTCATGATAGAAGGGAGCGACCCAGGAATCACGAAGTAACAGAGATTCGGGAGTCCTAAGGTGAATACTGTTCGTAGGCCAGCCGACCAGCAAACCAAATTATCAAAACAGAGAAGAAAAGAACGAAAGCGACTGTCATCGAGTAGTTCAGAAAGTAGTGTACTAGACCGAAAATTAGTAAAAAAGAGAGATAGCCGTAAAGTGAAAGACCGTAGAGATAGAAGTTTGAGTAGAAGTACCACAAGTAGCGACCATAATATAAAAAGTAAAAAACACAGGAGAAGCCACAATCGGAACCAGTCGACATCGACCAGCGATTCAGAGTATGAAGATAAAAAGAAGAAACAAAAAAATAGTAGATGACATTCGAATGCCGACATAGCCGGGAAGAATGTTAAAATACTGCAGAGTTGGGACCTGAAGTTCAACGGGGAAGATAAGGAGCCAGAGGAAATTTGGGACCGGCTGCAGGACTGCAAAGCAAGCCTAGACATGAGCGACAGGGAGATGTTGAATGCGCTACCATCGATCTTTTAAAAAAATGCTAGCAGATGGTATCGATCGAAGCGCCCGGGCCTAAAATCGTGGAAAGACTTTAAAAAACCGTTGAGAAAACACTATTTGAGTCATAGAGATGAAGAAGACACGATGGCGGACCTACGGAATCGATCGATGATAAAAGGAGAAAAGATTGCCAATTATATATCCTCCGTAGAACACATTGTCGACCACTTTAAGCGACCCCCATACAGGAAAACAATAGTAAAATAGTCCTACATGGCCTTGAAGAGAGACTATCGACACTACATGACGGGGAAAGAAATTAAGACGCTCAAGTATATAGAGAAGCTAGGGAGAATTTGGGAAAAGGAGAAAGAATTAGCCGACCGGTTTGAAGAGCCTCCACAAAAGGAGAAGATGAGCATTCCAGATGCAGCATACTCTGGGACACCCTCAGTCCGTAAGGTAGCGGCAGCCTACAAGAGCTTGAACCCAAAAAGCGACACTAGCGACAGCACATCAGCGACGGCCAAACCAGCGAAAAAGAAATAGGAATAGAAAAGCAAAGAAAAAACAAATACAAACAAATGTGGTGGCCGCCGCCTAGGAGAATCAAAGGCGTGAGGCCAACGTACAAGCGACCCCAGTATAGCCAGCCTTACACAACGCGACCGCAACAATGACGCACAGCACACCGCTGAACCCGCTGCGACTGAATTTTGTGCCCACTTGGCAATGGTCTCCTCTCCAGAATGTTAACTCGTTTCAGTGTAGAGGTGGTCAGGCCCAATGATTCATGGACCAAGGCGCCTATAATATAAAAGGAACTAGAGACCAAGGGGGCCCTCCTTCCCAAAACATACCAGTCTATGGGGCATGTTATACATGCCAGACGGTAGGACACAGAGCGATAGAATGTCCACAAAGGACATGCTATTTATGTAGGGCTATGGGACACTATGCAAATGAATGCCCCAATAGACAGCCGGCATGACAGTCCGCCTCAAATAACCGGCCTACGGGAAACGGGATACAGGGGCAGAAGAGTGCCATACCCCTCCCCCCAGCAACCACAAATGGGACAAAACTGGCAACAATAAAGATAAGCCAGCATAGCGCCTAATCAACCCCAGAGAGAACGAAAATTAGCAGCGACCAAGAGTTGAGTGGATCGATGATAGGCGCGGCAACTAAGAGTATTAAGTCCATATTGTCAGATGAGGAGACCCACCCAGTTAAAGTAACACTTCAACCAGAGGAGGAGTAAGTAGGACCTCACCATTAGCGACCAAAAGACCATTAGAAACAAAAGTAAATAAATTAAGTAAAAGCGAGAGTAAAGAATAGAGAGTTTAGTGAGAGCAACATAGACAAAATTCGAGAAGAGAGAGAAAAAGTAGAGAATAGAGAGTTTCATGACAGCGGCATAGAGAAATTTAGAGAATTCAGGGAAAACAGAAAAAGTAGAAAGAAACGAGAGTGACTTAGCGACCATGAGAGAGCAGAGTGGCGATGTCGGAGCAAGCGGTCCAAACTAATCTCAACAGAGCATCCTGGGACTCCTGCGCCCGGTTACCAAAAGAGTGACAACCTTCCCGATCCTCGAATGGTCCGACGTAATGGCGCTCAATCCGAGAGCTGACAGGCAGAAGGATTTCGAGCACCTAGCCCTCATACGAGAGGCGGTCGATCTTCTGGAAGGATCACAGGTGTCCACTACCTCGTTGGAGGGCCCCACCTCCTCGGTGACAGACGTAGATGTTGGGGTACCCACATCTAGTCTAGAGAGGGGGGACCAGCGTACTATGTACGCCTGAGGCCGACCAATTGGGGGTTCTGGGACAAGGCGAAGACGAAGTTGCAGGTATGAGCGCAGAGAATCGCATCTTCACAAAGGTAATACTAGGTGGTAGGCCCTATAGAGCCATAATTGATGGCGTAGCCACGGTCTCCCTAGTAGGACTAGCAATAGTGGCGAAATTTGAAGACCGATTGCGACCAACGAACTCTGTTATTAGAAGGGTGTTAGATGGAACAAAGAAAGTACTGGGGTATCTGTACATCAACATTGAATTCGATTGCAGATCAAGGAAGCTAATGGTAAGAGCCGTAGATCCTTGCGACCACGACATTTTACTTGGGCAGGACTTTACCACCCATTGGGACGTTGATGTAAGATATGGCAGATGGATGTAGAGGACTAATGAGGGCCCGTGGAAGCAATCTTGCGACGACGAGGAAATTGAAGCGACCCCAGCTTACGCCGAATGCGCCGGCAGTGACCAAGATATTACCACCGCCTTCGGAAAATTTAGGAACTACCACGCTGACCGAACATCACATAAATATCCTCTCTGTAGCCGCCATCAAACACTGTCCAAGGAGAATATCACCCAAACTCCTTCAAGTAGTACACGAAGAGATAGAGAAGATGTTCAGGAGTAGAGTAATAGAGCGATCGGCAAGTGAATGGAGTAGCCCCGGTAATCATCAAGAAGTCAGATGGAAGTTATAGATTTTGTATAGATTATCACGACCTCAACAAAGTGACCCGGCAAGACGCATATCCTATCAGGAGTATAGATTCAATATTGGACAAACTGCGTAAAGCCAAATATCAGACCAAAATTGACCTGAAGCAGGCCTATCTTCAAGTACTGATGGAGCAAAGCAGCAAAAAATATACAGCATTTGCAGTTCCGAGGTCAGGGCTGTGGCAATTCGAAAAATGCCCTTCGGATTAACGAATGCGCCCATGCCCTTTCAACGCTCGATCGATGCTTTGTTTGGCCTCCAGCATGAACCATATGTGTTTGGATACTTGGACAACATCATCATAGCGACCGAGACCTTTGAGGAATATCTCCAATGGCTGCAGCTGGTCCTCAAGACGCTGGTGGAAGCAGGATCGGTAGTCAATCTGAAAAAGTGCGAATTCTGCTAATTTAGAGTGACGTACTTAGGATTCTTGCTGGATAAAGATGGATTGCGATCAGACCCAGAAAAGGTATCGCCAGTGACAGAGTATCCAGCGCCGAAGACCGTTAGGCAGCTGAAACGATTTCTGAGTATGGTAGGATGGTACTCGCGATTCATTGAAAACGACTCAGAGATGAAAATTCCTTTAGTAAAGCTACTAAGAAAGGGACAAGAATGGAAATGGAATAGCCACCAACAAGAGGCCTTCGAAGGTCTGAAGAAGGCGCTACGGTAGCTCCGGTCCTGGCAAGGCTAGATTTTGGCAAAACATTCACGGTCCAGAGTAATGCAAGCGGAGTGGCTATTGGGGCGGTTCTGACACAAGAAGGGGATGATGGAGAGCACCCCATCGCATATGTGAGTAGAGCACTCACGGCGGCTGAGCGAACCTATACTCGGCTCGAAAGAGAATGCTTGGCATTATTATGGGCTATTAAAAAGTTGCGACCTTGAAGAGTACGAACTCAAGGCCATCACCGATCATAGCGCCCTCCAATGGCTTCGTAATTTAAAGGATCCTACTGGACGACTAGCCCGTTGGGCACTTGAAATGTAACAGTGGGACTTCGAAGTAATCCATCGAAAGGGCACTCTGCTGAAAGTACCTGATGCGTTATCCAAGATGTATGAAGATGGAGGGGAATTAGCTGGATTTAAAGAGATACAGGACGAGCGATACTTAGCCAGAATGGAGGAAGTACAAAGACACCCACACCGATTCCCAGACTGGCGAACCGATGATGATGTCGTACCAGTGG
This sequence comes from Gastracanthus pulcherrimus, assembly GCA_949152435.1. Classification (NCBI taxonomy): domain Eukaryota; kingdom Metazoa; phylum Arthropoda; class Insecta; order Hymenoptera; family Pteromalidae; genus Gastracanthus; species Gastracanthus pulcherrimus. Next base: position 99,894,815 of record OX424574.1, on the reverse strand, counting down.
TGTACCGCGGGAGAGTGATGACTGAGAGCCACTCCATTACCTCCTCAGGACACCTGTGACTCGACAAGACATATGATTGCGTGGTCCGCGAATACTGCTGGCAAGGCATTTACTATGACGTGCGCCACTTAGTCCAGTCTTGTCTTGAATGCCAAAAAAACAAAGCCTCCCAGACGGATAGCCCAGGAATAGGGCTATTAGGAAAGAGAATTGTAGAGCGACCATGGGTCATAGTGGCAGCAGATCTCATGGAATTTCCACCAAGTAAGAGTCAATTCAAATACTTGGTGGTATTCCAGGATCTCTTTACGCGGTGGATCGAACTGAAGCCGCTGAGAAAGGCTGACGGTAAGTCGGTGGCTCGCGCCCTAGAGGAGCTTATCTTGTTTTGGTGGGAAACGCCAAACTACGTACTCACAGATAATGGGAAAGAATTCTTTAATGATCACTTGACCGACACGCTGAAGGAGTATGGAGTGACCCATGTGACCACGCCACCGTAGGATCTCATAATTCCCCCTAGCGTCACGCGATCTATGAGCACCATTGCTCGGTGGTCGAATTGGGAGTGGTAAGGTGGAGGTACTAAAAATTTTTTGTGTTTGTTTTCAGCCTGACTAGTTATAGTTATAGTTATAATTATATATATTGTTTCTTGCGACAGCTCTGGTGTCAAGTGTTGTTCGGAAATCGCGTTGATGGGATACAATGGCCCAACTAGAGTCTCGTTTGATTGTATTGGAATAAACAGTCCACTTCTGGCGGTGTGCCCAGTTTAGGGGGGGGGGGGAAGAGTTTGTGACGTGTATTCCGCGTCCCAATGTTATTAAAAATATGGTCAGTCAATCACGACCGAATCACCCATCACCAGAGCCAAGCATTTTTATTAAATTGTTATTGTTATTAATTGGGGTGGGGGAATTATTATTGTTATTTGTTAACGGAATGAGGAGAAGGAGAGTCGCGACCGAGGAAAACCACGGACCGTCACACACACGCAAACATCCACACCAACGGCACCAGCTGATCGCGCCGCAGGGACGACTGGTCGTAGCGAGCACCGACGACGAGCCCTATACACACACACACGACACCTACTCCATCGCACGCTGTACGTGCGACCCTCTCTCTCTCGCTTGCTCTTTCTCCCTCGCCTCTCGAGGATGATAAGCCGCTGCCCGCGTATACACACACACACACACACACACAAACACACACACACACAAACACACACACACACAAACACACACACACACACACACACGCGCGCGCGACCCGTCCTCTCTCCCGTTGCACGCAGTCGCGGGAGGAGAGAGGATTCACAGCAGCAGCGGCAGCTTCCTCGAGGCACACCACCTCGGCTGTAGCCACGAGAGAGAGAGAGAGAGAGAGAGAGAGAGAGAGAGAGAGAGAGAGAGAGAAGAGAGAGAGAGAGAAAGAGAGAGAGAGAGAAAGAGATACCGACGTGACTGTCGACAGCATGGGAGAGCTGGCAGCCGCCGCGCCGCGATACGCCTGAAGCTGCCGGTGTACCGTAGCATAGGCCGGCGCGCGCACGTTGCCGCTGCCAACTGTGATGGTCCTGCGGCGACAAAACTGAAAGTGCCCAAAATAGATATACACGCCTGGTTGCCGCGTGTGTATATATAGCAATTCGTATTCCCCGCGTTTTTCGGGCAGGGCGGTAATCGCGGAGCGGACCGATGAACGATAGCGACTCAAATTGCCGCAGACTAAGCCTTCAGTTTCGCATTTAAGGAAAATCAAGGCCAATCAACGAGAAAATAAGGGCGAAATCAACAAGTGTGTGGGCTGAAGATAGGCAAAAAGAAGAGCCGAATTTTGGAAGAGATTTCCGCCCTCTCCGATCTTGGGCATTGACTTCCCGCCCGTCGTAGTCTGCAGACGTACATCGCGACCGCATCTCTTCAGATTTGCAAGACCGTGGAAATTATAACCGATTAGTAGTTGACGTTTCTAGTGGGTATTGTAGCTATAGTTAGAAACGGGACGCGCTACGAGAAACCGAAAAGACTTCATGGGACGCGCGCTAAAAGGAAACCAAAGGGGACTTCTCAGGCCATGCGGGAGTTCGCGAGATAGTAGCGACCACGAGGCAGCGACCTCGAGACTTACTGGCGCGGCGACTACAGTTAGACGACGGTGAGTTGGACTGTAATTGTCGGGCATCCCTCGGCATTTGTATATATATATATATATATATATATATATATATATATATATATATATATATGTTGCCATGCGTTCGGAGGAGACTGCGCAAATGCGTTGGTGGTGTGACGCCGACTTTCGAATCAATGCGCGCCAGGGCAAGATCCAAAATTACGCAAAATTAACGTAGTAAATAGGGGTTACGTGATACTAGGGAAAGGCTCGGGAAAACGTGGTGATTTGGTCGTCGCGGGAGACGCGCACGAGGACTAGTGTAGCCATATTGAATAACGACCGGTATTTGCACGAGAGAATTGTAAATTGGCGACCATTGACAATTAGCAATTGACGAAATTAGCAATTAAATAAAACCTAGGTACTTGAATTATGAAATTGGTGTCATTATTTTTGTATAAGTACTTATCCTGATTTTCGCCTCACGGGACTTCCTCTGGGATAAGAGTTAGCCGCGCTTTACCTGGCACCCATTATTAATAGAAAATTCGGTAAAGTGCAGAGCAAGAGTTACATACACAAGCATAACAAAATGCCATTATACAACTTTCTTTTCGATTGTTCGCCAGTGGGTGGTACGTGCGTTTCAGATTTGATTGTTGGAGTTTGGTTTTTGGTTTCAATCATATCTGATTCCTTGGGTAATTGTATAAGTTCTTGAGCTCGTTGTGCTATTTACTGAGTCTCACCTGTCAAAATGGTGTATTTGTTTCTTTGGTCTGTATCTCTGTTTATCTAAATTTTGATAGGAGTGTAAATTTGTTAAAAAATTTCAATTATGCTTGATAGTGTGATCTGCTTATTATACGTGTACTACGTTAGGTTCTTTAGTCTCATGATGGGTGTCCGTTATAATGACTGCTTATGTTCTACAAAATACAATGTTGGGATGTAAGGTGCGTAATATAATATTGGATATGTTAATGTTAGTGTTTAACTTAACTAATTATTTATTATGATAGTTCGAACTGTTGTCTGGACAATATTCTTTGCGGTAGAGATGCGTTTAATGATACTTATTGGTTATTGCGGTTGGTAGAAGGAATCGTTTGTTGTTCAGATGTGCTAGATACTAATGGTTGTGATTGGTTGTGAGTTACTATTACATCGGATATAGTAGGTACGATTATGGACGGATTTATGGTCTAAAGATCTTGCTCGTACTTATTAAAGCATTTACTTAAGTCGCATTTAAACCATATGAATGATAATAATATAAAGCTAATGATAATAATTTGTATTGTAAACTCCCCGTAAAGCATGGTAAGAGTATGTGTTAAGTCTCGTTTGTGTTGTCCTATTTTGTCTGTTTTGGTCACGATGTTATACAATGACTATACTTTATTGGTCCATTGGCGTGTTTTCTCGGGTATATCTACTAGGTCAGTTAACAGTTTATTATGTTTCTGTAATAACTTAGAATAAATTTCTGTAATGTTTAAATTTATTTCGGATCTGTAAAGGTATTATTGTTGGCTTCGTTTACTTTGTTCTTTAATTGGGGTCCCGCCTTTTTCACTTCCTGTACATCTGGTGGCCGTTCGAACTATTCCTACACCATTTATTTTTTTTATTTGATCTGGTTGACCAGTGCAGGAAATTTGAAAATGTTCTTCTCGAATGGTAGAAGACAACCAAGATCCATCTATCTACAGATACTCCCATTGTGTGTTAGTGTTAGTTTTGTAAATAATTTTGCAGTACCGTAATCCTTCTATACTAGGATTAAGTAACATGGTAATTTCACCATCAGAATTCAACCCTTATCGTGTAATGGTCCTTGTGCAGGACATATGTAGGCGTAATGTGTTTGTAAGCAATTCAGAATAATCTCATGATCAAACTTTAGGTATTGTTCTTGATCTTGACTGATAGCTAGATGAGTATGGGTTGGTTGGATGTAGTCTGATCTTAATGTTTGGTTCTTAATTAAATTAATTTGTAGTACAGATAAGGGATGTAACTTGTAAAGATGATATGGAATTCTTTCTACTAAAGGTAAATGTAATACGACGATGGTACGTCCGTTTATATGATCTAATTTGGAAATTCTTGCGACTTTCTCTGCTTTAATTTGCGTGACAGGTATACGGAAATCTAGATCAGCCGTAAATCGTCTTACATCAGCGACAATATGATGCAATATTTCGGGTTTAGTAATTAAAGGTGTACTTTTCCTTCCTTTAGAGCCCTTAATATGATTAATAATTTTTCACTACTTCTAATTAAATGGTTCATTTTTGCTTCTATTCGTCGTACACAGGTGGTCATTTATAATATATATATATATATATATATAATATATATATATATATATATATATATATATATATATATATATATATATATATATATATATATATATATATTATATCTAGTCTCCTCCTTTTAGAAGAGTGTCCATATTTTGCTCTATTATATTTTCTATTCCTTTGATTACTATTTCATGGTTCTTCGGTATATGATAAAGCTCTTCAAAGCCCGTGGATATTATATGTGCTTGTTGGTCTACTAATTGTACTATAGATTTTTGGTCTGTGAATAATTTATCGATATCTTGGTTAATTAGTTCAATATCCTCGTCGGTCACTAGTCCAAATAAGCATTTACTTAAACTACCAATTACTCCTAATCGTGCCATTCTTCTGGTATGTATGGTATTTGGTTCATGTCCTTGATGATAATTGATTCGCCCTAAAAAATTTGAACTGATTGGATTTTATTTTGTTGTAAGAAAAAATTCCTGAAGTACCCTTGTAAAAAGTGCAAAACCTCCAGACTACACCCTTAAGTAAGATATGGGGATGGTCATTAAGTATTCAGTTAAGTTTTCCCACTGTATCTATGGATACCTTACAGAAAGCTTCTATAGGGGTATCAGTGATTATCATGGGTTCTCCGGTTATCAAACGAGCTATCTTTTTCTCCTGGCAATTGGCACACTTACGAATGTAATCGAAAATGTCATTCCGTATACGAGGCCAGTAATAACGTTCTATAATTTTTGTATACGTTTGATTTATACGCTTATGCCCCCGTGTCAGATTATCACGGACGGTTTCAATAATTGATTTTCTGTCCTCTGGGGTGAGCAAGGTTACTTTACCGTAACAAATAGTCACATTAATACTACTACTTTCAAAGATATTGAGTAAAATTTCGGTCAATAACCCAGGTTCTAGCTATTCTGTCAAATTTTCTCGCCGTGAGATCCTGAAACTTTTCAAATCTTTCTAAAGTAATATACGTTTTAATTCTGTTAATGTGGATTTGATTAAATGTATTTGTACAGTATCATAATATTTGCTTTTTACTATTAAGAAAACAAGTTATACTTTTTATAGGGGTTGTTAATATTTGTTCTAAATTTGGTTTTTTATCTTTTAAACTTTTTCAATCTATAACTCCTATTTCCTCTAGAAACCGTGCAGTAGTGATGGTACTATCACAGTCTCTAGACATAAAATGAATTAAATCGTCCCGATTGTAAGTCAAACATTCTCGTGAGGTCATGACGTTATTTTTCAAAATGGAGGTAGTATATAAGGAAGACTCTTTTTGTCAGGTTATTTTAGCAAAACTTTGTGGTCTACATATTTTCGAATCTGTATATTGGTTTATTGTTACAGTAGGAGGTGTCAATGGAAAAAATAATGGGAACTCGTCAGTGGGTGGTTGGGAAAATTGGAGTCTTACTGCAGATTCTTCTTCAGGAATTTGATCAAGTCCTTAGAAGGCAGGTATTCATCTTGTTGTTCCAGGTGTATTCGGTGTGCTTTGACCTAGTGAAATTCCAGTTTTTATATTAGTCAGTCCCTGTTAAATTCTTGTCCTTCCTTTAACAAAAGGATCAATAGCTTTGCTATCTTAGACAAAATCTCAATAAATCGTGGTTAGTAGCCAGCTAAACTGAGAAATTCAGGGACATTTTTGGCAGTTTGAGTTATCGGAAAATCCTGTACGACTTCATCCTTTTTGAGATCAGGTTCTACACCTCGATCACTAATGACATGCCCTAAGAAAGTTACCTCTCCTGTTAAAAATTCTGCCATGTCGGGTTGCAATACTAATCCCGCATCTATTAATCGACCTAATAATCTTATCACTCTTTGGTTATGTTCAAGAAGATCTTTTGCATATACTATTATATCGTCAAGATATACAAGCATATCTATATTTGGCAACGCACGTAAAGTTTTGTCCATATATCGTTGGAATGTAGTGGAAGAATTTTTTAAACTTTCTTGCATGCGTAAATATTAAAAATGTCCATTTTGCGTGAAAAATACGATTTTCCATCGGTCTATAGGATGTAGGTCTATAGGATATAGGACAAAGGTCAAAAAATACATTGCCCCTCTAAGTTGGTCTATTATAAACGCTATATTTGATAAGGGGTGCGCGTCACCGATAGTTTTCTTGTTTAATTCCCTAAAATCGATATCGACGAGCCATCTAGCATTTCCTTTACTGTCTGACTTCTTTGAAATTATCCAGACTGGACTATTAACGGGAGAACTTGAGGGCTATTATATCTTCTTTAAGTTATTCTCAATTTGTTCTTTTACTACCTATTTGTGAGCGGGTGGATGTCAAATCTACTTAGTCTTAATGGGAATATTATGTTCAGTTGGAATCTCATGTTCCACTTTATTGGTACAAGGCAAAGAATCTTCTGGTAATAAAAATTTATTATAATATTCCAATATAATTCTATCTACACTTTCTCTCTCTTCATCATCCATATGCACTCGCTATATCATGGCTTTCAATCTCTCAATTCGTTTCATTCGATCCAATATAATACTTCCAGTATCACTTTCAGAGTCCGTTATAAATGAATGGTTGCTAAAGTCGAAAGGGATTAGTTCTTTTGGGTCTACCTCAATTGTCATATCTTCGTTCGTAGTATTAATTGTCATTATTTTGCAAGTGTTTTCATTAGTTACTATTCCCTCCCGTAAATAAACATGTTCATGTTTTACGTCTATATGGGGTAAATAATTTTCTCTTAATTTTATCTATAGTAATTTTATACGTATAATTTGCTTAGACCGTTTTCCTAAAGTATATTACCTTCTCGTCTTCTATACTTTCGTGGTTATCTATTGTTTGATATTTTGCGTTATACTATCTGTAGTCTTGTCAAGTGTGAGTATCTGTTCATTAATTTATCTTGTCAAGATTTCTGTCGTATTTTTGTTTTCTTCTACTATCTCAATATCGTCTTATTCTTAATTTTATGAATTTCGTCTGTATTATTCTGTTCAACCGTAACCATTATTTGACATCATCACCCAAAACTAATTTCAAATTTGTTTGTTAATTTTGATCTTTTATCTTTACTGTCATCAGTCTATAGGAAAGGTATAGAGTGTGTAATACCTGTATTTATTACCATTTCGTTTGTGTAATAGTTAATTATAAGTTCGGATTCTTTAAAGAATTTTCTACTAAGCATACCGTCCCCGGTTATTCGAAAACAATCGTCTACTACATAAAATTCGGTAAGTTTTCCTTTTAATGTTAAATTAGCAGTCCCATAACTTTATATGGTCCCTTCAGTAATTTCTGTTAGTTCGGTATGTTTATTATCATCTACTCCCAATTCGGGGTCTATAGATCTTATTTTGTCTGTATTAATTGACGCGCCATTATCTAACATAAATATGAGCCATGGAGTTAGGCCTTCAGTTACTCTAAGTCTTACTTCTGTTCGGTTGCCGTCAATCGTTTCAGTATATCCTTTACAGGAGGCAATTCGAGGTTTTCCATTTTGTTCATTATGATCATTACTTGGTTCGACGTTGTCGGTGGTTCCTGTGATTGGTTAGGGAGTGCTTAATTCGATTGGGATAATTGGATAATGCTCCGTTTGTTCAGGTTCTGGTCCGAGTATTTCTGTCTGGAAGATCTCTACCTAATAATAATGATAGACATGATAATAACTGTATTTAATCAACTTTAGTGTTTTCAAATCCTGTCATGTATGTCCTGTCTCTTGTTACAAGTGTTTAATAGTGACTGAAATATAAAAATACTAACAAACTGTGGTCGATAAGGTCTTTCGAGGAAGAGTAGTCTTGCGTTCGAATACCCAAAATATCATAAAAAAACAATGTGTATATAATAGTTTAGTTAAGAAAATAAATTGTTGTAATAAAATTGTTATTAATAAATTTACATAAATAGTTGTTTATAGTATTTATTAATTCAACCCGTATATATTAACCTTGAAATTTATTGATAGTTTGGATATATGATATTCTGAATCGTTAATTTCATAGACTTATTAGCGCAATTTAATCGACTAATAAATGTATGCAGATTACTATATTCCTTTCTACAAGTTATATAAAAATGGCGCGCTTCACTCTAGCTACAAAGGACTCTACTGTACTCCGCTTGCGAGGAGTCTCAAACTTGGATGCACGAAACGACAGAATGGGTGTTGTAGCCACGGCGGAATTCCTCTCTTAAGAGTACTTGCCTAGTCTATGATTGTTGCTGCTGATATAGCCTAACTTGCTCTCTGCAATGTTTTTGTTCCGTGGCAAAAGTAGTGAAATTTACTGTTAAATTTGTTTATTTAAAGTGAATAAAAGTGGATAAAACACGTGTGAAGTTTTAAAGCCTACAAGTATGTGAAATAAAAACTTGAAGTGAATCAACATCAATATCTAGGTTACTTTGCTCACCCATATAAACATCAGGTGAGTATTAATTTTTACATTTTCATACCTATATTAGTTTTAATTTAATATTGTAGGACCTGTTGTTTTGTGGTAAAATTGTTTATCTTTTTCTTTCCACTGCCAAAAGCCTGTGACTCAGTCTATAACGCACTGTCGACTCGTCAAGCCTATTTCTTTTGCGATTAAACTGGCTTCTAATCAGGTAATAATGATTATTTATTTATGTAATCTAATTAGCGAGCAAAACTTGTGGTCGAGGACGGCTTGCACCTTTGGTTTACACAATACTATGTGTTTCAATGGTCATATTTATCCACTGAGAGACTTATCAATTGCCTGTCATCTTTTTGGATCGATCGGGCTTAATTTTACTGAGAAATCCTACCACCAAAGGCTTTGCTCGCTCACCAAAATCCTGAAAGTACCGGAATCTACTAGCCCGCTGTATGTGAAAAGTGCATATGAGTGAAAATCCAGTATCTAGAATAACAAGTGGTTTTTTTTTTCTACTAGCTATGTTTAAAATGTGTTTAGTTTTTTTGTGATATATTTAATAATTTAATTAATACGATAGTGTTGTGGCAATTTACTAAATTGAAAATTATATAATAAAAACCATGCAAATATGAAAAAGTAGTGAACCAGAAACATAAATTATTAGACTTGAATAAAAAGAAAAGTGATTCTAATTTTTTAATAAATAAATGCGCAACAATCATGACATTAATTTATAACCCTTTTTTTAACGTAAAGTAAAAGATATAGATTTTAATCAAAATAACTAGTGTATAAATTATAAGCAAAATTTAAAGCCATACAAAAATACATCATAACTCAAAATTACTTTGAATTAAAAGTGCATTGAAGTCAGCCAGTTTAATATAGTATGCTTTGTTTCAATCGAATTTTTAAACTTATACAGTAAATAAAATAATAACAGTAATATTTATCCAATATTCTAGATTAAACCAAGGTAAAAAGATTACTAAGGCTACCGTAATCAATTCACTTTGATAAAAAATATAGATTATCAGACTTGAGTCATAACTAGACAATAAAAGACAAATCCGGGTGATATAATGGTTGGACTAATGTCGTTGCTACACCACGTTAGGGTCTAGATATATAGTTATCTCGATCCTCATCACTATCACTCAAGCGACTACTGAAAAATAACACAAAGTGCAACAAGAATGTGTGTTTAAAGAAGTAAATGCGATAGGACTGGTAATAAAACTAACACTTAGGATATGTCTATATCTTGAGACGGCCTGTACCTATACCCTTATTATCAAGAACGGTACCATTAATTATTATTGTTAATTTTAATATGATATTAACATTAGTAATTATTATAAGCAAAATAAATTAGTTAATACATTTAGGATATAAAAAAAAGTAGTATTAATTAAAAGTTAGTTTTTTTTATAAGAAATCATTTAATTAATTATTTAATTATTGCGGAAATGATTCGGTTTTATATTTGTTAACGAAGATGATACGGCGGGGCCAACGAAATGGCTAAGAACGCGCGCGTGTGCATATACACACACAAAGCGTGTTCAGCGAGGAGCAACGAATTCGTGAATATTGGAAGAGTGGGGATTCGCGAATATCGTGAGAAGGAGGACGGCAGCAAGAGAGATGGAGAGAGTGGGCTCGGGTATATATCGGCGACGCACAGCCGAGGAAGCACTGAGTTTTCTCTGACCTCTCAAGCCGTGGCTAACCAGCGAGCAGGCCTCGCGCTCGGGATACTAGGGTGAACTCGGGCCACTTCTTGTGGTGAATACACGGTGATGTGGCGAATCCTCGCCTATCTGCCGCGTGTAATCTCTCTCTTTCGCTTCCCTCTATCGTAACTCCACTCCTCTTTAATTGTACTTTTACCCTCAATAAAAAAAAAAACAAGTTTCACACTAATAATTATAACTCATTTTTCCCCGCCTCCACTTATTATTCGGGTGCGCCGGACGTCCTTCAGTAGCCACTGGAGAGGGAAACGCGCTAACGAATTCCATAAAAGGCATAGCTCGGGGCGGCCAACGCGCTACCCGAGACTACGTCTTCAGGGTTTTACCCGAGAAAAGTGCGCTGGTGCCTTTCTCGGGGTTTTGACTGATTGCCCGGCGGAGAGCTAACGCGCCCTCCTACTGGTTCAAGTTGGCATACCAAAAACCAAAGTACAGTTGCACTTCTGCAGCTCCGACCTCGGCGGCTGCAGGAGCGTAACTATCAAGGGGAATCCAGGAAAAGGTTGTTTCTCGCGCACTTCTTCGGGTCCGTACGCGAACCGCGGGTAACAAAAACACAACTGGAAAACGAACTCTCCTACGTTGGAGTAGAAGAACGGCTTAAGTCCGTCACATTGGCGCCCGAGAACAGGGACTCGAGGAAAAAAAAACACGTAGAAACAGCCTTAAATGATTCCGGAATGGGACGGGACGTTCACGGAAACGCGTATACATTCGCGTATTACAGACACGCAAAGATTGATAAATCGGTTAATTAAGATTGATGAGGAGAGATGGGGAACGATATTAAGTCTTGACGATGAAGTACGAAGTTTAAAAACGGAGAATGATAATTTAAAGAATAAAATTGCACATCAGCGTCAAGACATGCAAAATCTATGGAAGTCGTTAGATGAGGCGATACAAGTTGTCAACAAATTAACGATAAAAACCGAAAAATTGAGTTGTCATCTGGGAGTAGTTACAGGGAAAATGATAACAAAATTCCGGAAATTCGAAAAAATACAGCAGGAACAAGATGATAAGATCATTGAGCTCACGCGCCGTATAAATTCTTTAAAAATTGAATAAATTTAACGAATGGAAAGTTCAATCCATTTTTTGCAAAACGAGGGAAAATTTAAATTATAGATTAAAAAATAGGTCATTAAAATTATAATTTCTGGCGGATATTTATATTAATAAAAATATATTATTTATAAAAATAAAATATTTTACAAGTATTTTTTTATTAATATTTTTTCTTACAAAAAAAAACACAAAATGCCGCAAAATAAAAGGCTATCGGGGGCGTTTATGACAGACATCGAGACGACAGCTCCCGTGGATAGTCTCGATGATGAGCAACGTAAGCACCGCGATTGGGAAAAGGCCGTTTCCGAGGAATTAAAATGCCTAGATGAGAGACAGGACGAATTAGAAAGTAAAATTACTAATTTAGTTAAAACTCCGGATGGACTAGAGTCACTTCCTTTAAATACTTCACGTATTGAAGCGATAAATACCGATTTAGTTACACGCATAAACGCACTGTCAGACTTGTTAAAAAAAACCCAAGACGCGAGCACCGCAGAAACGCATCGGGTCGCGAAACTAGGAGCAGCCGTGAAAGCCTTAGAAAATCGTGTCGAAATACTGGAAACGGAAAATGATAATTTAATAACGGAAAATACAGAGTTATATTCAAATTACGAGAAGTTGAGTAAACAATTTGAAGATAGTGATAGCGGGGGAGAATTGAAAAAATACTTAATCGCGCGATTAGATGAGGTATATGAGAAAAACGAACAGGCGGTTAAAAAACTCGAAAATTCGATCAATAAACACAATGCGGGGCGTGCCAGTTCGGCAGGGACCAGCGGAAGTGAAGCATCGAGAAAAATAAAATTAAATATACCTAAATTTAAGGGATTACCCTCGGAAAGACCGATGAAAGTTATATTTGAGTTAGAAAACTATTTTACATTAATACGGCCTGATGCCGATGAAACACTATGTGTAATTTCGCAGGCACTAATAGACGATGCTCATAACTGGTGGTACCTGCAGGAGGGCCAGATAAAAGATTACGACGATTTTTTAAACAAATTCAAAGAGAGGTACTGGAATTCGAACATGCGACGAGTGGCGAAAAGAAAAGTAGAGTTCGGGCAGTGGTATGCTTCGGCGTCCATGAATCGCGTAAATTACGCGATTTATATCCTGGGATTAACGAAAGAACTTGAAGTCGAATTACCCGAGGAAGACCTAGTATTAAAAATCGGCGAGCATTTTGAGAGGAGTATCAGGTTAGCTATAGCAGGGCAAAGGGTAAAAGATAAAAATAGTCTATTGAAAATACTAGCAGAATACGACAGCGATGATCAGCGCACAAAAGGCGACCGCGCGCCCGTTAACACGGTAGAAACGAAAAAATTCACGGGTAACGCGCCGAGCCAATCCGCGGCTTCTGTTGCAAATACGGAAGGTAAATAACCTTGGCAAACGAAAAATATAAGTGCCATGCAAAATGCGAAACTAACCGAAAGTCAAAGAACCGGGAATAATACGTATAAAAATTCTAAAAAATGGGAAAACAACCAAACCAATAAGTGGAGAGATAAGAAAGATCAATCGGACATAAACGTGTTCGATATAGATATCAGCGATGTTCGAACCCCGGGAAACGGGGATTAGTTGCGTCACGTAATTCGGATCTAGAAGTAAAAAATAGACGGGGCGCAACTGAGCAATTAAATGTAGCTTCTATAATAGAAGACCCGCGGGAAACATTATTATACGATGTAGAACCCGCTGGAGAAAATGCCGAAACCACGTGTTGTCCGGAAATTAGCATAAGCGTATACGGAAACGAAGTAAAAGCGTTAATCGACACGGGGAGTGAAGTCACGGTGATTTCAGAAGAATTTTATTACGCAAATATTGATAAACTTAAAGAATGCCCTACACTACCTATAAGTGGAAAAGGCATTAACGGCACGACGGGGGCAAAATCGGCGAGATTAAAGTTCCAAATACTGCTAACTATAATTATCGGAGGAATAGAGGCAAAATTAATAATTTTAGTAGTGCCAAAATTGGTAAAACCGTGTATCATCGGGTATGACTCAATAAAAGCGTTAAAAATGCTAATTGACACGGTAAATCAAAACTTATTATTTCAAGTAAATCAGAAAGACGGTGTTATCGGTTACACAGATAGGCGGTTCGCGTCGAACGAATATACGTCTCTGTTCATCGAGCATGCAACTGAGTACCTCGAAAATGAGGTAGATCTCAGGAATCACTTCGACGAGGACGATGGAAAAGGTACGGAATCCCGCGAAGAATCGTACGATATCTCAGTAGAAGAAATCGACGATAAAGTAAATTTATGTGAAAATCTAAATGAATCACAAAAAACGAAATTAAAAGAATTACTTGTAAAATATAAAAAAGTGTTTGAAAAAAAACCCGGATTGCTAACTACCTATGAGCACGAGCTAATTTTGAAGGACGATACACCCTTCTGTACTAAGCCCTATCCTATACCACTAGCATATCGCGAACAGGTAAAAAAGGAAATAAACCGAATGTTGGAATTAGGAATCATTAGGCGCTCGACCAGCCCGTATATTAACCCAGTAGCCGTAGTTAAAAAAAAGGACGGTTCTGTGCGATTATGTTTAGACGCTCGAAAACTGAACGCGCGGCTTATTGATGATTACGAGGGGCCCCCGGGCGTTGAGGAGGTATTGCAAAGATGCGCGGGAAAGCCGATAACGAGTACCTCAGACTTCACGTGTAGTTACTGGCAGGTAAAGCTCGCGGAGTGGTGCAAAAAATATACGGCTTTTAAGTGTGATAATCACATTTATGAGCATAACGTGGTACCCTTTGGGATAAAAACTAGCGGATCAGCCCTAATTAGAGGACTAGATCAAACAACGTCAGATTTTGACGAATTTTTAGTATTGTTTGTGGACGATGTGACGGGTAATTTCACATACCCTGTCACATGCTCTCTCCCACACACACACACACACATAGAACATGTACTAACCTTTTCTAGATGTTACAGGGGTCAACGCTGTAAAGGGAGAGAGAGAATTGCGAGCCGCATAGAGAGAAAGAGAGAGAGAGAGAGAGAGAGAGTATAAGTAGGGGGCGCGCAGGGGCGCGAGCCACGATAGTTTTTCGGGAGAAAGCAGAGACGTTTAGACAGCTAGTAGAGACGGACGCGATATCATTACAACGGAAAGCGACGGGTGCAATTGCGACGACCGCCCAGTATACCTTCGAGCCGGCCACCGCTGTCCCCAGGGATTGTCTGGGGATAATTACTTATCGTGCGGCGATCGCTGTCGAGTGCCCGGGTTAAGGTGAGTCAGCAGTTATATCTCTCTCTCTTCCCGGGATATTCTTTCTCTCTCTCTCTATTTCGCGACACGCCTGCGAGGACGCACACTCCGTGTGAAGTGCGTGACTGTTTCCCTTCCCCTTGTTTGAATATATGTATGTTTTTTATAGCTTCTGTGTTGTTTCTGGCTTTTTCCCTTTTCCCCACTCGTTCATGCTCTCACCATGGATAATGGTATGTACCGCGGGTTTTACCGATTAAAACCCCGTTACATATAATTGGCGACCTCCGGAAAAACTCACAGAGTGGTGGGGATTAAATGAAAAACTAGCGATAAAGTGTATAGTGCGGTTCGCGTGGCGTATATTGTGAACGCGCGCGTCGAAAAATATTCGAGTCAGCCGTATATACAGACTTTGCGCGGAGAGTATATTGCCGCTGGAATGCGAGCACTCACGCGCAAAAGGTAAACAAACCGCGGCGAACCCTGGAAAATTCTGAGTACGGGTCAGGCCGGAATTAAATAATATTTCGGCAGTTTAGTGAATTCGAACTGCTGCTCGATTTATGTGGTCAACGTGTTTAACATACGAGGAGAAAATAACTTGTTGCTAGATAGATTTTTATAGGTAAGGGAACATATGCGAATATAATTTAGTGTAAAAGCGTGTCTCGCAAGTGGACAAATGTGTTTGTCAAAGAGTTTTTATAACAATTATTAGAAATAAAATATAATGATTAAAAATTTTCTTAATTAACGGTAAATAACAAATACATGTTTTTTTTTGGTGTTGTGATGAGATATTGCTATTTTAGTAAAAATAAAGTGTGAATTTTACTAAAATCACTGGGTATTTAAATTAATACAATCTCATATATTTAAAGCGAACTCGCATAATCAATAATACAAACACTTATTTCGTGACGTAAATAAATGTAATCTTATTGCTGAAAATTTCCTAGTATTTAAAGTGTGTAAGAATAAAATAAATATTGAAAATTTTATTTCGGAATTTGAGTAGTAGTATTACTCAGTATTGTGTTGGAAATATAGTTACATTTATATTCGGCTTTTCGAATTAAACAGTTTGTTTAGAAAATTAATTACTTGTTGACAAAATTAAATTATGGTTAAATAAATAATTTGGTAAATAAAATAACACTTTTAACCACTTGCTCGTTTAATAGCTAATTGACTTGCTCGTTTATTAATTAGCTTACTCAAAACCGTATATTCGATTTACGGGAAAAATAGAAGCGGGTAGTGCGTGCGCTTATATTATAACAGCGTGTACTTAAAATTATACATACGTAGTGTCGATATTGACCATATATACAATGACTGTACTGTATAGAATATAGATAGTTGTATAGGTGCGAGTCTGTGTAGTTGCAGAGTAGTATATGTAATTGAACTGCGACTAAACCGCCGAATAATTGCGTGGCCATAGTATGCGTAGCGCTTAATTAATTGATTAAAAATATTATTGTGATTTTTTTTATATAAACAATGGTTTATTAAGAATTGGATTTGGGAAGCACAAACGTGGGAGAATAACCCTGGTCTTCAGAAAAAAAAATTCTCAACTCATAATTAAAATTAAAAATAAACGGCAACGTTTCGTCCCTGGTGGGGACCTCTTCAAGCCTTTATTCAAACAAAAAACATATAAACATATAAAATTATTTTTACAAAATATAGACATCATAAACTTGGTTGTTACATACCATTCGAAAAATACTGGTCATACCATAATAAGTAAAAAATATCAATTAAATATCACATGAGACAAACGTGTCTCTCTCGTTATAAGTATTGTCAGTCTATAGAAGTCACATAAGAAGCACAAGAATGTACGGAGTCTGCGCGGCGGAGCTCACCTATACACACATACATAGAAGGCCTATACACACATACATAGACGGCCCATACACACATATATAGACGGCCTATACATAACACAGAGCAAATTTGAAAAAGGGGGAAAGTTATACAGTGACAGAAATTGGTTTATTTAAATATTTATTTAATTTATTATATTGTTTACTAATCGTGTTGAAGTCTTCTTGTTTATTAATATTGTTCTTATTAATATTAATAAATATACTTTCTGATATTAATCTTTTGAAATTATTTGGTTCTTTATCTAAAATTTTAACATTAGCAAAGTCAAAACTATGTGAAAAATCATTAATATGAGTAGGAATTGGTAATATTTTGGCTAAAGAAGTTTTTTTGTGCTAATCTATTCTCTTTTTCAAATTTCTCTTAGTTTGGCCTACATAAGTAGCATTACAATTATTGCACGGAATCTCGTATACAACATTGGTCTTGCACCATTTATCCATCTTATCCTTACCTAACTTAATAATACTATTTAATTTATTTGACATACAAGGAACAATAGTAAAACCATATTTTTTAAAAGAAGACTTACATGTAAAAAATAATTTTTCATGAAACGGAATCGACGTAACATTTTTAACTACAGACTCATTATTTTTAGTTTTTGAGTTGCCAAGAGTGTGATATCTAACACGATAACGGATACAACTATCAATAAATTTCTCTGGGTAACTATTTTCGCTAAGTATTTTTTTAACTATGAATAAATTTTTATTGTGAAATTGATTGTGTGAGAGAAGAAGAGCTCTATCTACTAGATTGTAAATAATGTTGCGTTTTAATTGAATTGTATGGTTTGAATTAAAATTTAAAACTCTATTAGTGTTTGTGGGTTTTTGGTACCAATTTGTAATAATACTATTATTATTTATTGTTAATGTGACATCTAGAAAAGGAATCATATTATTGTTTTGTATCTCGTGTGTAAATTGTAAATATTTATTATAACTATTAAATTTGTTTAAAACTAAGTCTAACTCGTCTTCTTTCACACACAAAGTTGTATCGTCAACATATCTAAAGTAGAACAGTGGTGAGACATTATGATTATTTTTTAATTCACTGAGAACTGTACTTTCTAAGTCTTCCATAACAATATCGGCAAACAATGGAGAAATAGGAGAGCCCATGGGTGTACCAAAGATTTGTTTATAAATTATAATGTTAAACTGAAAGTAAGTGTTATCAAAAAGGAATTTGACTATGGTTCTTATATTATCAAACGGAATTTTAGAATGACTTTGAAAAATTTGAAAACGTTTATCTAAACTGCATAACACTAATTCTATCGGTATGTTAGTAAATTAGTGTTATGCAGTTTAGATAAACGTTTTCAAATTATTCAAAGTCATTCTAAAATTCCGTTTGATGTATGTCAAATAAATTAAATAGTATTATTAAGTTAGGTAAGGATAAGATGGATAAATGGTGCAAGACCAATGTTGTATACGAGATTCCGTGCAATAATTGTAATGCTACTTATGTAGGCCAAACTAAGAGAAATTTGAAAAAGAGAATAGATGAGCACAAAAAAACTTCTTTAGCCAAAATATTACCAATTCCTACTCATATTAATGATTTTTCACATAGTTTTGACTTTGCTAATGTTAAAATTTTAGATAAAGAACCAAATAATTTCAAAAGATTAATATCAGAAAGTATATTTATTAATATTAATAAGAACAATATTAATAAACAAGAAGACTTCAACACGATTAGTAAACAATATAATAAATTAAATAAATATTTAAATAAACCAATTTCTGTCACTGTATAACTTTCCCCCTTTTTCAAATTTGCTCTGTGTTATGTATAGGCCGTCTATATATGTGTGTATGGGCCGTCTATGTATGTGTGTATAGGCCTTCTATGTATGTGTGTATAGGTGAGCTCCGCCGCGCAGACTCCGTACATTCTTGTGCTTCTTATGTGACTTCTATAGACTGACAATACTTATAACGAGAGAGACACGTTTGTCTCATGTGATATTTAATTGATATTTTTTACTTATTATGGTATGACCAGTATTTTTCGAATGGTATGTAACAACCAAGTTTATGATGTCTATATTTTGTAAAAATAATTTTATATGTTTATATGTTTTTTGTTTGAATAAAGGCTTGAAGGTCCCCACCAGGGACGAAACGTTGCCGTTTATTTTTAATTTTAATTATGAGTTGAGAATTTTTTTTTCTGAAGACCAGGGTTATTCTCCCACGTTTGTGCTTCCGAAATCCAATTCCTAAAAATATGGAGAGAAATAATAATACTCTTAATGGTTTATTAACTTAATTAATGATGGTAATTGTCGTTAAATTTTTTTTTGCTAAATAAAATTGAGAGTTAATGGACTACTTAATTAACTAAATAGTTGATTGCTAACTGACTTCGTATCTTTGGCATAATTGTTTGTTTCATAAACAATTGTTGTTATTTTAATTAAGGATCATTATTATTATTTGGTTATTTTGGAAAAATAGTATTATCGTTTAATCAATTAATTGAATAATTATTAAATTATTTAATCATTGGAAAATTTTTCTTTGTTTTTTATTTTTTTTAGCAGGAAATATTACATTCGTTTTTCGCGATGTTAAGGGAAAAATATAATTAAAATTCTTTATTTACTACAAACTACACAAGATACTTAATTCGAATTGAGGTAGATTAATTTAGTATTCTTTCAGCGTTATCGATTATTATATTTAAATAAATATTTATTATTAATAATTACTAAATAATATTTACTAGAGAAGTGATTTGCGCAAAATAATACGCGGAAAGATGGTGCGATGAACACCATCTGTTGAAAACAATTACGGGTACAACAAATATTATTAAATATTCGAATTAATAACTTGTACTGGAAATTACAACGTAGTTAAATTTAAAAATATTTGGTTTCTTGAAATAAAATAGATAAAAACACAAGAAAATGGCGAATCAATACGACCTCACCTTTGATGAAACGGTAGGAACCGAGATCCAAGCGTGGATTTTACGTTTAGAGGGACAAAGATTAGATATTTTTTTAAATAGGCTAGAATTAAAAAGCGATGGCACACAATTTGCGAAAAGCGATAGATTATATAGACGCTTGCGGAGCGACTACACAGCAGCCGACTTCGTTGATAGCTTAGACAGCATAGTTACAGAAGAGCTGAAAACTCGTCGAGAAGAGAAGCTCGACGAAGTATTACAGGATGCGAAGTTCAGTAATGAGACACAAGCCGAAATTCTACATAGGCAGCAATATTGGGCAAGTCACCGAGTAGGAACGGATTTATCAAATGACTTCGCTCCCATGGCAACCAGCTCCACCCAAATGAGTTCTTTGAACATGTCTTTGACGACATGCCAAGGAAATGGACTCGGTAACACTGGTGTGGTACAAAATAATGCAGGAGCAACGGCGGCAGCGACGGTAGTTACGACGACGCCGAACCACACGCCACCAGCTGACGAAACCACAGCACCTGTGTATGAACGGCCTGTTCAAGCACTCATTCCACCACCACCACCGCCACCAATGCCACTAGCATTCTGGGGAGGCCAACAGACTAGAACTGCGGTGCCGCCAAGTATGATAGCAGTAACAAGTACAAGAAACGGGTACAAGACAAACTGCGAACGCGCAAGAGTCAAATATGGTACTGGTGATGTTATCGAACGGCACGTCATACCCCGTTCCAAGAGCCGTGGCACTCGAAATGGCAACCACGTCAGTAGTTGTTCAAGAATACAGTAACCAAGTGAAAGAGTTGCAAGAAAATGTTGCTGAACTGATTACGAGCACAAGGTTGCGTTTTGAAACCTTGCAAAGCAACGAAGCAGCAAATACGCATCAAGGGCAAGGAGCAAGGCCCAAAAACAACAGGAGCGTCGCTTTTCGGGACACATTCGACCTACGTTATGACGATGACTACCAGCCGAATTATTACCCAAGGGCACAAGCAGGAGGAGCTGCAAGAAGGGGGGTTCGCGACTTAACGCTAACACCCCAAGTTTTACCTCAATGCTGCAACAGACCAGAGAGAGAGGACCAGCGATGGCTCACCAGCACGATCAGACTCTCCCAACCCGGCAAGAGTCTGGGGGGAGGGGAATGTCTCAGTATCCTGAGACAATGCGGCAATCGCAAAATAGCACATTTGCTGGTCACCGTGTTAATGATATCGGAAAAACAGTTCGATCCTGGAACATTAAGTTTTCTGGCGAAAAAGACGGTCGCAGAATCGAAGAATTTCTGCTACGCATCAATGAGTGCCGCACACTGGCCCGCATAGAGGACGAGGACCTCCTAAATGCCATGACGGAGTTGCTGAAGGGAGCAGCTCTCCAATGGTGTCGCCAATCCCGGAAAAATTGGCATACATGGCAAGATTTTTGCGAGGCAGCACGACGCTGTTACGGCGTGGATAGCCGTTACCAGCAGCGGTTAGTGACAGAAGCAACGGCTCGCACTCAAGGATTCGCAGAACCAGTCACCGATTATATATTCTCTCTCCTATCTTACATTGATAAATTTGAAGTGCCTTGGAATGAAGAAAGGAAACTGCAACTAATTTATCAAAATATGTCACCAGAGTTGCAGGCGATTGTGAGTAAGGAGCAGACCACGGATCTTAACACTTTGATTCGGTTGGCGCGGCAGGCAGAAGCTGTCGTGGAGGTACGGCGTAGTTGGAAAGAGCAACCTCCTACGGATAAATGCTTGTTGCCGGAATTGGCATATAAAGGGCCACGCGCACCGACGAATTATTATAAAATGAGTCTGGCTGCTATTGCGGAAAGTTCGCCTACAGACTTGTCTCATAAGGTAGATAAGCTGGTCGAGGAGAAATTGAGTGCGAAGCGTAACGCTCCCAGTCTAGCAGCGATATCGCAAAGTTCGCCTCAAGAGATATCGGCTTTAATCGAGAAGTTACTCAATGAGAAGCTGAAACAGCTGACTCTGACTGGCCCCATGAAAGCTCCATCACCAACTGCTGAGGAAGCAGCGGCGCAAAAATCGGTTTCTCAAAGATATAAAGGGCCGTATTATAAAAGGGGCAACAGTCCAAAGCGAAGAAGATCCCCACACCAGCCGGCCAGTGACAAGAATAAGGGAAAAACTCCTGGGCCACGTTCCCATCTTGTATGCTGGGGCTGTAGCTGGCCAGGATACACTACACGGACGTGTCCTGAGTGTGCGGGAAAAGAGCAGGGGGGTGCGTAGATCAGGTCCATACCACCCCTGCAGCCAACTTAAGGACCTCACCGACTCACTCCAATGAGACCAGCGAAGCACAAGCGCAAGCTGAGCCAGTTCTCCCACCGATCGCGACGGCGGCAGAACCTATAGTAGCTCACGATGCGAATGGCGCTTCTGAGGAATCAGCTCCTTACATCGAGAGAGACTACTCTCGATGGTGGATGCAAGTGGGGATTGGTGGATTCCGAGTGCGTGCACTGCATTATGGAGGTGCTGCACAAACATGTATTGGACCACTTGGCCTACAGATTGCTGCAGCGTGCAATAAAAAGATTGCACCTAGTAAAGGACCAGGCGTACCGATGGCTAATGGACAGATCTCACCTGTGATCGGATATGTCGATTTACCATTCGATATAGGTGAGGTACGACGCCATTTAGAGGTCGTTATTCTACCCGAGTTACCAGAAGGATGTCTTCTCGGCGTGGATTTTAAGCGAGCGTTCAACGCACACATCCTACCACGGGAAAATAAAATAAAGGTAGAAGGGATTGAGGAACTTCTCCCCCTTGAGGTAGCGGTAATTGGAGTAGATGAGCGAATTCCGATCTCCTCTGTTGGACTTGCCGACGTTTCTGATACGCAGCGCTCTCAATTGCAAGAGATGTTGGATCGAGTATTGCCAAAGGGCAAAGTGCCCTTAGGTCGCACCAATCTAATGCAACATAAGATTGATGTTGGTTCTGCGCGACCTATTAGGCAAAGATACTATCCCGTCTCCAAGAAACTTGAAGAAGAAATGCATGCACAAGTGCGCCAGATGCTGGAAGCAGGGGTCATTCGTAGATCCCATAGCGAATGGTCGAGCCCAGTGGTAATGGTTCGTAAGTCAAACGGCTCTTGTCGCTTTTGCATCGACTATAAGAAGTTGAACGGGGTCACCAAGGTGCCTCCGTATCCGCTTCCTTACATGGATTCTATCCTGCGAAAGCTACAGAAAGCACGCTATATTGCCAGCATTGACCTAAGCAGTGCATATCATCAAGTACCGTTAGAGGAAGGATCACGACACTTGACGGCGTTTACAGTGCCCGGCCTAGGCCTGTTCGAGTTTTGTTCTCTCCCGTATGGCGTATCTGGCGGGCCCGCAACGTTCCAAGAATTGAGCGACAAAATTATCGGTCCCGAGCTGGAGCCACACGCATATTCATATATGGATGATATGATTATAGCGACAGAAACTTTTGAAGAGCACTTAATATGGCTTGAGTATCTTCTCCGCAGAATTATTGATGCGGGTCTCACCATCAATTTTGATAAAAGCTAGTTTTGCCGCAGCGAAGTTAGATTTCTGGGGGTTCTTGTGAATCGAGAGGGATTCCGGCCGGATCCAGAGAAGATCGCCCCGATTTTGGAGTATCCAGCTCCGAAAAATCTCAAACAGCTTCGACGGTTCTAAGGAATGGCGTCGTGGTATCGGAAATTTCTGAATGAGTTCGCCACGATTGCGGACCCGCTTACCCATCTGACTATATCAAATGTCAAGTATGTATGGGGTGATGAGCAGCAGATGGTGTTTGAACAGATTAAAGCGCTTATCGCATCTGCTCATGTGTTGCATAGTCCATAGTTCGACCATCAGTTCGTCATACAAACTGATGCTAGCTCCACGGGTTTGGTCGCGGTACTCACACAAATTATTGATGGGGCGGAACACGTGTTACGCTTTTCTAGCCGCACGTTGACATCAGCTGAGAGGAACTACTCACCAACCGAGCGAGAATGTCTAGCAGTGCTGTGGGCCATAAGGAAGTTCCGATCTTATGTAGAAGGTTATCACTTCAAGGTCATTACAGACCATCTACGTCTGAAATGGTTACGAGGTATTCAGAACCCCACAGGACGCTTGGCACGCTGGGCTCCCGAAATGCTTGCCTATGACTTCGAGGTTGAGTATAGGAAAGGCATCGACAACTGGGTGCCAGACGCATTATCACGCATGTACGAGGATGAGTCTGAGGTAACAGTTGCGTCAGTCAGTTGCCCGGACGAGGATACTAGTGATTCCTGGTATCTGGCAATGAAAACGAAAGTCCGCGACAGTCCTACTGAGCATCCATATTGGAAAATAGTTGGCAACAGACTATACTATTATCGATCTGATCCTTCGATCGAAGATCTCTTAGAGGACCAGGATGCTTGGAAGCTAGTCCTCCCCAAAGAAAAGCGGATGCAAGCCCTACATGAAGGACATGACGAGCCGACAGCTGGGCACCTGGGACGCGCCGAAACATATGAGCGTATCGCATTGCTGTATTATTGGCCGTCAATTTACAAGGATATAGCAAATTACGTGCGTTGCTGCGCAGTGTGCCAGCAATGCAAAGCTGTCCAGTTAGCACCCGCTGGACTTATGGGCCGGCGTATCGTAACAAGGCCGTGGGAAGTAGTAGCCGGAGATATTATGGGCTCCAACTCTCGTACACCGCGCGGTCATGAATATCTGCTAGTGTTAATGGACCTTTTCACGCGCTGGGTGGAGTGTATCCCCATTCGTAAAGCAAATGCGAAAACGATTAAGAGGGAACTCAGAGAAAAAATCTTCCTACGCTTCGGAGTGCCGGAGACGTTCCACTCTGATAATGGAACGGAATTTAAAAACAAGATAGTGGACCGATTCTTAGAAGAACGTGGAGTGGTCCACACGACAATACCACCATATCATGCGCAAACAAATCCCGTAGAGCGAGTAAACCGCACCTTCAAGACCATGATCACGTCATATATAGAGTCGAACCATAGTACTTGGGATCTACACATTCCCGAGCTAGTGTTTGCCTATAATATGGCTGTGCAAGAGTCTACGGAATTGTCACCTGCTTTTCTGAATTTCGGACGCAACCCCGTGCCTCCAAGTACGCTACGACGGCAAGAGGAACTCGCCGCAGCGCAGGAAGCAGAGGCAGCTGCGTTAGAGAATTGGAGTGAGCGCATGAATAAACTTCAGGAAGTGCGAGATTTAGCAGCGAAAAATTCAGCGAAAGCGCAAGAACGCCAGGCTAGATATTATAATCGCAAGCGGCGAGATGTGTAATACGCTGTAGGCCAGAAAGTATTGCGGCGTAATCGCATTCTTTCGTGTGCGCCACAAGGAATTACTGCTAAATGGGCCCCCAGGTATACTGGGCCCTACGTCATTTCTGAGAAACAAGGGCATAATACCTACCAGTTAGCTGACAAAAACGGAAATAAGGTGGACCAAATCTTCGTGAAAGATTTGAGGCCATACTATGACGACGACACCATACCTTCCGACTCCGAGGACGAAGCAGTAGAAGATACTTCGAAGGACAGCGAGGGACCAAGCAACCTCGAGCTTCAGCCAGACGAGTCGCGAGCGAACAATACGCCTAGAATAGTAGAGAAAAAGCGTGGTAGGCTGCGTCAAACGAGTCTAGTTGTTCAACGTAAGGCAGGGATGGTTACTAATAAAATAGGGGCGCAACCGACCACCGTACGCGAAGTAAGCGTTGATCGCGACGCAGCGCCGGTGGAGATCAATCCCAAGAGAGGTCGAGGGAGACCAAAGGGGTCCACAAAATCCTTTGAGCCTACTTGTGACGCTTCTCCTCGACGCACCCGATCCAGAACGGTAAATACAAAATTAAAATTTCGACTTACCTTCTATACATTATTTATACATAATCGTTTTATTTATTATATATTATAAACACGCCTTGGGTACCTGAGAATCCCTATCTAAACGTCTATTTCCCCTCCTAGAAAGAAGATGAATCCAGCCCAAGGATTGGAAGGGGGAAATGCGTCGTTCGCCGTTCACTTGATAGTGAGGCTGACAGGCCCGAGCCAACTCGTCACACCTGGGGGCTCCTCCGAAGGGCTCACTCTCGAGGAGATACCCCTAGAAGCGAGAGTGGACTCCAGGGACCAGCCCGTCCTCGACAGACACCCTGCGTTAGCCGCCATAGGTCAAGGATCACAGACCCCTGACACGGAGTCCAAAGGATCAGAGAGCGAGGACGGGGAGAATGCCCTCACGGTCATAGAGGTCGCCACGAGTCGGCCACAGCAAGCGACAGCAGCAGAGGAAAGGACGGCGGACGAGATAGAGGATACTCCCTCCACAACCCTAGGAGAATGGGAACGGGTCCGACAAGGACTACTCTCCTCGAGGCGGGAATACCTCGAAGGTCGAAGACGACACCTGGCGGCATGTGACGACTACGAGGCGTTCGTAGAGCGCCAAGGAGAAGAAGGTCACCGCCTTGGAGAGAGCTTCGCAACCAAAGTCGCCGACACTAGAGCAGCTTTCGCCGCGGCGGACCAGTGTGTCCGGGATAGAGAGCGACAGAGGCAGCGCCTAGAACGGGAGGTGGAGGAAGCGCGAACAAGGATCGCCACCTTCCAAGAAAGAACGTGCCGGGAGGCCGAAGACCTCCAGCGACAACTGGACCAGGTGGTGGCCGAAAGCCGAACAGTGGGGCCGTAACACGGCCAGTACGACGGGATAGACCGCGGTTCTGCCACCAGTGTGGCTTGAGAGGGGTCAACCGTGGCCGCGATTGCCCAAACCGGAGCAACCACCCCGATTTTGTGCCGCGCCGGTAAAACGCGAAATGAAAGGCGAGGAGTATATGCGAATCGCCATGGAAATCCTCCCGCCCTTATAATAAAGAGAGAGAAAAGGATACCTTCTGCGTTTTATTTATAATACCTTTTCGTTACAGTCAATTGACTAATACTATACACATTTTTTTATTTTTTTTATTTTTATCTATTGCACTATTATATTATGTCAAATTTTGACTTACTAATACTTTTTTGTGGAGAGAGAGCGGTAGATGTCGAGCTGACACGCTTCCGGCTAGCAGCGTCTGGGGGAGGTGTGTGTGACGGGTAATTTCACATACCCTGTCACATGCTCTCTCCCACACACACACACACACACATAGAACATGTACTAACCTTTTCTAGATGTTACAGGTGGCAACGCTGGAAAGGGAGAGAGAGAATTGCGAGCCGCATAGAGAGAAAGAGAGAGAGAGAGAGTATAAGTAGGGGGCGCGCAGGGGCGCGAGCCACGATAGTTTTTGGGGAGAAAGCAGAGACGTTTGGACAGCTAGTAGAGACGGACGCAATATCATTACAACGGAAAGCGACGGGTGCAATTGCGACGACCGCCCAGTATACCTTCGAGCCGGACACCGCTGTCCCCAGGGATTGTCTGGGGATAATTACTTATCGTGCGGCAATCACTGTCGAGTGCCCGGGTTAAGGTGAGTCAGCAGTTATATCTCTCTCTCTTCCCGGGATATTCTTTCTCTCTCTCTGTTTCGCGACACGCCTGCGAGGACGCACTCGTCGGCTAATATGATATTAACATTAGTAATTATTATAAGCAAAATAAATTAGTTAATACATTTAGGATATAAAAAAAAGTAGTATGAATTAAAAGTTAGTTCTTTTTATAAGAAATCATTTAATTAATTATTTAATTATTGCGAAAATGATTCGGTTTTATATTTGTTAACTAAGATGATAGGGCGAGGCCAACGTAATGGCTAAGGACGCGCGCGTGTGCATATACACACACGAGCGCGCAGACATACGAAAGCGTGTTCAGCGAGGAGCAACGAATTCGCGAATATTGGAAGAGTGGGGATTCGCGAATATCGTGAGAAGGAGGACGGGCGCGAGAGAGATGGAGAGAGTGGGCTCGGGTATATATCGGCGACGCACAGCCGAGGAAGCACTGAGTTTTCTCTGACCTCTCAAGTCGTGGCTAGCCAGCGAACAGGCCTCGCGCTCGGGATACTAGGGTGAACTCGGGCCACTTCTTGTGGTGAACACACGGTGATGTGGCGAATCCTCGCCTATCTACCGCGTGTAATCTCTCTCTTTCGCTTCCCTCTATCGTAACTCTACTCCTCTTTAATTGTACTTTTACCCTCAATAAAAAAAAAAACAAGTTTCACACTAATAATTATAATTCATTTTTCCCCGCCTCCACCTATTATTCGGGTGCGCCGGACGTCCTTCAGTAGCCACTGGAGGGGAACACGCGCTAACGAATTCCATAAAAGGCATAGCTCGGGGCGGCCAACGCGCTACCCGAGACTACGTCTTCAGGGTTTTACCCGAGAAAAGCGCGCTGGTGCCTTTCTCGGGGTTTTGACTGCTTGCCCGGCGGAGAGCTAACGCGCCCTCCTGCTGGTTCGAGTTGGCATACCAAAAACCAAAGTACAGTTGCACTTCTGCAGCTCCGACCTCGGCGGCTGCAGGAGCGTAACTATCAAGGGGAATCCTGGAAAAGGTTGTTTCTCGCGCACTTCTTCGGGTCCGTACGCGAACCGCGTGTATCAAAAACACAACTGGAAAACGAACTCTCCTACGTTGGAGTAGAAGAACGGCTTAAGTCCGTCACAATCTGTATGTAAAATTTAAAAAATGTGTTAATTTGAGTAAGAATACATTTTTTCTTTATATTTGCAGCAACAATTTTCTTTGTGAAAAAATTAATTTTCATAATAGATTCCTAATGAGACCTCTCAAGAACTTTCTAGACTAGTGGTTATGAGAGAAGAAAAAAAATAAAAACAATAATTCAACCCCAGTGGTATTTTCTCAATTAATACACGCGTGAAATTATAAAACCAAAAAATATAATTTTTAAATAAATATGATATAAAATTAACTTTTCTTGAAAATATTAATGAATGAAAGTACAGGGTACAACAAATTTTAATCAATATTACTATCTTTCCTTTGACTAAATCGTTAAATGCGATAAAATCAAATCTGAGAATTAAAACTATATATATTGGAAAACAATTAATATACTTGATAAAAAATAATCCTATTAATAAAATGTTACGTTATAAAATTTGGCGTGGTTTAATAGTAATTCTACAATGATTCAGTGTACTAATTTATTTAAAAATTAAAATGGTTACGATTAATGTATAAAATTTAGAATATTCAATGTAAAGTTTTCTTACAACCATTTATTATTTTATAAGCTTTAAGAAAAATTACTGTCGTTTCATATGTGTGTATATATAGTCGTTCTTGCGCTCATAAATGTACATGTGCTCTTATCGCACCAAAGGAATGTGACTGTTTAGCGGTATAGTCCCTCTCAAAAATATGTCCTATATCTTTAAACAAGCGCCTCTATAATGGAGAAATAAGATCCCGGAGGGGCACCCATTTTTTGTTAAGTTTTTACTTAACTTAAGATTATTTATAAATTTTCCTGAATTTTTTCCTAGCATCATTTATAGGCGCGCCTTCACATTAGCATTATGGAAAGGTTCATAGAAGGGTAAGACATGCGTTCAGAAAATGAATCCCTGGTATTATTTTTTTAAAGTATTTATTCGCATTTACCTTGTTTTTCCTTGAACTTATTCTTTGTTCATACTCGGGACTGCTGTCACTATTGCGCCGAGATACTTAGTCGTACACTTTTCAAAAATATATCTTAACGTGATATGCAAGGATTTAGTGCATTAGAGTATCTAAACACAGTAATTTTTTTGACGAAAGAAACTAAAAACGCGTGTCCTTCTGAAATTATTGTAACAGATGGTGCAGTTGAGAATCTTTTTTTTAGTGATCTTGATATTTTTTCATAATCTTTTCGGGAATAGTGCAAGAATGTTATTGTTTGGAACTTTTGTTTCGCAGGTATTTAAATTATCTTCCAAAAGAAATCAGTCCGTTTAATCCATTAATTTCTTTGGAATCCTACGGTCAGTGCACAAATCCATGAATCAGTATACGCTTAACAGATATGGTATAGAAGGACCAAAAAAGTTTTTAGCAAGCATAAATTAAAGGTAATGCTATCTAAATTTTTTAGGTTTTAAAAGAGCCTGGTTCCCTTAATTATATATACTCAACTAATAGATAGCAAATACAATTATATTCGTGTTCGAGTTTATCGGCTCAAAATTCATAAAAATACTCTCTGTCAATAATTTTCCTCACGTATATTTCAGGACCTACCTGTCAACCGCGTGATACAGCAATTTTGGGGTGTTTTTTGAGGTTAGGGGCGAACGCTTGAGGAATCGGAAAAAAGAGGGTCGAATTCATGTTCAGCAGGTCAAAATACATAAACATACGCTCTGTCAATAATTTTCCTCACGTAGATCACAGGACCTACCTCTCAACCGCGTGAAACAGCAATTTCGGAGTGTTTTTTGAGATTAGGGACGAACGCTTCAGGTATAGGTCAACAAGAGGGTCGGATTCGTGTTCAGCAGCTGAAATTTCATAAACATACGCTCTGACAATAATTTTCCTCACGTAGATCACAGAACCTACCTCTCAACCGCGTGAAACAGCAATTTCGGAGTGTTTTTTGAGGTTAGGGGCGAACGCTTGAGGAATCGGTAAAAAAGAGGGTCGGATTCATGTTCAGCAGCTCAAAATACATAAAGATACGCTCTGTCAATAATTTTCCTCACTTAGATCACAGGACCTACCTCTCAACCGCGTGAAACAGCAATTTCGGAGTAATTTTAGGTTAGGGATGAACGCTTGAGTCGGTACAGAGTGTCATACACATCCGCGCGTTCGTATAACACTCATTGATCACGACGAAAATTGTGCGCGCGACCAGATTATATTGACGATATACTCACACTAAATATTTTAAACCACACAACACACACCTAAAACTCTTAAATAGCGACCGAAATGTGATCGCGGCGAAAGCATATTCGCAACTGTCAGTCAATCCAACATTGTCTTAAGCAAAGGATGTACTCATCGGCAAGAGTACACATGCAGTCTTTTCTGCAGCTGTATCGGATATCGGCTTACCCCAGATTAGTCATCACTCACAGCCATCGAAAGTCTTTCCCACTAAATAGACTTTGCAAAAATTTATAATTATTTATAAATTTTCCTGAATTTTTTCCTAGCATCATGTATAGGCCCGCCTTCACATTAGCATTATGGAAAGGTTCATAGAAGGATAGGACATGCGTTCAGAAAATGAATCCCTGGTATTATTTTTTTAAAGTATTTATTCGCATTTACCTTGTTTTTCCTTGAACTTATTCTTTGTTCATACTCGGGACTGCTGTCACGATTGCGCCGAGATACTTAGTCGTACACTTTTCAAAAATATATCTTAACGTGATATGCAAGGATTTAGTGCATTAGAGTATCTAAACACAGTAATTTTTTTGACGAAAGAAACTAAAAACGCGTGTCCTTCTGAAATTATTGTAACAGATGGTGCAGTTGAGAATCTTTTTTTTAGTGATCTTGATGTTTTTTCATAATCTTTTCGGGAATAGTGCAAGAATGTTATTGTTTGGAACTTTTGTTTCGCAGGTATTTAAATTATCTTCCAAAAGAAATCAGTCCGTTTAATCCATTAATTTCTTTGGAATCCTACGGTCAGTGCACAAATCCATGAATCAGTATACGCTTAACAGATATGGTATAGAAGGACCAAAAAAGTTTTTAGCAAGCATAAATTAAAGGTAATGCTATCTAAATTTTTTAGGTTTTAAAAGAGCCTGGTTCCCTTAATTATATATACTCAACTAATAGATAGCAAATACAATTATATTCGTGTTCGAGTTTATCGGCTCAAAATTCATAAAAATACTCTCTGTCAATAATTTTCCTCACGTATATTTCAGGACCTACCTGTCAACCGCGTGATACAGCAATTTTGGGGTGTTTTTTGAGGTTAGGGGCGAACGCTTGAGGAATCGGAAAAAAGAGGGTCGAATTCATGTTCAGCAGGTCAAAATACATAAACATACGCTCTGTCAATAATTTTCCTCACGTAGATCACAGGACCTACCTCTCAACCGCGTGAAACAGCAATTTCGGAGTGTTTTTTGAGATTAGGGACGAACGCTTCAGGTATAGGTCAACAAGAGGGTCGGATTCGTGTTCAGCAGCTGAAATTTCATAAACATACGCTCTGACAATAATTTTCCTCACGTAGATCACAGAACCTACCTCTCAACCGCGTGAAACAGCAATTTCGGAGTGTTTTTTGAGGTTAGGGGCTTACGCTTGAGGAATCGGTAAAAAAGAGGGTCGGATTCATGTTCAGCAGCTCAAAATACATAAAGATACGCTCTGTCAATAATTTTCCTCACTTAGATCACAGGACCTACCTCTCAACCGCGTGAAACAGCAATTTCGGAGTAATTTTAGGTTAGGGATGAACGCTTGAGTCGGTACAGAGTGTCATACACATCCGCGCGTTCGTATAACACTCATTGATCACGACGAAAATTGTGCGCGCGACCAGATTATATTGACGATATACTCACACTAAATATTTTAAACCACACAACACACACCTAAAACTCTTAAATAGCGACCGAAATGTGATCGCGGCGAAAGCATATTCGCAACTGTCAGTCAATCCAACATTGTCTTAAGCAAAGGATGTACTCATCGGCAAGAGTACACATGCAGTCTTTTCTGCAGCTGTATCGGATATCGGCTTACCCCAGATTAGTCATCACTCACAGCCATCGAAAGTCTTTCCCACTAAATAGACTTTGCAAAAATTTATAATTATTTATAAATTTTCCTGAATTTTTTCCTAGCATCATGTATAGGCCCGCCTTCACATTAGCATTATGGAAAGGTTCATAGAAGGATAGGACATGCGTTCAGAAAATGAATCCCTGGTATTATTTTTTTAAAGTATTTATTCGCATTTACCTTGTTTTTCCTTGAACTTATTCTTTGTTCATACTCGGGACTGCTGTCACGATTGCGCCGAGATACTTAGTCGTACACTTTTCAAAAATATATCTTAACGTGATATGCAAGGATTTGGTGCATTAGAGTATGTAAACACAGTAATTTTTTTGACGAAAGAAACTAAAAACGCGTGTCCTTCTGAAATTATTGTAACAGATGGTGCATTTGAGAATCTTTTTTTAGTGATCTTGATGTTTTTTCATAATCTTTTCGGGAATAGTGCAAGAATGTTATTGTTTGGAACTTTTGTTTCGCAGGTATTTAAATTATCTTCCAAAAGAAATCAGTCAGTTTAATCCATTAATTTCTTTGGAATCCTACGGTCAGTGCACAAATCCATGAATCAGTATACGCTTAACAGATATGGTATAGAAGGAACAAAAAAGTTTTTAGCAAGCATAAATTAAAGGTAATGCTATCTAAATTTTTTAGGTTTTAAAAGAGCCTGGTTCCCTTAATTATATATACTCAACTAATAGATAGCAAATACAATTATATTCGTGTTCGAGTTTATCGGCTCAAAATTCATAAAAATACTCTCTGTCAATAATTTTCCTCACGTATATTTCAGGACCTACCTATCAACCGCGTGATACAGCAATTTTGGGGTGTTTTTTGAGGTTAGGGGCGAACGCTTGAGGAATCGGAAAAAAAGAGGGTCGAATTCATGTTCAGCAGGTCAAAATACATAAACATACGCTCTGTCAATAATTTTCCTCACGTAGATCACAGGACCTACCTCTCAACCGCGTGAAACAGCAATTTCGGAGTGTTTTTTGAGATTAGGGACGAACGCTTGAGGTATAGGTCAACAAGAGGGTCGGATTCGTGTTCAGCAGCTGAAATTTCATAAACATACGCTCTGACAATAATTTTCAGAGGACCTACCTCTCAACCGCGTGAAAGAGCAATTTCGGAGTACTTTTTGAGGTTAGGGGCGAACGCTTGAGGAATCGGTAAAAAAGAGGGTCGGATTCATGTTCAGCAGCTCAAAATACATAAAGATACGCTCTGTCAATAATTTTCCTCACTTAGATCACAGGACCTACCTCTCAACCGCGTGAAACAGCAATTTCGGAGTAATTTTAGGTTAGGGATGAACGCTTGAGTCGGTACAGAGTGTCATACACATCCGCGCGTTCGTATAATACTCATTGATCACGACGAAAATTGTGCGCGCGACCAGATTATATTGACGATATACTCGCACTAAATATTTTAAACCACACAACACACACATAAAACTCTTAAATAGCGACCGAAATGTGATCGCGGCGAAAGCATATTCGCAACTGTCAGTCAATCCAACATTGTCTTAAGCAAAGGATGTACTCATCGGCAAGAGTACACATGCAGTCTTTTCTGCAGCTGTATCGGATATCGGCTTACCCCAGATTAGTCATCACTCACAGCCATCGAAAGTCTTTCCCACTAAATAGACTTTGCAAAAATTGAACGTGGCATTGTTTCTTTACCACGCAATATTCGTGCAGCTGTATTTTCTTCTCTTGTGTCATCGTGAAAAACTCTACGACAATCACCTCTTTTTAAAATGTACGCATACTAATAAGACCGTTATCCTTAAATTCGAGTAGTGCAACTGTCTAGCGACGACTGTCACACATACGAAATATAAGGCCAAGCATTTTCCTTGCGTTCTTCTTATATTATATTTAAGTATTTAAAATTTGTATAATAACTTTATAGTTTATTATAAATTGAATCTTCCGTTCATATTTCGCCGTGCGAGATTGCATCAAAATCGATCATAAGAATGAATTAAGATTTTTTTTACTATTTTACTTTCACTATCTACTTTTTTATAACCGATATTCATTATCTCCAAAATCTACTGTTTGATTAGCTAGCGGGATGACACTTTCTTATGGTTACAGTTAAACCATTGAAAATCATATTTTTAGATATTTAACGTCATTTATTTATCGACTACTGATAACGGATATCTCATAAATTTAAAAAACTCATGATATCGTAGGATTACAATTTTCACAGCTTGATATAAGCCTTTGTCAACAATGTATTAAAATCGCGCTTATCTGGAAATGGAGTGAGTTCCAGAAATGCGCACCTTGTACTTGAAAAGATCTTAGCCCTGATTCAGTACGTGTCTGCGGAATAGAGAGTTCTTTAACCTCGCCCCTTACAGGGCGTTTTGATTCGTTCTTTTTCAAAAGCGGTCCAAGATAGACCTTCTCTTTTGTCCGAAGAATGTTATAAATTGTAATCGCCGTAGAAACGGTTTTTCGAGAGTCAACCAGAGTCAACTTTAACTGCTCTCCGTAAGGGGTGATGTGCTCGTCCTTCTTATCACCTAAAACGTATCGCACACACGAGTTTGGCAGTCTTTGCAATTGGCTGCGAAGCTCGAGTGAAGCATCCAAATACACCAGAGAGCAGTGGTCAAGATGTGGGAAAACAAGGGCCATTGCTAAGTGCATGTACAAATCCTGAGTAGTATACGTTCTAAAAAATCTCAAATTATATAATACTCTATTAACTTCTTTTGCAACCATGTCCGCGTGTGACTTCCACGTTAATTTAAAATCGAGTGTAACACCCAGGCTTGTGACGGTCGGCGAAAAACAGACGAAGACGCCATCCCCCAGACTGATTTCCGGCATTCCTTGTGACTCCAGACTGTTTATATATTTAAAGGAGCCGAAAATAATAGCGTTAGTCTTAGTCTTATTCAATCTGAGTAATGCGTCGTCTGCCCAATTAGCAACCATTTGCGCAGCATGGCCCAAGATCGTCGCTCTCTCCTCTTTGTTATCAGAGTGTATCTAAATGTAGATCTGAAGGTTGTCTGCGTATAGTATATGTCTCACGAGTCGCGGGTGATCCTTGTGAATTCTTTATTAAGCTCGACAAACAGTTCTTTTATGTCATTGATGTAAAGACAGAAATGCAAGAGCCCTAACACGGATCCCTGGAGCACTCCAAGATTTGTTGACAACCAAGGTGACTTGGTGTGAGAGCACTCAATAATGGCTTGTTTTCTACCTAAAATGTATGATTTAATCCAAATTAATTCATGCTTTGAGAACCCCAGAGTCCGCAGCTTTGCTAAGAGCTTAGCTGGCGAGATTGTGTCAAAAGCCTTGCCTGTAGCCAAACAGTTAAGTCACAATTCTCTTGTCAATTCCTGTCCTTACATCTTCTGTTAGTTTAAGTAAAGCAGTCTGTGTCGAATTGTTCTTCTTGTGGCCGGACTGCATAGGGTCAAGTTGTTTGGTTACGGTCATGTACTCTAGTATCTGGTCATGAGTGTAAATCTCCGAATGTTTTAATGAAACCCTAAAATATCCGGGGTATTACCTCTGAATTTCGGGGTACACCCCTAAGCTTCGGGGTTTACCCTGAGAACTGGGGGTTTTATCCCGACTCTTGGGGTTTCTTTTCGTAAGGGTATGTTTTTCTTCACTCCGTTTTTTGTGATGGCCCGCAAGCATGCCGCATCACACTTGCGCTTGCATTTAGTGCAAAGCAAGAGAGCTCGAATGCTGCGCGGGACGCGCTTGCAGATACTACATGCAAGGAGCTCCATCACATGTAAAGAGACGACACATATAAAGAGCCGATATTCGTTGCAAGTACAGCATCTCCGGCACAAAAAACACTTGAGATGCTGAGTTGCATTAGTGTGCATGGAAGCAACCTGCAACAAAAACGCCCGAAGGCAGGGTGCGGCAAAAAATTGGTTCAAAAGTACAAGCGAAGGACAGCGTGTGCATGTCGTGCAGAGGTACTTACCGGAGAGAGAGAGAGAGAGAGAGAGAGAGAGAGAGAGAGAGAGAGAGAGAGAGAGAGAGAGAGAGAGAGAGAGAGAGAGATTGGTACAGTTTGACTGATTGTTCCTCCGTATACGAGGCAACACTTTGGAGAGTGGGGAAGGTATGTCGTAGTACTACAGAGTACCCGGGTAGCGTGCACTCTCGTCACCATCCCCCACCGCGCATGGTTCTATGTCCTCATCGACTCCTTCCCAGACCTACGATTCAATCGAAAAATGGCTACGTACTTCGTTAGACAATATATTTGTGAAGCTACAGTAAAAATTTGAATCCAATCCATGCAATAGTTTACGAGTAATTTGTTCTCCCAGTTTGAAAAAGGCTTCTTACGAGATTCGCTGTATAGCCGCCATTTTAAATGTAAAAAAAAAATATTATTGTACCTCAATATATGTATAGTAAACCCTCAAAAAAGAAATTTGATCCCTTCTTTCCTGCTCTTGTAAAAATCGTACAAATTAGGAATTTTTTCGGGCCGCTAGAGTGGTGTTACCCCTTAAGGGATCAGTCTTATCTAAAGAAGCAAATTTATTCTTTAATCCATTTAACAGTTCTTCCACCTGATCTTCTCTTGATGGGCATTCTCTTTTGGGAGGAGAAGGATCACAATTGCTATCAGAGTCCTGCGATTGAATCTCATTCTCAATATTATGGGACTATCTAAAATTGAATTCCTTTCTGCATTTGGAACAAATTTTTTAAAGTAACAGCAAATTCGGGAATTTATCGAAAATATTTTTAGCAATTAGTCGTATGTCTTTGCCAACGTGTCCATTATGACCGAATGGCTTGCTGAATCTATCTGATCTAATTGAATCGGTACATGTCGGTGTATTCATAATAGTAGATATGATGGATCTCACTCAGAGAATTTTAATTTTAATTGTAATAAAAATAAATAATTTACCGTTAGCCTGCCACTCATTTAGTGCATCATTATATGCCTTTCGGAACGCTACTCAGCTAGTGAGTTCGAAAACTGGTGGCGTCGCCGCCTAGCGGCCGGATGCGGTACTACTGGCGCGGTGATGCGCACTGCAGCGTATGTACGGCGTCTGGCAGGTTGCGCGTTGGCAGGGGTTTGTGTGAGAGAGCCTTCGAGTCGGATATAACAATTCTTTCTCTTTATCTCTAAACCGACTCAATTAACAGCAAAACTAAAGTCGTATTTGGAATAAGCGTACCAAAATCTCAACTCTGATAAATACGCTAATCCTTAAAATGTAGCGGAAGTTTTTCGTGTTACAAATGTTACCGTGTTAGACATCATATTTGAGTGGCAGGCTAACGGTAAATTATTTATTTTTATTACAATTAAAGTTAAAATTCTCTGAGTGAGTTCCCTCATATCTACTATTATGAATACACCGATATGCACCGATTCAATTAGATCAGGTAGATGCAGCAATCCATTCGGTCATAATGGACACGTTGGCAAAGACATACAACTGATTACTAAAAATATTCTCGATAAATTCCCGAAATTGCTGTTACTTTCAAAAATTTGTTCCAAATGCAGGAAGGAATTCATTTTTACATAGTCCCATAATATTGAGAAGGAGATTCAATTGCAGGACTCTGATAGCAATTGTGATCCTTCTCCTCCCAAAAGAGAATGCCCATCCAGGGAAGATCAATTGGAAGAACTGTTAAATGGATTGAAGAATAAATTTGCTTCTTTAGATAAGACTGATCTCTTAAGACTTGCTATTCTTACAACTGCTCCTGAATGCTGAAGTGTTCGAAAACTAGCTTCAGAATTTAACACTTCTGACAAAATGGCCAGATCAGCTAAGGCATTAAGACAACTAAAGGGTGTATTTGTAATGCCAACTTCAAAACCTGGGAAAACGTTACCAGAAGATACTGTGACAAAAAGTAGAACAATTTTATGAAGATGATATTAATAGTAGACTGAAGCCTTATAAAAATGAGGCTATCAGTGTAAACTTTGAAGGAGAGAAACAAAGAGTACAAAAGCAGCTCTTATTATCTGATATTACTGATCATTACTTACTAAGTTTTCACAACTCCGACCAAAGCGGTGCATCTTGCAGGGACAAAAGGTACACACACTGTGTGCGTTCGTACGATACTCGAGAATTTTAAAACTATGATTAAGATCGAACAATTTGCAGATTACATAGTTGATGTTTTAGAAAGAAGATGTATAGCACAGGTTATCTTCAGCTTATGGCAATCTACAGCTATGTGTACTCTTATTAAGCAGTGCCTTTCAACAAATTACTTCGTGACTGAATTTTGTATACGGCTGCAAATATTATTTCTACATCATTTCATTTCTTAAAAGCAATCAAACTATTTATCAGATCGGAAGACTAATCTACAGCGTCATGAAGTTCCTGTTAACACGGACTTTTCGAAAAGTTTTCGTATATTGTGCAAAATGCCGCGCAACAATTTCATTATAATAACAATCAAGCAACCCTTCACCCAGTCGACTTTTATTGCAGATATGACAAAGAAATAATGTGCTGTAGTCATGTACTGTTATCAGATAGCACAACTCATAATACTGCAGCCGTGTATATTATTCAAGGAATTCTGTTTCGTTAAATAAAAAAGTTGTTCCAAACTATTGAGAGAATTATTTACGTGAGCGATGGTGCCAAAAAGCACTATAAAAGTAGATACCAAATGTGCAACCCTGTAAACGATAAAAATGACTTTGGTATCGAAGCCGAATGGCATTGCTATGTAACTGCTCATGGCAAGGGGCCATACGATGGGATCGGAGCTATGTTTGAAAAAGAAGTGACACGCGCAAGTCTTCAAACCAATCCAAATGAAGCAACACTGGATTCAATAGATTTATTCAACTGGGCGTAAATTCCAAAATCTCAAGATTCACTATTATAGCGAGAAGGATCATAATAAGATTAAGCACCATCTTAAGAAGAGATTTTCGGAAGCTCCGCATACCATTCAGAGTGCGCATGCGTTTTTAATAACAGGTAATAAATTAAATATATTCAGATATTCGGGTGATAAATATCTAATAAGACCGTAGACTACTAAGTGACACTATAGAAAAAAATACTAATAAAAACATAAAAGAAAAGAAAAGTAATGCGGGCATTATGTGCTTAATATAATGGCAGTCTCAACCCTGTTAAATACAGAGCAAATACTGACCAGTTAATGTTATACGGATATCGGAAATGGACTCAGCAATCAAAAAAAAAGATATGGTGGCCACACTTCATAACTATTATATTTTTTTTAAGTTAGAGACGACTAGTGACTACTTGGGTTCAAATAGATGTCGAAATTCAATTCAGCGACCCCGAAAACATAAAGGTACGTTGGTTAGACTTCATTCCTGAAATTAGAAAAGTGTAATCGTAGCAATTTGGGGTATTTTTTAAGGTTAGGGACGAACTCTGTCTAGTTGAAGTTATGCGGATATCAGAATCGGTTTCAGCGATCCTGGAAACAAGAAGTTGTGGTGGTTAAACTATATTACACATCGTAGAAAAGTGTTATATCAACGATTTGAAGTATTATTAAGGTTAAGGACGAATAGTGATCAGATGGGGTTTAGCGAACATTGATTTCGAATTCAGCAAGGCCAAAAACGTATAAATACGGTGATTCAGTCTACAAAACAGTATTTTTATGTTTCTAATCTATCAATATTGATCATCAAACAGAATTGCCCATGATTGCGGCCGCCATATTACAACCACCATGATGTTTTTTTTTAAATTACCAGACGGTTTTCGATAGAGTTTTTAAATATGACGATTTTGACACGTCGAACATGAATATTGATGACTTTTTATTCTGGGCAGCTCACTGTGCCCGTTGACGCGAATCGTCCGATATATATATTGCATTGCACGCTTGTACACACCAAACTCATTTAAAGTTTTTTTCTTCCCGCAACGTGCTTGAAGCTTGGATTCTTTACATAGCTATATAATCTACACCGCAGGGAATTTCTTTATGAAAATTTTCCTGGTCATTGTTGAGATGTTGTTCTATGATAATGTACAAGTAATAAATTTTAATTTTCGAAAAATTTTGCCCGTCCGGTCCCCTTAAATTTTTAATATGCAAAATTTGTTTCATAAAAATCAATTACACTCTCATGAATTATTTCAGATTATTTAGGTCATTTATTTATATGAAATGAACATTCTACACCCATTAATATATTTTCCAATAATAGCTAGAATTAATAAATTATATACACAAATTTGACTTGTACTAACTATTGTTTATTACCTATTATTACCTATTAGTTAAATATAATAGACTTTATTTAGTAAAGCCTATTTGACTTTTTCAGTTCTTTACCTGTATATATTCAATGGGTAAAATACATATCGTGGCTTCTTCATTCTACTGAAGTTCTTTCAATTATACAATGGCACAACGTACACAATATTTGTAAGTATCATTATTCAAAATGCATATGATATTATAATAATAAGTATGGTATGCGATTAACTTTCGTAAAGAAATTTAAATTTGACGTAATATAAATGAGAATTTATTGATCTTATTGATTGTTACATGTATCGCACTTTATTACTATTTCACTTTTTCTACGTGTAACATGCTGCTTTGTTGAAGTCTCTAAAATCTCTTAAGATAATAATGCTTAATAGCATAGTATTATCAAAATTTTTCCTATACAATTAATTAATTAAAAATAATACTTATCATTTTATTACTGACAAGGCGTTTATCTAACTTGAGAAAAAAATATTAAAGCCTTTTGACGAACCCGTATTTTAAAAAAACATGCGACGTTAGGTTGCATTTTCATTCAGAATTATATAAATATTATAAGTTAGGATATAATTAGCAAAATATATTAATACATTCGACATATCTATACAACTATTAAGAATAACCTACTGTTATTATAGAAATAATAATAAGGCAGACAAAAAATTACTGTGAATCATTAATTTTAGTATACTGAAATAAGTTTTAAAAATTTCTATTACATTATTATTATTTTATTTTGACTATATAATAAGGTAGAAAAATATTACATTAAAATCCACGATTAGCAATTGAAATATCCTGATCATAAATCTTATAGTATTTTAGTAAGTAACTAAAGTAGGTAAATATGATAATAAAACTTGCTTTGAATGTAAATCCTTATGGGATTTAACATGGGGAAATTTATATTTTCCACGAATGTGACATACCACGAAGGTGACATTTCATCGGCTTTTGTCACCTTATTCTTTAGAAATTCGATTTTTCAGATTCCGGCAAAAGAGTTAGCTTTCTGTATGCTTCTTAAATCCAAAATAAATGTTCCCATTAAATATAGCTTATACAATAGCTGAGATTCAATACTACAGAGGTGACCAAATTAATTTTCCATGCCTATTTTTTATAAATAACGTGTTTAATAATGTTGAGAATGGTACCCTGATAGCTTATTCTATTTTTAAATGAACTACGTAATTGAGTATAGCAGATAGCACCATTAGCTGATACTCTAAATTATAAGGAGAGGACATTTATCGTGTAACACCACATTTTGTGTGCGTTACACAATTTACCAGTCTGTCGAATGAGCTGCTCAGTGCAAGTCCGATGATCGACAAAACATGTCTATAAAAACCTAATCGCACACTATTCTCTCACAACACTCACTACACACACACACACACACACACTAGTTATAGTTCCCCCCTCGACGATACAGAGCAAGCGAGCTCCGCACTACCCTGAAGCACCTGAAGAAGACGCAGAGCTGCCATCCCATAGAGCCTCGCATAGCCTGGAGTCGGCTGGTCTTGGCTAGGGAGCGCTGAGTGTGTCCTGGTATCTTCTCTCCTTGCTCCCTTCCTCTCGAACCAATCCAAAAGCACATACAGAGAGGATTAATACTCCAGAAAATAAGCAAAATGGTATTAGAATAATGCTCACCTGGTTTTATGTCTTGAAAGGCATGAATGGGTCCACCTTGGGCGGAGCGGCTGCTTCTCTGGATACTCCAGAGGCCTGCAGCATACACCCTAGAAAATATAAAGTTGAGTTAGCCTACAGCAGATACGGACATCAAACTTCAACTCTCTTACCTGGTTTGGAAGGTTTGTAGAGGCAGTGTGGTCTCTCAGACGCAGTATCGTAGCCCAGCTTATGGCCCGCTCCTCCATAACAGCAGCAGTAGCAGCCACCGAAGCTCTCGCCAGTCACTTAGAGGCAACCTAGCATTAAGAAGAGTAGACTACAGTGGTATATAAAACACTGATCTCACCTGATAGCAATGACAGTCGAAGAATGCAGTGTAGCAAGCTGCAGAGTAAATATAACCTCTTCGAGGTTAACCGCGTTCCACTGCTTCTGCTGCAAGTATGCAGTCCTGGGATTTGCAGCTTTCGTCTTCGTACCCCTTTGTCGGCATATTTGTTCAGGTGCACCTCCTGCTGCATCGCTCGTCGTACTTCCTCGTCCAGGCTCCGAAAACACTATCTGCAAGCCGTCGACTGCGTGTCACGTAGCGTGACGTCACCGAGAGCAGACGCTCCCCTTTCCTCTTTTTACTCCTACAGAGTATTATTGTGCTTATCAAGTATATATATACTTGATAAGCACAATAATACTCTGTACAACTTACTCTTTTCCAAATCCGGTATGGCTTCCTTCGAGGGTACAAGTTGGTTGGCACACACGGTACGAGAAGATCGACGATATTGTCGAGGTACGGAAAACGGCTATAGGTTTGCAATTCGGAACAAGCTAGTTCTAATGTTTTCGCAACGGATCAGGCAGAAAACACGAGATGTCTATGAGCGCGGCTCAGTACGAAGTGAACGAGGCTCTCGCTTCGTACCCGCGGCGCTGCACACGGATTTCGCTAGTGTGGACCGAGTCCGCTTGAGGTATATATATTGAAAATCTAGCGTCGCGTGCGTGTCGAGCATCGCGTCGCATGCCGTATTTACACCCGTATTTCACCGCCGTATATTCTGTAGAATTCACGTCCCTGATTATTAACTTCTTCCCCTCTCGATTATATACCGTTTCCCACCGTACCGCCGAGCTCACCGTAGTTAGTTTAGACTTATAAGAATTCTATGTGGCGATAGAACACTTGAGGTCAATTGCTTTATATCTCGAAAATAAGGGCCCGTTGGAAAAAATTAAAGGCGCAACACTTCATTTTTAGGTATCAGGAAACACCTCTCAAACTTTTATCAAATATTGTTTGCCGGACCTCCGACACTCTCCTAGTAAGTTCCCATAAGGGGTCGAAAGTTGAAAGTACAATAATTATGGTACAATACATTGAAGATATAGAAATAATGACTATTTTACTACGTTGTATAATATCTTGGCATATTTTTAACAAATAATTATGTGAATAATGCATAGCTACATATATATTGGTTAAATACTTTAACTATCCTTCAAAGCGATAAAATTATCGCTCTTCCTAACTTTGATATGCACTGCAACAATTCGTACTTCCAACTTTCGCCACCTTATGAAAATTTAACATTACTTTTCTTTTGACAGATTTGTACCTATATTATGTATTATATACAGCTTTTAAAATGAATACGCATAAGTCTACCCTCTAAATCTGAATAAGTGGAATCCACTAATAAGTGAGCAAGTTTTAACTTATTCAAAGTAAATATTCACTTATTCTGAGTGGATTCCACTTTTCAGATTTAATGAGTATAGCAAAGACTAGAGTCTTGAATGTATTATTCAATAAAAGGAAAAATAATGAAAAATAATATACTTATTTGACACATTTCGTCTTTCTTGTCTTGTCGCTGGGAATCGTATGTAGCGATTTCGTAGTTGAAGTATGGCATCTTTTACTCTATTAATAATGCGGCTCATTGATGATTGGCTCATTGGGTGATTA
Source organism: Gastracanthus pulcherrimus (assembly GCA_949152435.1). Classification (NCBI taxonomy): domain Eukaryota; kingdom Metazoa; phylum Arthropoda; class Insecta; order Hymenoptera; family Pteromalidae; genus Gastracanthus; species Gastracanthus pulcherrimus. The sequence goes on along the minus strand of OX424574.1, from coordinate 99,850,269 downwards.
AAATCACTAGCAACCCCTTTTTGAAAAGCGACTTCAGCCAATAATCGTAAGGTCGCAAGAACTTCAAGATGAATTGAAATGGCTGAAGTTCGCCGTTCGAGAAGATTACCTCTTAGCAATCCGATAAATCCCTCCTTACATTTCATGTCCACCTAATCGTGACGTAACTTGCATTACAAATATTATATGTAAACCTGAAGGACAGTAATTCTTCGCGAATGTGTTTTAATTTAACCTTCAAAGTATATTTATACATGCTGCATATAAGTATAATTTGTTAGATTTAAAAACGTTTGCTAAGAATGACGTAGCGTTGGACGTACCATTATGATTAAGAGTCTCAACATTTTTAAATCTAAGAATAAAAATGAACAATAACACTCAACAAGTTTTACATCAATATCTTTCATAGCATGCTTAAAAAAAGTCACAAAATAGCCTTTTATATATTTATTATAATTAAAATATTAATTTAGTGCTTTATAAAATGTGTGTATCATGCATAACCGAATGAACTTATGGCATAAGAAGGTTTTATCAGAGGTTTTCATGATTTGTTATTATATTATAAAACTCTGTTAATAACTAATTGTAGTTACGAGTAGCATATAATAAAAAAATTTTGCTAAAAAATAATACACATGTAAGTTTTACTTACACATACTACTCGCCTTCTTTGAATTTTATACATGTTATTTATCCAAAAAACAAAGCTGGAAAACTTTGAATGTGCTCTAAAATTAATTACTTAATCTTTTATTAATTAACCGATGTTGTATACTGCAAAATATTTAAAAACTGCAGTTTTATATTATTACTTGATTGTATAAAGAAATGAATAATAATAGATTGCACTCATTGCGAAATATATAGAAAGATTATTTTACCCCGAGGTTTACCTAATTCGGCTCCTCTTACTTTCAAAGTTTTTATGAATAAAAAGTTATTGAAATTAAGTTTATATGGGCAAATCTCTGAAATCTTTAACTTATGACTCGACCTTTAATCACTTTTTTCTTAATATTTTAGCTGTCAATACAACGAAAAATAAATATTATTGTTGTGTACGAGTTAAAATTAGTCATTTGTAACATTTAAATTGTTAATTTCAATAACTCGAATTTATAATTTAAATTTAATCAATGCATAAAAAGTTAAATTTGTATTAAAATAATAGTACACTTCCGGTCTTTTTATTCTATAAATGAACTATAATAAAATCCCTCAATTAAAGCATAGATATAATTTTTGTTGTAGGCCCTAGTTTCAGGCTTGTTAATGGGAAAATATTAATTGTTTATTGTCTGAAGAAGTTGTGTGTAAAGTACTAGAGCTGAGCTCCTAAATAAAGTTGAATTCGTGTTCAACATTGAATCTTAAAACTTTTGCCGATTTCCCCATGTACGAAAGATTTTAAAAAATAAATATTATTACAAGTTTTTCTTTGTGTAATTATACGCAGCAGAATAAACCATGATATCACGAAAATTTATCACATAAATTTTAAGAAACATTATTTTAAACGATAATAACAAAGTAATGACTAATGTACCTGTAATGTTCTTTAAAATATTCTTCATCGTGTAATTCAAAATGATCTGAAGGATCTCTTAGCATTCGTTTTATAAATGTACGATTTTGTATAGCTTCAATTCGAGCCTCCTCTTCAATTAAGATCGCAGCAGCAGCAGCAGCAAACATTATTAACTGACTTTGTTCCGGCCCAAAGCAGGATTCACGAGAGGAGAAATAAATAATTCAAACACTATTAAACTTTTATAAATTATATTTATTCAATCGCCTAACCGATATATTCCTGTGACGTTTTTACACTAAACAGCAATAGTCAGACGATGTGAACCGATCGAGAGACAAAAATGCATTGCCTTGTTGATGAGAGCGTCAAACGCTGGCTCTTTTTTCACGACTTTTTTCGGGAAAACATACTTTAAACGAAAACACATGCTCAACCTTTACGTGTAGCCGATTTCATTCGGTTCTCTTTCTTTCATAATGCTGTAGCTATTCCTTTACAGCACTTTAACATTACACATTTATTTATTATCAATTTAACATTATTATACTTGCCGCCAATATTATTTTCCAATGATTAACATTGCTTATATTGCTAAGAGACTTGTTTTACAAAAAACTTTTTTGGTACTATCTAAAATAATATTTTTGTTTATCGTGTTGTGTCGAGGCTACTGGTTGACAATCGTACGTTATATTGCGGCCATAAGGAGGTTGTATGCGTAGATATATGTCATAAACAATAAAAAAAATTGACTACAATTTAATCTCATATCATAATATTAAAGTCAATATATTATGAAATAAGGGTTTTTTGTGAATATAACCAAATTGTTTTATCGAAATTCCGTTATTGTAAAACTAGATATCATCAAATTTAAATTTAAAAAAGAAAACTTCACAAAACAGTGGAAACTTTTTTATTTGTTATCCGATTTTAATTTTGAAAGTTTCATTTTGTTCTTTGAAACATTTCAGGGGGAATTACCGATATAAAAATGAACTAATATCGAAGAATCTGCAAAGTTTCAGCCTATTGTTTATAAGTCAATACACGGATTTTTGTAAGGTTGGGCGTGTACAGGTATAAACTATAGGCTGTTACTTTGCAGGTTCTTCAATATTACTCGTATTTCATTTTTATATCGGTAAATCCCCCTGAAATCTTTCAAGGAATAAAATGAAACCTTCAAAATTAAAATCGGATAACAAATAAAAAAGTCTCCACTGTTTTGCGAAATTTTTTTTTTAAATACAAATTTGACGATATCTAATTTTACAATAACAGAATTTCGATAAAAAAAATTTTTTTAGTTTGACAAAAACCCTTTATTTGATAATATATTGACTTTAATATCATTATATCAGATTAAATTGTAGTAAAAATGTTTGATTTTATGACATATATCTACACATACAGCCTCCTGAAGCAAAGACCTCTTTATCATATCTTTAATAATAAAATAGAAAAAGAGGTAAAAGTATAATACTTTGTCGAAAGACATGATATTAAATTTACGGTTTTCATTATATTTATCATATTCTTAAGCGAAAACACCGTCAATGGGCTTTCATTACCAAGAAAGACGTAAATTTGTGTAATTACAGCATTTTCGTTAGAGACAAAAGAAGTTCACAACTTTTTGCTTATGATAAAGCAAGGATTTTGTAAGCTACCTTTTTATTTATTTTCTATTAGAATAATAGAAATGTAATAAAATAAAATTTGGTTTTAACCTTATAAAATTATTGGCTACTCAATTACATATATTTAATTATTAAAATTATGCAAAATATTTATTTCTCTAGTATGTATATTACGGCCTTCTTGTTTATGGTTTTGCTTTAATGCCATAACAAAAACGTCATAACTACAATTGTTTTCACGAAAGTTTCATTTTCTCGGTGTTTTATGATTTACATCGTGTAGAAAATCAAAAATTATGAATAAATTAATTTATTCTGGTAATATATATTATTTTCTTGTAAAACGGCAAGCGTACAAACTTCACATCAAAATTGTGCCGAATGTGACATTTGGAAGTTACAGAGATTTTTGCTTAAGGTGGCAGTATATCTATATTATACCACACTGACAAACCTTAAGAAAGTAAAGTCACAATAAAAGCGCTACTTACTGCTGTGTGTCCGCGTGTTTGTACACACATCAGATATAACGTCTACACAAAAGTTTTTCAAGTTTCTCAGCGTTCTGGAAGTCGTGTTGTCCGACGAATTTACGTGAATGTGTATGTTTACGCGTACTCCTTATACAAACACAAGCTCTGAAGGAACTGTTTCTGTAAAGCTCTGGACACAGCTACTGTTGCACGAGAAACGTTTATATCGGACATTTATGCGCCGGAAGTGAAAATTTGTTTTACCTACAGTAAATCGCTAGGTAAATATTTTTTTCTGTTCTCTTTTTTGATTTCACAAAATCAACGATGGATTTATTGAATAAGAGTACTGTGTACGTACAAATTAATTTTTCATTTAACTTTCGTTAATATCCAATCATCAGAAAAATGTTTTAACCGAATCTAAATATTATTCTTATTCCAAAATAATTGAAAACACTTTTATTTGTCAATTATTACCACGAATAAGTTACAATTTAGTTAAGTAGGTCTTAAAAAATGTTGAAAAAATATCAACATCATAAACCAAACCTCAAAATAGAAATAAGAAATTTTATTAAAATTACAGTGCATCCAAAAATCGTCCTTCACATAAACAGTTACACATACTTGTTTCCTATATGGAAACTCGCGAACTGTTTGCTCGAAAACAATTAACAAGGCTAGGCAAAGGTGGTCATCAGAAGTTAAAAAAAATGTGGCTACAACTAACTACGAAATTAAACAATAATGGTGTTTACAAACGAAGTGTTAAACAATGGCAGAAAGTAAGTTCAAGTAGTTGTAAAAACGATAAGAAAATTATTCTGTACTCTGTATGTATAATGATATATTGTCTTCAATGTTTTTTGAATATATTTTTGTCCAAAAAATGTTGTAATAAATAATGATATAGTTCTTTATTATTTTAAATAATTTACTGGATTATTTAAAAAAATAAATAAAAAATGAACAAAAAATAACATTAAAGATATTTCATATGCTTAATCATTTTTATTATTGTAATTATTGTAGACGTAGACTAACATGCGTTTAAATAGCAAAATGAAAAAAGCTAAATATTCAAGAGAAATTCGAAGAACTGGAAATGTTGAACCCGAAACAGAATTGAGTGACTTCGATCGAAAAATTTCGGACATATTTGGAAGTTACGGTGTTGGTATGAGCCTAATTGAAGTCGGTGTACCCAATACTTCTAAAAAAATTAAATGTGAGGACTTGCCGGAGGAGACTGCCGTTTTGACAACAGAGTAAGTATGCCTATTATAGTGCACCTTCAGTAAAAACCTTCGTAGCTTTAACAAATACTAAAATTTGTTTTTCGGTTATTATGATAGATTTTTATGATATCTTATATAATAAAATAGCAAAAAGGTTAAAGTATAATATTTTGTCAATAAACGTGATATTTAAACTTACGGTTTACATTATATTTAACATTATCTTAGTGGAAAACGCCTTAAAGGTCCTTTCATAAGCTAGAAAGGAGTAATTTATGGGTAATTATGGCTTTTAGTTAGAAATAAATGAAGTTTACAGCTTTTGCTCATGAAAAAGCAAGGGTTTTGAATTGACTTTTTATTTTATTTTCTAATGCCACAACAAAAATACCGTAGGTAACATTTTTCATATGAACGCTTGATTTTTTTGGTGTTTTATGATTTGTTTGGTATTTTTGCTGTTATGGTGTCACGTTTGTAAATTGCGGATGTTTTTGTTTAAGGTGGCACTATAATAATCTACTTAAAAAAAATATTACTGTTTTAATATGCAATAAGTTTCTATTACATCATATAAAATATAAGAAAAAAAAAACGTAATAAAACGTAAAACTCTTGATATTTTAAATAATTAAAAATCGAATATTTTGGTACAAATAATATATTTGCATGCTAGACGATTAAAATAATTTATTTATTGTTTTTAAAAAACTGTCGTGGTATCTATTGAAATAAAAACATTAACTATTAAGAAACAATTCATGCATGATTTTTAAGAAGTAAATTTCAAACTTTTATTTTCAAATATTGTTACTATAGTAAAACAATACACTATAGTAGTCATCTGCAACTTTTGAGATGACATTGATTGTACGAGTAGCAAATAAATATCGTAAGGAATATAAACATCTTCTATCTATCCAAACATAAACCTCGCGAGTCTCGCTTTCGCATTCTTAAGCGGGAATTGACAACAAAGTGGCGGAACCAGCAGGCAAAGTCGTGCTGAAAATATGACCACTCGCGTGTAGATGTCTCTCCGCACCCTCACTGACGGTGGATCCTTCACGCGCACGTTTACGTATACTTGACTTTTGACACAATGCTTTAATTGGCATTTTTCAGTGTACCTTCAAGACGATACGTAGGTATCTAAATACACGATATAAAGTTTTTGAAATTTCAAATCGATTAATGACTACTATGTCTACTACAGAAGCGTAAGTAATTAATTTCAGAATTTATATTGAAAGTAAAGTTTTAAACGTCCTGTAAATTTTTCATCAATTTCGTAAATACGCTAACTATTACAAATTAATAGACATATATTTTTTATTTATCAAAAATGTTTACCACACAAATTATATTTTTTCGATTTTTAAAAACATTACCCAAATAAAAATTCTTTGTTTCTTTAATATTACAGCTCAATAAGACTAAGGCCATCAGATGAACAAATGAAACACCTGTTCAAATTTATGGAGACCAATAAATCTTTCGCGATGGCAAATCTTCGTGTACCTGCAATGAAGCCCATGTGGGAACAATTAAAAGACCAATTGAACTCCATCGCGGGTGGACCGCAAATAAGTCTGGATCCATGGAAGAAAGGTACTGTACGCGTGCAGCTACATTAAAAACTATAAATAGAAATTATATAAATTACTAGTTCATATATTTGTTACGTATGTCATATAGTTATGTCGTATAAATGTATAAGCTGAAAACACAATATGGATGGAGAGTGCGGACGCTTGACTCCATATAAGACCGTGAGAGAGAGAGAGAGAGAGGGAGAGAGAGAGAGAGGGAGAGAGAGGGAGAGAGAGAGAGAGAGAGAGAGAGAGAGAGAGAGAGATAGATATACTTTTTATTCATCAAGAGACAAAATCTTACAATTGCATGTACATGTAGTTATAATTAAAATATCAGTCGATGTTATGTATTTGTTATCATTACGTTCACTTATTGCATTTCTTACTAAAATAATATTATTCGCTTTATCAGTTCGTCAGTTTATAACATTTAAATGTAATGAACTAGTCATAGTCAGATATCACAGAAACACGCTTCGTCAAAAAATAATACATAGAATAAAATAAATACAATAGAGATAACATATAAAAATAAAAGAATACATACACATGCTTTGCTAAACTTTTACGTATACTATCACGTCAAAATTTAAAACACACTCATTCATGACACTTTAACAATCACGCTAATAAATACATTCACACCTAACACTAAACTTATTTAATAAATATATAAATTAATAAATAAATAAGTCGAATAAATAAATAAACCAGATAAATAATTAAATTAAACAAATAAATAAATAAATAAATTTAAATAAATAAATAAATTAAATAAATAAATAATTCAAATAAATAAATAGCTTAAATAAATATCCGAGTCACCTCTATACATTCTCTTCACCATGTAATTGCTTAAGGTGCCTGCTAAACGCCGTTTCAAATTTACAAAAAGATGGCAGGCACCTCACACTGCTCGGGAGCGAATTCCAGAGGTACGCACCTTGAACTCTAAATGAGAAAAGGCCCTTATCGGTGCGTGACCCCGGAACCGAGAGATTTTTCATACCACCCCTACTTGAAGTCCTGGCCTGGTTTTTTTCAAAGAGGGCAGTAAGATATGGTGGCTGCCGCATGACAACCGCTTTGTAAAGCAGCAGCCCCATAAAATACTCCCTCCTCACCTTCAAATCTAACCAGTCCAGTTTTTTCCTGTAGGCGGTGATATGCTCATCTCGCCTAACACCACATATGTATCTCACACATGCATTCTGTAGACGTTGTAGTCGCGTCTGGAGCTCCCCTGACACGCCAAGAAGAACCGCTGAGCAATAGTCTAGGTGAAGTAGTACCAGTGCACATGCCAGCTGCTTCTTCAGTACCTCTGTGGTGCTTGAACGGAAAACTTTTAAGCTATACAGAGCTCTATTTACTTTTCTACTGATCGCATTCAGTTGCGGCTTCCATGTCAACCTTCCGTCCATCACCACGCCGAGGTTGGTGACTGTATCGACGAAGGGAACGTGTACGCCGGTCTGTATCTCAATGCCTTGCAAGTCAAGGTTCTGAACCTGTTTGATGTTGTGATCAGATCAAAAATGATCGCCTTTGTCTTGCCGACATTGAGACGCAGGCCAGCAGATGTTGCCCAGTTCGACACTGCTTGTGCTACAGCCGACATGCGACTGATACCATCACGAAGACCCTTCAGGGTCACTTGTGTGTAGGTTTGCAGGTCGTCAGCGTAAAGTATGTGTTCAACACCATCTAAGTCGAGTGCGTCTTGTAAGTCGTTTATGTACAGGCTGGAAAGCAGGGGTCCCAGGACTGAGCCCTGTGGAACGCCAAGATTGGTGGTTAGCCAACCTGAATCCCCGTTTGTGTCTGTGACGACTTTCTGTCGTCTCCCCATAATATATGACTTAAGCCACAGGAGAACACTCCTGGAGAATCCCATGCGCATCAGCTTACGCAGCAGTTTAGTGTGTGAGATGGTGTCGAATGCTTTGCTAAAATCAAACATTAACAAAATAGTCAATAGTTTTTTGTTGTTGTTAATGCCTGATCTTATGTCTTCCGTCAGTTTTAGTAGTGCTATCTGTGTACTGTGATTCTGTCGAAAACCAGTCTGCATCGGGTCCAAAGTATTATTTTCTCGTAAAAAGTCAGTTATTTGGTCGTGTACTATTTTTTCAAGGACCTTAGAAAGGAAACTCAGTAGGGCAATTGGTCGGAAATCTGACACCGTAGATGGGACAGGCTTCTTCTTCAAAGGCACCAACTGAGCTCCCTTCCAAGTTCCCGGAAAAATGCCACTGGACAGAGAGGAATTAAAGATCTTAACAATATGATCTCCCACAAACGGAAGAGCCTTAGCCACTATACTTTGGGGAATGCCGCATTTCCCTCTGGCTTGTGATGAGAAGTGAGCAACAGCCAGAACCACGTCCGAGAAGCTGACTTCTCGGAAAACAAAGCCGTCATCACTGGCAGTGGTCAGGACGTTGTCAAGTTCTTCATCACCCTCATATTGGGAGATCGACACTCCTGCAAAGTGGGCATTGAGCTCTTCCGGTGAGAAACCATGAAGCTCCTCTCTTGTCTTTGGCAGAAGGCCCAGAGCCTTGAGCTCTTTCCAGATATCTTTCTTATTATCAATCGCTTCAGAAATTTTATTTTGTAAAAATCTTTCCCTTGTTTCCTTTGTTCGTAATTCAGCTTCAGCTGCAAGGCCCTGATACTCCCGCCACAGTCTGTCGTCATTGGTCCGCGCATAGCGTCTTCGTACGGAGTCACGTTTTTTGTAAAGATTTTTTTAGTTCAGCATCAACCCATGGTGGATTTGTTTTCTTTTTCGGCGTGAATTCTTTTAACGGTGCAATTTTATCTATCACAGCCATGAGGTTGATACTGAGGCACTCTAATTGACTGTCAACACCCGCCGCGGGACCATCGATCCGCAACCAATCACAGTCAGCTAGGCGAGACAGGAGGTTGTCTTGCTGGATCGATTTAAAATCCCTGTAGCTGAAAGATTCAACCACAGGGGATGCAGCAGTTTCGACCCCAATCTCGACCTCTATGATGTTATGATGACTGGGAAAAGGCGCCGACCGATTGTCCCTGCTCAGTACAACGTCATTATTATCTGTCAAGATCACATCAATCCACGTGTGAGAATCCGTGAGATGATGAGTCGCACCATGATCAATTATTTGAAGGTTAAGATCATCAGCCAACCGCCTAACAAATTTTGCATCGGCTGACGTTCCGAGTAGGTTCGCATTCAGATCTCCCATAATAATTTTGTGACTAAAGTCTTGAGTATGTATTGTTAGTTTGTCTGTTAAGTCAGAGCCCTGTAGAAACGGTACGTGTGGTGGTCTGTATGTTAAAGCAACAAAGACGGGGGGAAGGCTGCCCTGCTGAACACTGCGAGAGAGAGAGAGAGATTGATAACAAATTTATTCATGCCAAGGTTATCATAACCGTATGGCAAACAAACAATATAATACATTTTAATGATTGTAACATGTATAAAAATATATATAGTAAATAGCTATTATTACAAATTAATACTAATAACAAAAATAGCCTCTCAGTTAATATATTCGCAATGTATATCGCATGAGTATAAAACTAATATTAACAATTATAATTAATTAGATTAAATTCTATTCACACCTATGGGTGTTCTAATCCTATAAGACATTCGTATAATGCCATTTTAAACGATTCAACAGTCTTTTTAAGTCTGATAGCGATAGGCAAAGTATCCCATAGTTCCATAGCTTGAATAGAAAATGTGCATCTATAAGTTCTCGTTGTATCTAGGGTGATTACAAAATTTGAAGATTTCAGTCTTTCAGAACGACGTGTGTCATCTTTGATCTCCGGAAAAAACTTAAGAAGATATTCCGGTCTCGACACCGTTAATATTTTATAAGTAGTGACTCCTAAAAAATATTTTCGACGCTCAGCAAGGGATAGCCAATTTAGCTGCTTATAATACGGTTTCAATGTCGCATCGCATCTTAGACTAAATATAAATCGTATGACAATGTTGCACAGTCGCTGGAGTTTAACAGCAAGATATTGCGAGAGATCACTAAATACTAGACAAGCATAGTCAAAGTAAGGAAATATTAGTGCATTGACTAGTTGTGTTTTAATCTGACTTGTTAAACATCTACCTCTAAATCTTAGTCGATAAAGAACATTGTGAACCCTAGAGCAAATTTGGGATATATGGGCATTCCACGACAGGTCTTCACAAAGAATAACACCCAAATTTTTCACTGTGCTTACGAGTGGTATGATTGAACCATCGACTACTATGGATGGAAGATTGTTCTTATTAATACGCATATAATATTGCACGGATGCAAAAAGCAAGGCTTTCGTTTTATCTACATTAAGAATAAGTCCGTTCGATTTAACCCAATTTACTACAGCAGCAGCATCCTCATTTAATTTAGAGATCGCAGCTGGCAATTCAGCTGGCTCACATTGTATGTAAAATTGGAAATCGTCCGCAAAAAGTAAGCAATTATCTTTGCAATGAACTAAGACTAGTACTAGCATGTTGATAAATATTAGAAAAATAATTGGGCTCAGAGTTGAACCCTGTGGTACGCCTGAAGAGTTTTTCATATAATCAGATAAACTACCATCAAGATTAATCACAGCTTGGGATCGACCTGTTAAATACGAGTGAAACCAGCTAATAGCTTCATCAGAGAAGTTAAGTTCTCTAAGCTTCTTCAAAAGTAACTCGTGATTTATGGAGTCAAAGGCTCTTTTTAGATCGAAAAGTAGCAGGACTGTAACCAATCCCTTCTCGATCCCACGACGGATATCTTCGGTAAGTTTCAATAATGCCGTTTGCGTACTAAAATTACTTCTAAATCCTGACTGGTATGGAGAAAGAAGTGAATTTACTTCAAGATACTCAGTAAGCTGTTGCGTCATGAGAGAGTCAAATACTTTAGCAAAATGCAATAAATTAGCAACTGGTCTTGTATTTGCTGGGGAGCCAGGCGAAGGAACTTTACTAAGAGGAACTATGAGTGACTTTTTCCACTCTGTAGGATATGTACAAGATGATATGGACATATTAAAAAGATCAGTAAAAAAAGGGACTAATAATAATATCATTTCTTTGAAATAAGAAAGAGAAAGTCCATCACAGATACGTCCTTTAGCTTTAGGAAGGCACGACAACATTGTTTGGTGGACTTGTATTCTGTCGACTGGTCTAAAAGAAAAACTAAGCTCGTTGACACATAACGGTATCGCGAGTATTTCCCGAAGTTTTGTAATTGAACAAGGTGGGTGACAACATGTGACTGAGGAATAATAGCGAATAAGTTCATCGGCAGTAAAAATATGCAAATGTAATGATAACTGACTCTTCACTAGGCCAAATTTACTTAGTAGATTCCAACATTTAGATTTATCCGAACCGGATGCTAATGATCGAGTGATATAGGTATCTCTAGCTAAAGTTATCTCGTTTTTAAGCTGTTTGCGTAATGTTTTATACTCTAAGAGAAGGGATGAAGTTTTCGTGCGTTTAGCCACTTTATATAGTCTATTTCGGTATTTACATTTATCTTTGACTTCTTTAGTTAACCACGGAGCAGCATTTTTGTGAATATGACGGGTTTTAATTGGTGCATGCACATTTAGTGTTTCAACGGCCTTAGATTTGAACAAGTACCAGTTGGTACAAGAAATAAACAGTTTTCAGAAATAAGATTATGTAAATGCAGCCCATAGAAATCGTTAGTTAACAAATCCGAATTCAAGTCCCCAGCTAGAATAACATTCGAGTAGAGATGTACATATTTTTTAAATGTCTCAAAAAAGCTCGTTAGAACATTACCCTTAGGTCGATGATAAATTGAGGCAAAAAGAACATGCTTATTATTTTTTAAACTAATATCAACATTCAAATTATTTATCTGTGAAGCACTAAGTATCTTGTATGAAATTCCATTCCGAATATAGCATGTGACTCCGCCAGCTTGAATATAAGTACGTTTGCCACTAGTCGCTAAGAGGCCTCGATCGTTGCGAACTAGATTAAAATTCAATATTGTAAAGAGAGAATCTTCTTTATTGGGTGTAAGCCAGGACTCGGATATGGACAGTATATCGATATTTTTATTAATAAGAAATATTTCGATTTCATTTAGGTGATCTTTTATTGAATTTGCATTAATTTGAGCGACTCGTAAAAATGAATGTCTACAAAGTGATTGCGCTAGTTAGGTAGAATGTGTGGGCAGTCACAATAATTTATCAAGATCATTTTCGGTTACTATGCAAATTCTATCAGAATTATCATTTTTCTGAACATAAATATTGCCTTCACGCGTCCAAACGTAGTTATATTTGCACTGTTTAGCTTTCTCTTTAGTTAGATACAAAAGATTGTGAACAACTGAAGGCAACATTTCATATAAATTTATAATTAGATTATCAGCGCCCTGGTAAAGATCGGAAAATAACAATTCGCCGAATTCTCGCTTAACTTTTAATACGTGGTCGCGTATACTAGACGACTTAAATTTAACAATATAAGAAAAAGTCGGTATCTTATCCTTTTTTTTCTTCCCCTTATTTCTCGCATTATTATCATCGCCGCTTGAGTGAACATTTTGTATTTCCATTTTATTAGAGGAGTTTTGGTTTTTCAGTTTAAACTCACGTATTTCTAGAATATCAGTTGTCAATGAACCTAACTCTATATAATGTAAAATTTTGTTAGTGAGCTCATGTAATGGTATCTTTGACGTAGTAGGGATACCCGTAATTTTCATTTCCGTGCTTGGGTTAGCTCCGGCACGGAAGTCTTTTAAATCGTCTATTTCATTACGGAGAGTAGCATTTTCTACTTGAAGAGATTTTAAGCGCACATTTTGTTCACTCAAAGATGTAGTGAAAGTATTTATTTTTTCAGTTAATTCATTAAACCGTTCGTTCGTATTGGTATTATTACTATTAATGGCGTTAAAAAGCGCAGAAAATTGTTGTGCCATAGTAAAATTCTCCCACCCTTGCGGTAAACCTTCCGACATTTTATTGTTGACGCGAGAAAATGATTCAGTGAAAGTGCTTACTTCTATAAGTTCCGGAGCTGTGTTTTCACTCGCACTAGCTATATGGTCACTAACGTTTGATAAGTCCAGATTACCAACGTTAATATCCCTACTAGAATCATAAACTAATGATCGCGCAGTAGAGCTATTATTTAAACCACTCCGCAGAGAGGGCGAAAGATTGCACGGATTTGAAGGTTGACTATGTCGACGAATTGTATCTCGGAAAGAGCGAACACAGCAATCATCAGTTGGCTTATTTACAATAAAACCGAAAATACAACCCGGATGGAATGTACTACGGCATTCAGAACATTGACGATGTTTAAAAACAATTTTTCTTTTGCACTTTTTGCACTTATGCATGTGTAATATAGCTAAAATTACCGTACTTTAGTAACAAAAATTTACGAAAATAACTAGGCCTAGCTTATTGTAATGTGTAAATTTTCTTAAATTTTCTAAGATATTTTTAATGCTTGGTTCGGTAAATCGAAGCATGTAACACAAAACTATATAACAAACAGTATGATACAAATCGTAGAGCAATAGACATATGCGCGCGGTACTTCGCTGCTATTATCGCTTTTCACAAAATTTTACGACGCTTATTAATTTATAGTAGACACGCAAACAATTTGTGTAGCTATACTATGGTAATACACTCTAGTTATGTGCAATTATTATGTACCGTAGGTGTTTACCGTAGTTATTTAACTAAACGTTTAAAATCGATACGCAGTCTATCTCGCACTCACTCGGTTCGATGACAGCTGTGAAGCAGACAGGTCGGTGGTTCGCCGTCCGCAGATATGTGTGTGCTTCGAGTGTGTTAAATTAAGTAAATGTATAAGCTGAAAACACAATATGGATAGAGAGTGCGGACGCTTGACTCCATATAAGACCGTGAGAGAGAGAGAGAGAGAGAGAGAGAGAGAGAGAGAGAGAGGGAGAGAGAGAGAGAGAGAGATAGGGAGAGAGAGAGAGAGAGAGAGAGAGAGAGAGAGAGTTTTAGTCAATACTTGCGTAATTTACCTGGGAGTCAAGGCATTAGCAAAAGCAGGATAGCGAAGATGATATTTAATATGATAGTAACGAAAATAGGAAGTGCGAGTTTACGATAGGATTACAAAGACTTAGCAAGGTATTTTGAGGCTTACGTTGTGTGCATGTGTAGGCCTTGGTTCCTCGTAGTCGGGTTGGATGAGCTGTGCTGCGCTGCGGACGGTGTCGTACTCGAGATGGTGGTGGGAGATTTGAATAGGAGCGCAGGTACAGCGAATAAATAAGCGCGAGAAAATAAGTTTATGAGCAGATTTATTATATTAGAAGTATAAAGTTAAATATAAGGGCGTGTTCCTTTTACAAGTGAGAAGTCAAATAACAAACTCGCGCGTACGTGCTTACGGCTCAAAGTTCGAATGCAGAAGGCTGCCATGCCGTGGAGGGCCCTGACTTATATATCCACGCGGGGGTCGCATGCTTAGCCTAAATTAGGAGTTAATTATGCGTCATAGAAGGGGAGCGACTGAGGTGTGTGGTCGCGGAGGGGAGTTAGGTAAAATTGGGGTGGATGAGTATGATATGCTGGGGTACGAGGTTGGCACGGTAGGATACTAGTTGTATAGCGCAGATCGATAAGTAGGATTTAGTATTGTAAGATACGTATAGCTTGACGACGAGACGTTGAGCGTGAGGCGATATGCTGGACGTAACAGGCCCGCCCCGGCAGACTCGCGTCGCCGGTGCGATGCAATTTGAGGTATAGTCTGCTTGCCCCTGCAGGTGGTCCTGAGTTCGAATTTTTGCTTTTTACTAGGATCATCTTGCTGGTGATTGGTCGGCGTATTTTTCGTTTTCTGCGCTGCCAATATGTGTTTAGAATCCCGTTTTCTTGGTGTAAGGCAAGGTTTCATAACATTTAGTCAAAATTATATTTTGTAATTGTTACATATATGAGGTAATATGGCCATCTTTGTTTATTTGCCATTAAAAGTGAGTTGCTTTTATGCAGATTTGTATACGTTTTCTTATGGATGCATATAAGATGCAACACGGGTTGTATGTACTGGATATGTAGTCGTTGCTTTAATGAGACGTTTTTTTTTTTTTTTTTTTTCATTTCGAGGAAAAGTTCGAGAGTGGTGTGAAGGACATGTGACAGTTAGGTTAAACATGCTCTTATTAAATTCCGGGTCGTAGTTGTTACACCTGTTTATAACGCGTGTAATGCGTGTAAACCCAGTTTGTTAGTTCTCATGACGGGTTTGTAGATGTTGGTATATTGATAGCCTTATTTGCACTAAGGGAGTGATTATTTAAGTTGATATAACGATTCTTTTAGGTTTGATTCAACTCCATTAGTACATTACACATAGATTGACTATAAGTTCAAAATTGTAGTCTAATCGAGTACGTCAGAAAAAAATTATTTTGAATTGTGATGCTTGTGAAGTAAAAATAGAGGTGAATATAAGTAAATTTTTATAAGCTAATGAGTCGAGTAGTTTCATTAGAATTTTTGATTAAATATGTTTGTTAATAAAGAATACTCAAGGTTGGATGACAATTTTAATAATCTTGGCTTTGCCTCTATGTTAGTGTGATTTTATAAGTTTTATTTAATAGATTACTCAAAATATTACTTGTGAAATTAGGATAATCACCCTTGTTTTTATGTGTACCTTATGTGCCGTTATGTGTAATTATTTATGCTAGAGGTGCGTAATTTTTTTGAAGACATAAGTGCTCAGATCGTTTTTGGAATGTATGTAAAAGTGTTAGTTAAGTTACAAGTAATTTCTAATTTTCCGGTGCTTTAGACAGGTCTTAATATATATTTTAAGAAACTTTGTGTCTCCTCTTCATTAGGGCTAGTTTCTTGGTGATAGTTCTGCCTGTTCTCATCGTCCTTGGATCTGCTTTGGCTGAAAACTTCGAGGGTGTTTCTTGCGTGGCTTGTACTCCTCCTCCTTCTACGTTTAGGGAAAGCGTTCGTTGAGCTCGCGGTTTAATGGCTTCCTTCATCTTCCCGTGCCCCTGCTACTATTTTGGATCTCATGCACGTGGGCGAGACGGCCTCTTGAGAGATAAGGGTAGATATGCTCTTCGCTTCTGTTGTTCTCCTGATACTTTAGTACCAATCAGCAGCTGGCAAGAGCCTCCTTGTTTGCATACGTGATGCTTGAATAATGAAATTTGATTGTTGTTTTATTTATTTTGTTTGTGTTTTTTTTGTGCGTTGTTTTTTTTTGTGTGCTTTGGTGTTAGTTTATTAGTGTGTGACTCCTGTTGTTGCGAGATTAAATGTTCGCGTGGTGTGCGAATATTTATTTATTTATTCATAGATACATACGGTGCGTCGATAAATATTCGATATAAATATAGTGCAATGCTGCATAGTGGCATTGTATGCTAGAATTCAAAGAAACATCACCCTAGCTTCCGCCGGGCCATCGCATAACGAACATAAATTTATTTCTAATTCTTGTTGATGTTGAGTATTGGTGCATTCAATAGCTATAATAAAAATGTCGGGACCTCTGTGCCCAAAAAATTTCATCGCACACTTTGAACATCCTCTCCAGACAGGAAGATCATCTCTACATATTCGGCATTCGCCGTATGTGCTTTTGTTGGCGAAGCCCTCGCCTCCGAATTGCTATGATTTCAAGAGATAACCGTAAGTGATTCCCCTGCTCTCGTTCTCGGTCTCTCTGAGTTCTGCGGCGTATATGACTGCGCATACTCTCCTACCTTTCTCTCGTAGCTGCCAGGCGGTACTGGCGCAAGATTTCCTCCGGAATGTTGTCTTGAAAAGGTTCCTCGTAGATGTGATCGTCTTCTTCCTCTGGGTCGTAGGTCGTCTCGCTGAAGTCCGGATGTTGGTTAAGGTCGTTCGCGCTTCTAAGTATCCTGCGACTAAGTTGGATTGCTTCGATCGCCGATGGCGTCTCCTCCCTGATAAAAATGCTGCAGTTATAGAGGCGATATACGCTACAAAACTGATTTGTCCACGACGGGACAATTCCCGGCCTTCTCGCTGTGCGGCAAGTATGGCCATCGCTTCCGTGACAAACTTAATTAGCGGCATTTCAGGTTAATGCCAATTGTATGATGCCGAGAAGTGGTTGCTGCCGATGTTGAGGCTGTGAGAGGTCGAATGCTCTGCCGTGTGCCTCTGCTGTGTCGCGGGAAAAATTTTCGTTTCTCTTTGAGGTAAGGGGAAGTGGAAGGTAAGGGAAGGTAGTAGCTTAAGTGTTTTTTTCCTTTTCTCTCCGCCCCTCTCGTGACGCCTTGGTGACTCCACTGGTCAAAATTCGTTATTATTTTAGCGTTCTTTCTTTCATATGTGAATTTCCAACATTATTTTAGTGCCACCTATGCTAGTACCAGTTTGCGTAATATTTCTAACTTTGTAAACAATTTCGTTTTTGCACAAGCTACAACATAATTTTGAAGCAATTCCTATTATGGGATTACTAGTTCTGGTTATTACTACCAAATAAAAATTGCGCATACATGGACTAAGATGTTGGCGGTAACATACTTCGCAAATGTCGTATAGAGCGCATTGGTAATGCAATCTTTCAACGTTACGAATAATCTCCATTTCGCTTGATTTTGATTTTTTTGTTTGCTCAAGAATATTGCAATTTTACATAAAAAAAATATCGATTATTGGTAATGCTGAAGGTTTTGCTTAACTCTTTGATTGATTAAGTTAATTATTTCCGACTGACAATAAGTTAAATGTAGTCGATGCGGGCTAAGGGTGCCTTTAAATAGCGGGGCCAAATTCAGCATAAGCTTTTATGCAGATTTCACAATTTTTACTCGCCGCTGGGAACAGAAGTCGTTTTTTACAGGTTTTACAATTAGTCGGGAATACGTATTGAGGCTGGATAAGTATATGAAAGTTGTAATAAAATTCTAATAAACTAAATGGATCGTGAACATAAGTGTCGTAGCATTTTTTTCAAAATATCGAAGTAGTCTTTTCGTCGACGTAAACGAGACTATATTTTGAAAAACGGCTGTAACATAAACGGTCGCTTAGCTGCAGAATAGCAAGCTCCCTTAGTCCGTCAGCGACTGCAATGGACGCTAAAAAAATGATTTAATACGTGTTAAAATAAATTAAAATATAACATTAACTTTCAATTTTTTATTAAAGGATTTTTGCTGCGGAGTAGGATTAATTCTACGGGAAGTGATTTTTATAGACGCGTGTGATTTCTTGAATTACAGAGCGGCGTGTAAGATTCTGTAAGTCCAATAGATGAACATGAATTTGCTCGGCATGAGTGCGCGCGTGATGTAAGTCATGATAAACTTCAGGTTTGCAAATATATCTCTTAATTTCGGGGTGCAATCCGCGTAAATAGGTGTAAATTGCGAGTTTTTCTCTTTGACCGGCGTCCATATTTATCTGAGTGATTTCTATTTGAGCTAATTTCCCGATATTATTAAATTCGTGTAACAATCTAGAGTTACTCTATCACTATATTCGTACACCTGTTCCTCCTTTTTTTGAGCAACCCACGATAATCTCTGTCTGATCTTTAGAAAATCATTTAGTAAAATGCGTTTTTGTTGGTTATTCAAATTGCTGGCCGAGGCCCCAGGTAAGCGAGTTTCTGCAAAGGGTGGTGCGTGCTAATCTCAATCTAATTATCGTCCCTAAATCTCTTCTTTCTAGGCGGAAGCAACGGTATTCGGGATTCCTCTAAAACAGGATAAAGGCGGTTCTCGATTAACTGTAGATTTGCCGCCCCGTTTCCTTCGTTTACGTAGTGACATTCGACGTCGAACGTCTTTCGCCCCTGGCTCTTGCTGAGGCTGTTCGAGCTCGGCCCTGTCGGTACCTGTTGCGCAGGTGGTAGCGGCGGTGACGGCGGCACGGGGGGCGCGGGCGGAGTACATCGCGTTTGATTCCGCTCGACGTCCTTATTATTTTCACTTTTTGGCGATCTAGCTAAAAGTAAAAGTAAATGTGTAAGTGAACTCCATAACGCTCCAACAGCATAATAGAAAACCCATACAGCGAATGCAACGCATACCCATGTATGATGGTATCAAGAACGAATTTAATTAATCTAAAAATCATTAATATCGTAATAAGAGCTGCGCTTGCTGATCCGAAGGTTATGAAATTCCCCCAAATTTTATTCCAAGCTGAATCGGCGATTTGCGATAATGCGTTCTCGACGAGCAAACGCGCAATCGATACGTCCCCCGAGGTTTTCCGTTTTCCGGCGAAACCTAGTGCTAATTGATTCAAAACTGCAGTTCGCTCGTTAGGAAATGTTATGAACGTTTTTAATTTTTCCATGTCTCCGTACGTGTAAATGCCACTATTAGCTAAATCTAAAGGGTTTTTATATTTCCAAGATTGTTTTGTTTGTGGTCTCAATATTTGCGGCGCGTCTTGAGTCGTAATTTTTGGCAGAGCTTTGTACCATTGACTTCCAAAAACATACATAACCAGAATAACTGTATCGCAGATCGTACACATTCCGTACTTGCACAAAATATGCGTGCGAGGGGATAGAAATAGAGCTTGATTATCCCGAAAAATGGGAATTCTTGGAAGCATTCTTTGGTTTCGCAAGCCCGCACCTCGACTTGTACGCATTTCAATATATGCACGACCTCCCCAGCTAACAAGCTAATATAACCCGGTCCAGACATTAATTGATACGCGAGTAAATCAGGAGCTATAGTTGCTAGACTTAACGCATTAGCAATAATTTTTCGCTCCAATTGACATTGATATATAAGCACATCTTGATAAAGTTTAGTCATTTGGCCTTTTATGTGTTTTTCGGTATAAACGAATTTAGAATTCACATACGCAAAAATGTCAATGTTGTTTACATCTTTACTTTGAGAGGCTTCGAATCTTTCCTAATCGGGATTTTCTAATATGAATAATTTCGGATGCTCGGTCCTAATTAATTGAAAAGAACACACAGGCACGCTTCCCATGTCCTTAAAAGCAAACGAGAGTCCCTCGGCTTCTAACACATAAAGCGGCCGCCGCTCGCTATCTGTTTCTGTGATCTTAGCCATCGGCCCAGTATATAGGTTCGTATACCTGTTGGATTGACACGCGTGCAAAGGTATTAGGTCCCAAAACGCATATCCGAAATATGCCTCAATGCAGTTATATTCCGAGAAGGTGCACGTGGTGCCACTCTTCAATTTCATTTCATTATTATTCAAATTTATTGAATTATACCTTTCTTCCAAATGTATTGTTATGTATCCGGATACCATTACGTCATAGAATTTACTGTAAGGGTCCGCGTAATAACCGGCGTTTGGCAAGTACCGTCACTTTTCAGCGTACCCGCGAAGGTCATAGGGTGCGTTGTAGTATCATTAATTCTCAAATTCTGAATGATATCAGTTGAAATTGATATTGAACGATGCAAATGCATTTTATAGCATTCCTCTCATGAAATTTCTCTTAAGTAACGGACCTCGCCGTTTCTTGCGGTAGCTGTGTGGGACCAGAACCCACAATATTGCACGGTTCTTTTAATTTCGATTATACAGTATCGAACTTGAGTGCTCGCGAACTCGTTAATTAATAACAGCGACACATGAGCTCGCGTATTATTAATTATAGGATCAGGGATGTCACATTTCCCGATGTCTACAAGCGAGAAGGTAGTAAAATTAGTGAATTTTTGCGCGCAATCGCATCCAATCACAGCCTTGACGAACGCGAAGTCGATTGCTGCCAATAAGAGTGGTAGCATGTGCTTCATCTGGAATCAGTAAGGTTATATGATTCTGCACAACATTCAGACAACAAAGCTTGGAATTTATTAACAAAAGCTGACATTGAGGAAGCATAATGATTATTTCAAATAACATCGACTTGTACATCCATAGATAAGGAAAGAGATTAGAAATGATTCGAATTATTGTTTATTTATTTACATGTTATTAATAATGTTGATAGAATAGAATCGAGCTCGAATATCCATAAGTGAAATGAGCAGCCACAAATGATTCGAATTATCCTTCATTTATTCATATTCGTTACTAATAATTAAGTTTTTTTGTATATGTATATATATTTTGTCATTGCGGTTTAATATGCGAAAAGCGCAAGCGGTTCATGTGCACTACCATCGTTTGATTTTCTCTTAATTGTATTTTTAAGTTTCCGTTTTCTGAAATATGTAATACTAAATAAGGACCAGTATACGGATCATCGAATTTATGCGGCTTGGGTCCCTTTTGCGACCAAACGTAATCACCTACTTTGATTTCTTCGTGATTAGCCTTTAAATCGTAATATCGTTTCGCTCTCTCTTTAGCTAGGGAGATTCTTTCGGCAGCTATTTCACTTAAGGCGCTCAGGCGTGAGATAAGATCTTACATGTAGTTGGCGTACGCAGGTAAGAGGTCGTCGGCGGTGGGAGGATCGCTTGACGGTAGTCGTGCTAGACGCCCAAACACAAGCTCGTAAGGTGTGAAAATGGTCGATTCATTTCGCCCGGAATTATAGTTAAACATTTCTAATTCGACCCATTCGTCCCATTCGGCTTCTTTAGAAATAAACATCTTGAGAAATTCACTTAACGGCGCGTGCGCTGGCTCGAGAGAGCCGTTCGACTGCAGGTGAAATGCGGTAGTTTTAATTTGCTTGATTTTGAATCTCTTGGCTACGCGCGTCATTAATTTACTTAGAAAATGTATCCCTTGATCCGTTAATATAGCTTGAGGAGCTCCGAAAATACAAATTAATCTTTTTATAAATGCGTCAGCTACTAAGATGGCTGTCTGATCGGGAAGGGGAACAAAAATTATGAATTTCGAAAATTTATCTTGCATGCTAAGTATGTATTCATTACCCATTTTAGTTTTAGGCAATGGTCCGACTATATCAAGAGTTACTTTAGCAAACGGTATTGCTGCATAATCAGTAATAATTAAATTTTGCTTGGTATCGACTCTAACTAATTTTTTTAATTCACATTGCTTGCATTTTTGAATGAATTTTTGTACTTCCTGCTTAAGATTTTCCCAATTATATTTATGTTTAATTCTGTTGTAGGTTTTATTGACGCCTTTGCGTCCACCAATCGTAAAACAATGCATTTCTTCGATAATTTTTCACGTGCAGACAAGGGAGGATGTTGTACATGGCCAAGACATATAATGATTTTGATGTTTGTTGAATGTAATTCTTTTTTAATACTGTTTAATATTAAATTGAATTCAATGTTTTCAATATTTTTACCTTTTGCTACGATAAATGTATTACTATCTTTTTCAATTAAAATAAAACATAATTTATTAAGTAAAATTTGCAAAATATTCATGATATTTACTAAACTTTCTCGTTGCTCGCTTCTAAGTGTCATTACTATATGGAATCTAGTATTGACTTTGATTAATTTATGTTCACCAACAGTTAAATTATCAAGACGTAGTAGTTTATTGATTTCATATAATTGTTTTGCTCCTTCATCAAGTGGATTGCCTATGGAAGTGACGAAATATAAATAATTGTCTTTTCGCATAAATAATTTTTCTCTGCAATGAATGATATTGCTACTAGGGAGTTCGTTTGTGTGTGAGTGACTATGTGTGAGCTCCGAATTGAGTAGTTCATTAGTCTCACTTGAATTTTCATTTAATTGAGTAGTTACATTAAGATCTATATCAAATTCCGCAGTGTTATCGGTAGCTGTAGTGAAGGGGCTGCGTGCGCAACTTTCCTGACTTTCTTCAGGGTGCATGCTTTCACCGTCCCCCCTTGAAAATTTCCGCTCGGCGCGGCTGCGAGTGAGATCATTTCTACTATCTCTATAGCTTCAGTGGCCGTATCATGTGTCACCAGCCTCTCTTCGTCAAACATTTTATGACCTCCGGCTGTTCTCTTGCGTGGTGCGAGGGCTTGTATGGCTGCCGCGTACCGTGTGCTTGGCTGTCTGCCTGCACGTAAGCGCGTCATCATGCCGGATGGGTCGGCGGCGTTTAGTCTTGCCTGCCTTTCCGATGCTTGATTATTCACTTCTGTGTCTAGCTCACTCTGGTTGTTAGCTTGCTCATGGTCACTTGCGATTAAATTGCTATTTGTGGCATCGTTAATGATTAATATTTGTGATTCTACTGGATTTCATGAAAGTGCATCGGCATTAGTATTTATTACGCTAGGTTTATATTTAATTTCAAAGTTGTAATCTACCAATTTTAATCTCCATCTCATTACTCTAGAGCTTGGATCTTTGTGCGAATTTAGCAAGACTAATGGTCTATGGCCTGTAATAAGAGTGAATTTTCTGCCATATAAGTATGGTTTGAATTGAGTTATACAAAATACTATAGCTAATGCTTCTGTCGAAAAAGTGCAATAATTTACCTCAGCTGCGGTGAGCCCTCGTGACATAAAATCTATGGGAAGTTCTTGTTGCGAAATCACTCCACCGATAGCGTACCCGCTAGCATCGGTCGCAACAGT
The DNA here is from genome assembly GCA_949152435.1 of Gastracanthus pulcherrimus. Lineage (NCBI taxonomy): Eukaryota > Metazoa > Arthropoda > Insecta > Hymenoptera > Pteromalidae > Gastracanthus > Gastracanthus pulcherrimus. The sequence goes on along the minus strand of OX424574.1, from coordinate 99,826,248 downwards.
AAATTGTTTATCAAAATTAGGATGTATTATGATTGCGGTTCACATAATCGATCTCTCAATGGTTGATTTTTCTTTAGTAATAGGTTTAAGGGTCTGGCTATTTTTGCAAAACCAAGTATAAAACGTCTATAATAATTGGAGAGTCCCAGGAATCGTTTAATATTTTTTGCTGTTTTGGGCACTGTACATTTTTTTACTGCTTCTATTTTCTTTGGATTAAAAATTCGCATTTGTCAGGTTGCAAAGTCAGGTTAGCTTTTATTAATCTTTTTAGTAGCTCAGCTATTATTTCCCAATGTTCTTCGATGGTTTCAGAGAAAATACAAATATCATCAAAAAATGATACTACACCTTTCATACCTGCGATTAGTGCCGTGATTAGAGCAAGAAAAACTGATGTATTTTTTTTAGTACAAACGGGCGCCTGCGGAAATGAAAAGCTCCTAAATTACAATGAAAGGCTGTTTTGTGTCTATCTTCTTTTTTTATAAGAATTTGATGGCAACCAGAAGCTAAATCGACTACCGAAAAATATTTTGCGCGCCCCAATTTATCTAAAATATCAGTTATATTGGATACCGGATAATTGCCTTTTGAATCGGGCTGTTTATCAACGCAAAATACTGGTGCTGAGTAAGAGCTGATCGAGGGCTTGATTATATTGTTGTCTAGTAATTTTTGTATTTGTCTATTTATTTCCTCATTTAATACAGGAGGGTGGTAGAATTGTTTGATACGAATGGGTACATTACTAGTGAGGGGGATTTCGTGCTCGAGCACAGTTGTTGCCGGCAACTTATCTCCCGTTAGATAAAATCTATCCGCATATTGGTCTATAAACCGCTCTACCGAAAGTCTCTGTTCGCCGGTCAGATGGTCGAGGCGCAAGAGTGCTTTCACCTTGTGTGCTCTGCTGTCGTTACCCTTCGCATTCTTATCAGAAATGGTCATTATCTTACTTTTCTTAATTTCATTTACATTTTTTATGATTTTCTTTCCCTTTATGTGACTTTTGGCTGCATTAATTGTATTGCTTAAAAGCAGAAATGAGTAATCGCAGTTGTTATTTTTAGACCTTGCGTGTACTGTATACATATCTAGTTTTTTCAGCTGCATAATTAATTTGTGGATTTCATTAACTTTCTCATATGTTAGCATACTTAGTATTACTAGTATATGCTTACAAATGATTTGAATATTTTCACATTGTTCGGGTAATAATTTGTTTATTTGTTCACTTTCTTTAATAACTTTCAATAATTAATTCAATTTTTCTAAAAATTCATTTTCAAGCTCACTTTTATCGCAATTTTTTATTTCATCATACACAAGTTTATTTTCTTCCAAAAATACGTAGTAATTAATTTCTGAATTCGATTTTTTGTTTGCTTTTAACAGTGATATTGTATCAGCTTTTTGAAGCGATTTTTCATTGGGTTCTAACAGCGTTGTTTTTGTTTTTCTAAAACAAGAGCTAAAAATATTTTTTGCTCTTTCATTTTCTAATTTCGGAATCCGAATTTTGGTATATTATTGCGGTAGTTTGCTAGGAATGATCAGTTCCTGCTTCTGCCAGGATTTTGGTTTTCGAATATCGGAGTTCGATTGGTTTTCTAATTTTAAATTATTATGATTTCGATTTTGTGCGCTTAATTTACTATTTTCGAATTTTGGAGCTCGATTTTCGGGGCTTCGAATCTTGGTTTTATAAGTAAAATTTTCGGATAGGGGCCTGCGGCGGCTCAGTCGGTAGAGTGTCGGATTCCCACGCCGGTCACCCGGGTTCGAATCCTAGTCTCTGCCGATTGATACAAGCACCACTGTAAAAATTACATGTGCTTTATTTACAAACACACCGCAGACCCCCGTCGTCGATTAGCACCACATGAATCGGATATCGGATGATTTTTGACTTTGCGAATTTCGATGTTCTAAGCTTGAATTTGGCAAATGTTCGGATTTTTATTGCACGTGCTGTTCTGCGTTTTCGGTAAAAGTAGCGGTTAAAAACTTATGTACCTTTTTATTTTTAATTCACGGTAATTTTAGAGGCAATATATAATTATTAATTATAAAATATTGTTCTCTATAATTGATGTCTGCATCATAATTAATAAATATTTCACTAGGAAAATCATCTGGTACTAAGTGTAAATAAAATGTTAAATCATGAAATTGCATTGGAATTTTGCCATAAGTATTTATGCTACTTTTTGTTATACCGTTTAGTTCTAAAATTTCGTTAGCGTCGACTCGAACATTACGCGGCTTTTTTTAAATTTTCAAAAGTGCTGGCCTAGCGCCGGTGTCTAGCATTAGTGACAACGGTTGCGGGCAGCAATTTGTTTTTAGCATAATAGTTGGTGAACAATTATTAATGCTTAATAAAACAATCTTTTTTATTAATTGTATTTTTGATTGTTTCTCGTATAATTTTGACGCTGGGGTTGTGGGATTTCCCTGGCTGCGTGTTTCTCCGGGAACCCGTTATCGTTTCCCAGCTGCATTTCTCGCATTTTGTTATTATATGCAAGCTTTCTACATTCGTTCTTCCAATGACCGGTCTTTTTGCAATAATTACATGCTTTAGTGGTATCATTTTGGGCTTGGTTTGGCTGATGTACATTGGTAGCAGGAACATAGTTGGAGTATTGATTTTTATTTTCGGGTGTTTTTCATGATTGCGTGACACGTTGCGGCCGCCCCTGCGAGTTAGTCGATATTGATTGTTCACGATCGGGCGTGGCCCAGGTGCTTTTTTGGGGAGTTGCCGGCACCTTCGGAGCGTCGGCGCCATTGGTACGGTACCGGCAATTAGGCGCCGTGTGTCCCGATTTGTGACATATTTGACACGCTTCTACCTTTTTTCTATCGACTAAATAACTACGTGCCGATTCTTTTTGTTAATTTTTGGTTGTGTAGTAGACTGTGGTATTTTCATTTGTTGGTCTATGCTTTGGCATGCATACTCGCGCTCTATGTCGATTGCTTGGTCGATCGCGGCGTCTAGAGATTCGTGTTTGCCCATTCGCCCTTTTAGAACCCATTGCAAACCGTGAATGAAATATGCTACACTATCTTTTTCTAATTCGGTTTTAAGATCTGGTCTGTGTCTCTTTTCACGCAATGCAGCCTCATATGCTTCTTGTGCGGCACATTTTAATCTATTCGAAAATGAAATGACGTTTTCGTCGCATTTTTGTTTCATTACTGCTAATTCGCCCAGTAATTCGTGAAAACGTTTTGCGGACCAGTATGTACGATCAAAATACATTATAATTTCCTCCATATTAAGAAAAATTCTTTGTTGTGCACTTTTTAATGCCTGCCCGGACAAGCGCATTTTTATCAATCTCGCTAAATCAGGCTCATTACATGACAGTATCATGCTTCGCGCTTCTCTACATCCGTCCAAAAGAATTCTAAGTGGGATGTTGTAGCCGTTAAATTTTTTAATCATTTCGACTGCGCCTTTAATTGATAAATTGCGAACCGGAGTGAGAGTGTTGCTTTGAAAAGATTGTAAAGTGTTGTAAGGTTGTCTACGATAATTATTTGCTGGGTTTGTATGATATGGTGTGCTGTGTATATTTGGATTAGCAAAAAGTGGAGATGTTTTTGTAATGTCAATTTTTTGGGTGTTGTTATTATTTTGTAGTGGAAATTTAGGATCCGTTTTGGGTGGGTCTGTCGTATTTGCTAAGTTAATAATAGATTGATATGCAGTTACTTCCGTCACTTCGGTATTTTTGTTTAAAAGTGTGTGTATTTCGCGGTCAAATTTCTTAATTGACTTACTATCTCTAATAGTTTCTATAATTTCTTTGCAACTAATATTGTTGTGAATTAAGTCTAGAAGTATGTCAATCATTAATCATCCTGACACGCGTCGTGCACTTTTGATATGTCAATGTTATCTTGTAAAAATTCGCAAATTTTATTTACGTCGTCCGTGCGTTTCGGAAATGGTTCGCTCGCGATTTGACATCGTTGTTGTAAAAATGCTAATAATTCTCCTAAATTTGTTTCAGGATCGCCCGCTGCAAAACTTGGGTCAGTTGCCGTTACATATTTGTTTATAATGACGGTGGTTTCTGCATTTCTTAATTTCTTGTCCAATTCTACGTTGGCCATGTTTGAATTTCGAAAAAAAAATTTGCTATCCGCGTTAATTGCTATTAAAGTATCCCGGAGAGTGGGCCCGCAATTGTTACGTCGCGCGTAAGCAATAAATGACGCGAAGTTAATATGGAATTAAATCGCGTTCGCCTCTCGTTTTGGTCAATACTTGCGTAATTTACCTGGGAGTCGAGGTATTAGCAAAAGCAGGATAGCGAAGATGATATTTAATATGACAGTAGCGAAAATAGGAAGTGCGAGTTTACGATAGGATTACAAAGACTTATCAAGGTATTTTGAGGCTTACGTTGTGTGCATGTGTAGGTCTTGGTTCCTCGTAGTCGGGTTGGTGGCGGGAGATATGAATAGGAGCGCAGGTACAGCGAATAAATAAGCGCTAACAAATAAGTTTAACAGCAGATTTATTATGTTAGAAGTACAAATTTAAATATAAGGGCGTGCTCCTTTTACAAATGAGAAGTCAAATAACAAACTGATGCGTACGTGCTTACGGCTCAAAGATCGAATGCAGAAGGCTGCCGTACCCTGGAGGGCCCTGGCTTATATATCCACGCGGGGGTCGCATGCTTAGCCTAAATTAGGAGTTAATTATAGAAGGGGAGCGACTGAGCTGTGTGGTCGCGGAGGGGAGTTGTGTAAAATTGGGGTCGATGAGTATGATATGCTGGGGTACGAGGTTGACAAGGTAGGATACTAGTTGTATAGCGTAGGTCGATAAGTAGGATTTAGTATGGTATTTAGATACGTATAGCTTGACGACGAGACGATGAGCGTGAGGCGATATGCTGGACGTAACATCAGTTGTACATAAATATTGTATTTGTTATAATATTTTATTGTATTAATACATCTTTTGTTATTTATATGACGTCGTTAATTATGAAATGTATAAATATAATATTCAATTATTTATTTTTGCTTGTCTTTATGCTGTCAGAAAAATAAAAAAGTAACTTCTAACGATTTTACCAGAATGCTTTCTCAACGAGAAATCCTAAATAATTAATCAAAGAATTAATATTATAATACAAATTTGCACTAAATAATTGAATGCTAACATTAACTTACTAGGTAAAAGCATTTTAGTAATGTTAGTAAGAAGAATCTTAAAACTTGAATACATTTGTTAACTTGGCTATATATCTGTGGGTTCCCAGAAAAATGACTTAGGCCATTTTTTTAAAAATTGAGTTTCGAACGATTTTGATATCCTTACACAGTATATTTTAAGATAAAAATGCAAAACCCCAAGAAAGTGTAAAAATAAGTGATTATATCGACGGTCTTTACGAAGACTAGCAGCAATCAAATTCCAACGAAGAGTAGCACATTTCAGCACTTCCCAAGAAGAGTAGCACGTTTGGAAATCTCCCACGAAGACTAGCACATTTCGCAAATCTCCCACGAAGACTAGCACCATTCGCCGTTCTCCCACGTAGACTATCACTTTTCGCCATTCTCCCACGAAGACTAGCACTTTTCATAAAGAATATGTAAATTCAATTTGTACTGATAAACTCTCGGTGAATCGGGTTGAATTTTTTTTTATCGGATTCGGGTCGGGCGCTTGACCATTTTGATACTCAAAAAATTATCCGTTTACTCGAAAAATCAAGCTACCCGAATAAATAAAAGTAGCCTGAAAAAATGAGGCGACAGAAAATCGCCAAATGTGCTACTCTTCGTGGGGAAATTCTGAAACGTGCTAGTCTTTGTTCTTTGCTCCACGATCGAGTTAGGCCGGCAGCAAAAAGCTATAATCTATATGCGTTGCGGTGATTAGCTTTTCGGGATTTCGCGCACCTTTCAGGTCGCGAAATTCCGTGCGTCGAGGTAGCTCCGCGCGAAGCCGAATCCGCCGAGATTCGGCAACTTTGTAACATAGAAACCAGAGCCGCGGCGTCGAGACAGAAGCTCAGCAGCGGGTCGCCTAAGAGTACGCGCGCGTTGCGTGCGGCACATGCCCTTACAGTTTCTACTGGTCTAGATTAATTATTAATAAACAGTTACCCACTCTGTTATAATATATATATATAATGCATTTGTAAAATAAATTGATAATACTTTTAATTTAGCCAGTTGAAAAATATATATATAAAAAAACATTGTACGCGTATCTATACGTGATGAGAATTGTACGCACAAACAACTTTTAATAATTGATTTTCATACACAGGGTTGTTCTTCGAAACTTTGTATTTTATCACTATAAGAACCCAAACCGTTTTGATATTTTGTACAAAAATCTTCAACGTGAAAAAAAACAGCATGGATTTTCGGAGTAACTGGAATTTGTAAATCTAAATAGCTCGCTTTGAATTCTGCAACGTATTTCGCAAAATCGTGATCAAGACAGTAAGATCATAGTAGTAAAGCAGACTTGAACAACATTGTTGAGTTTTTGATATGCTGAAACGTACTTTAAACCACCTATACCACATATCGCCCGCAATATGTCCACTTTATCTAATATTTGTTACATGAATTCCCGCTGAAAGCCGGAATTCCATGTGTTATTTCCCGTTGAACATTGCATTTTTCTGCCCCTTTTAAAGCTATCTCTTCTCATTTGTGTAACATATGTGTAAATAATGTGTTTACTACACCGAGCATCGGATGCAACTCAGGAGGAGGAATTATATCTAAAAATAATCTGATTTTTGCCAAGCCATGTAATTTTTAAGTGTATTACCAATGATCCTGTAACATCTACGTTCATCTAGATGATTTTTGCCGAGAAAAGTTATCAGAAAAGAAAGAAAAAGGAGTACCTCACGGTTGAGCGATCCCAAAAAAATTGTACTACCGCACAAACGTAAGAAAGATACAGTTGAAGCTAATAGCACTTCGTCGAGAAAAATAAGTACGAATAAATCTATTGAGGAAGATCTTTCAAAATACTACAGAATCGTTGATTTTATGTTAGTGTTTACAGCTCTTGCTACATTAGTGAAGTGTGGTGTCTGTGCAGGAAATGTATCATTCCAGTCTTGTAAAAAGGAAGGCCTAGGTTTTAAAATAAAAGTTACGTGCAAGAATTGTAAAAATCCTCGTTACGTTTCGTCGAGTGTAAGAATCGAATCTGGTGGATATGAAATCAATCGTAGATTCATTTTCGCAATGCGTGTGTTAGGTTTAGGCTTAGCCGGCTGTTAAAAATTCTGCGGGCTTATGGATTTAGCCAGTTCGTTTTTGACGAAATCAAACTTAACACGTACATCAATAAAATGTGTGAAAGCGTAAGGAAAGTGGCAAGTACCTTATTTGCTTCTGCCGTAAAAGAAGAAAAAAAAGCAACGTGCAAAGAAAGTAATATTGCAGAAACATCCGCACTAACTGTATCAGGAGACGGTACATGGAAAAAGCGAAGATTTTCTTCACTGTATGGAGTTGCGTCATTGATTGGACATTACACTGGAAAAGTTCTTGACATTTTTGTTAAAAGTTCATATTGACTCAAAAACGTACACCGGCGTCATCAAATCTAAACCTTACGGTGAGAATTTTTCTATCAATAAGATGGAGTCCATTGGACACATCCAAAAACGGATGGGTACACGTTTGCGAGATGCAGTAATGACGAGTATCGTAGAAACAGAAACAAAGGCTGGAGAAAAGGTTAAACGCAAAAGTTTGTCCGGTAAAGGAAAGCTCACGGCCAAAATTATTGATAAACTAATCGTATATTATGGCTTAGCTATTCGTCACAATCATGATTCTACGGAGAAAATGAAGAACGCGATCTGGGCAACGTACTATAGCACTACTTATCGACGGACGACAATCGGCAGCCTCATATGTGCCCGAGCGGCGACGACTCTTGGTGCGAATGGCAGAAAGCTGCAGCAGCAAATTAATTGAGGACATTCGAACAGTTATACTGCACTTCCTAGTGATGTTCTCAGTGCTATCAACTGCGGTGGATTTACCCAGAATAACAATGAAAGCTTGAATCAACTTATCTGGAAAATTTCGCCGAAATCAGTGACTGGTACCGCGGTTTTGGTCGAAATTGCAGCGAATGTGGCAGCTTGCACATTTAATGAAAGATGTTTTGTTTTGCTAATTATGATGGAAGAGATGCAAATCAAATCTGGACCATGCGCTCACGCATGGGCGCGCGCAGTCGACAACTTACGCATAAGCCGAGCGGATGAACAAGCTGAAAAGTAAACCAAAGAAGGTCGAGTTCGCCGAAGACAAGAGCAAAAGGATGCCTTCGACATCCTGAATGAAAGTGCTTCACTGTACGGACCTGGCATCGACGATTCTGTGTAAGTATACAGCGAGAAAAAGAGAATAATTCTGATTTTTTACTGTTTAAAACTTTAAATCGATTTTCCCAAACTTCACGTTTTTGAAGCCGGTGGAAGCTGTTATTTAAAATCCACTGTACCGATCCTCTCCAAAATTTGTACATTACTTCCCTGTATAATTCAAGAGGGTGACACTGTCGAGTTTTTTTTAAATTTGTTGTTATTTTTTATTTTACAATAACAATTTGACCGATTTTTTTAGCGAAAATTGCGTTTTTAACTTTCTAGTATTACCAGAACTTGAAAAATCAGTCAAAAAAGAAAAAATTCGACAGAGTTACTTGGGGAAACTCATAAAATAACAAAAACAATTTGATTTTTTTGATTTCAGATAATCGAGTGCCGAGAAATGACCGTCAGCGCAAAATATATTTTTTTCAAGACGTCTCTGGAAATTGTATGCCAACGGCTTAGTTTTCGATATTTTTCACTGAAAATTTAACTAAATATTTTTTAAATGATATACTATAATACTGTGATTAGCTAATGTAAAATATTTTAAAATAATTATTGAAAAAGGCTCTTTTTTTAACTTAATTAGCAATGCCCCCCCCTTAATTTAATCTTTAAAGCTGAGTATATCTTTATCATAGTCTTACTTTTTGCATAGCATAATAAACAAATCACGAGACGATTTTGTTCATGCGTTCGTACATGATGGTTACTAGGATTTATCGGCATGATAGCTATTTACCTTTCCTGTTCAACTGTATTTGAACGACTGACAAGTTTACTTGAAATAAAAGTATACCCAATTATAATAATCTAAAGATTTTATATAAGCGCTAAGAAAATATAAGCCTAAAAATGAGGGGAAAAAAATAAAAAATAAATTTTTTTCCCAACGGGCTCGACGAAATATTTTCATTTTCGGCTTATGTTGTTAGTAAATGGTCAAGGTATAATAACCTGAAAAATTCCGAGATGGTCATTTATTTTTTAATTAATTAAAGTTGATCGAGGACCGCCGTGCACTATGTCGTACATTTATATTAATTGCCGATCACGAACCTTTAAATTGGATGCACAACAGAAAATATCCAGGTCAAAGACTAATGCGGTAGATGATTAAATTCACCGGTAATGAGTAAACTTTCAAGAATAAACCTGGTAAATTAAACACAAACACGGACGCCTTATCAAGGAACCCGATCAAAAACGAAATTAACGATAATTTACCGAAACTCAAAATAATGGTTTTGGAAGAAACGGTAAATAGATTAAGTGAAAAAGAAAAAGAATACCACCGATACCTATAACTCCCGGTAATGCTATTTTTTTTCCACTATTAAGAAAATAACTCCTATAAATTTTAGACCACGGACCAATTCTTTAACTGACCAAGTGCAACCCAAACCTATAGGACAAGAAATACCCATTGCGGCCATGACTCGTCAAAAAGCTTTAAAATTGGACCATAGTATAAATACACAACAAACCAGAGCCAAAAATCCAAATTTAGATTGTACTTTATTACCTCCGATTCGTAAATCTACAACCTCAACTCTTAAGGAAAATGTAACATTAATTAGAACATATCATTAGAACCTCGGCCTACAACATCCAGACTGTCTTTTATGTCTTCAACGGGATTAGAAGAAGATGTCGACACTAATCATAGTGTACCATCCATTCCAGATATCCGACACAATGGTCTGAGTGACGAAGCTACTGAAAACCATACTGAACGTGATACACAAAATAATAAATAGATGAATATTTGGAAATGGATATACCTATGGACCAATTAATGGAAACTGAACCTTAGCACTGTACAATACACTATTCACACATATCTTTACATCGGGGAACTATTTTGTAACATGTAACAATTATATAGTCAATATAATAACAATATTTTTTTATAAAGAACAAAGGCAATTTCATACATGTATATCTACTAAAAAGGAAAATGTTAATGATGACCAATTCACGTCATAGTGATTTATCACCATATTAGCGAAGGAAACTGAAACATTTCTTGCCTTACTCAAAAAACAAAAAGAAATAAAAACTAACTTAACTTAAAGTATAACCGTCATTATAAATTCGTTATGAACCTTGTCTTTGTTCATTAATAAACGACGGGACCTGAAAACATTATTATTCTTTTAATCTTAAACTATATCTCACAAATTTTTCAAAAGTTTATCACCGCCTTGATCTTTATTCTACGGGTCCTTTTGCTCAGTATAAAGATATTAATAAGATGTTCTATAGGGCTGTTTCATATATAAGGATAGTGGGTTCAAATACGCCGCGAGTTTCTTTTATGACCTTAATCAGAAACTCCTTCTCCCTATTCAGTTCTTCATCGCCCTCATAGTCTGATTGACTATCCTCCTTTAGATCATCCGAATCGGAAAGATCACTGTCATACCCGTCTCGGTACACGTGGTCGCATAAGATTTCTATTTCGTTCATTTCATGAATATTTTTGGAAGAGTAAGAAGTCACTCCAACCTTCTGACAGACTGATCATCCATTAATATTTACATCGGTGTCCAATATTTTGAAAGAGCTATGACACCTTCATTGAAAATGATGTAGATCCTGCAAAGACAAATATTTATCTATCTCTATTTAGTAGAACTGAACAAATTCACCTTAGAACTAACCACTGTGCCGATTATTTAAATAAGGTTAATTACTTGCCATATTTTGATTTATATTGCAATACAATCATGGTCTTTCTTCTGATATAGTATTTACAATTTAAGGTAATTTCTATAGGTTTTATGGTATATCAATGCGAAATCGTGTATAGCAATAATTATATTGTTATAGTAGTAATTATGGTATTTATTATATTCAAAGAGAAACATGACTTTTTCAATAGGAAAAGAACAATGTTTTCAGTAATGATGTGCTGAAAAATTGCCATTTAAGTATATTGAAAAAATGGAATATTATAGCTGTCAAATGCAGGAATACATTATATCCATTCCTCGTCGGACGAAGCAACACTTCCGGTCTATAATATCTTCTCATTATATTCAAAACCTTTCACCCTTCGAAACTAAACTAAATTGACTTCTTGAAAACCCTAAAAAGAACATAATCTTTTTTTTTTTATTATTTAAGCAATTGCAATCTCTGTAAGAGATTATTTTGCTGATACATAGGTTTGCGCACTTATATTACTATATATTTAGCAATACATTTTTTGACATATCAGATCATTAGATTACATTTTTTCAAAAAGGAGTACAATATGTTACAAGTGTCATTTTTTGGTTTATGTAGTAGTACGGCGCTTGATAAAGGAAGGTGATATTTTGTGTAGTTTTTTACAAAATTCGGTACGTTGCTGATCATATTTCGGACATTGCCACAATACATGATTTAGATCTTCTACATCGTTTCCGCATTGACATTTTGCGTCTTTTACTACACCTATACGATGGAGCGAGAAAGCAAGATTATAGTGATTGGACCTGCATCTATTTATGGTTACTATAATTTCACGTGGTAGATTTTTGTTTGAGTTTATTTACACTTTCTTGAGCACATTTCTCTTTGGTTTTTTCTAAGGATAAAGCTTTATATGTTTCCTTTAGATCTGTGAAGGGGATTTTTCGTTATCAACATTCAGTGCTGCTGCAGCCTTAGCCAGCTTGTCAGCCGTCTCATTTCCGCGAATGCCTGTGTGTGCTGGTATCCAGTAAAATTTAATTTGATTTTTATTTGACGTTTTTTGACAATAATCTTGAATTTTTTTTCGAATTTCTAGTATATAAGGATTTGTTCTAATGTTGAATTTAGGGTTTTTTAGTGCGATAAGTGCACTGATAGAATCTGTAAAAATGAGAGCATTTCGGTTCGAATGTTTAAGAGCGAGGTCTACAGCATCACTTAAGCCTAAGCATTCAGCAGTGAAAATAGATGCATTTTTGTTTGTACTTCTTGTTATAGATTCTTTAAGTTCGCTGCAAATGCATGCGCTTCCAACAGAGGGGTATGAGTCTGATTTACTGCCGTCTGTATAAAAGACGTTACAGTTTTCTTGTATAATTAAATTATTGATTGGTATATTTGGATCTTTAATTTCTTTCAAGGATCTACCGAACTCTATGTTTACATTTACATTTATAGTGAGAACTTTATATTGGTACGTATATATATTATAGTGATTTTCGGAGTAGATATAATTGAGGCTTTCGGTTACATTTTTGATGCATTCATGTAATATTCTTTTATTTAATTTGAGTTTCCTTTTTTTGTTGTTTATAGATTTTTTGAACTGAACTATGGTGTCGTAGACTGATAAATTTTTATTGGAGTATATTTTATTTAGGTAACTGCTACATAGAAATCGCGTTCGCTCTTGTACAAGGTGGAGTTTAGATTCTGATAAAAGGATATTAGTAGGTGTGCTGTTTCTAAATCCAAGGGCAAGCCGTATAGCGGCGTATTGAATTTTTTCAAGCTTTTCTATTTGTTGTGTTTGAGTTGGAAAATACACGAAACAACCGTAATCAATAATTGATCGAATAAAACTTTTGTATAATATAACTAAAGTTTCTGGGTCTGATCACCACCATGTGCCTCTGAGAAATTTAATTATATTAATAGCTCTCAAACATTTTTTTTGTACTTCGTCTACTTGATCTTTGAATGAGGCCTTTAATCAAAAATTATACCTAGAAATCTTGCCTTCTCGCTCGACTTAATGATTGTGTCTTTTACTTTTATTTCAGATTGGCCTGGTTTTATATTTCGTTTGTTGAAATGTATGAAAATCGTCTTATGAGAAGCAGGTTTGAGTCCTAGTTTTTCTAAGTTTTCGCTTATAATACAAATAGATTTTTCCAGTAGCTTTTTGCAATTAGCTCTTTTACAATATAGTGCAATATCCTCGGCAAATTGGGATATTGTAATGCTTTTTGGTATGTTGTTAGTAATTTTGGATACATATATACAAAACAAAAGAGGACTGAGGACTCCTCCTTGTGGGACGCCTTTATAAATTATTCTCGGCTCATTCCCGGTGTTATCAGTGAATATTGTTCTTTTGTAAGTTAAAAAATGTACAAATCTAACCAAGTTGGCCGGACATCCGATCTCGGCTAGCATTTGTATCAGTATTTCGATATTTACATTATCAAATGCTCCGCATACGTCTAGAAATGCGGCGAGGAGATCTTTTTTTTTTGCTAAATGCATCTTCGATGTTTAATGTCAAGTTGGTTAGATTATCGATAGTCGATTGACCTTTCCTGAAACCTGTTTGACTTTTGGGTAGAATATTATTATATTCTACCCACCATTGTAATTTGTTCTTAAGTATTGTTTCGAAGAGTTTACATAAACAGGATGATAGAGATATTGGCCTTACATTTTTTCCGTCGGACTTATTTATAAAATGTGTATATGAACTTTTCCAGTCAATCGGATAGTTATTTGTTATATACATTTCGTTGTAAATATCCAATAGAATTAATTTATATTTTACAGGTAGATTTTTAAGCACTTCATAGTCAATCCCGTCGAGGCCAGGAGCTGAGTGTTTTTTTTGTCTTTAAGTGCGATATTAAACTCTACGAAATCAAATGTTGAATTTAAAAATTCATTTTCAGCGCAAACAGGTATACATTCAGGATTAGTTGCAACCCAGGGGGGACTGATCTTGTCTAAGGCTATGTTTACTTTTTCTTTTGTTTGGTGGTTTTCAGGTGTATGAGAAGGCTTTTAACCCATTTATTTTTTAGGAGTTTACAAGTGTTCCATACATATTTTTTACTTAAACTAAACCGGATATTAGTCGCAAAATTTTTATGATGATCTCTTTTTTTAGATTTTAAAATTTTCTTTGTTTGAGCTACACATTGTTTATATGCTATATAATCATCTAAATTGCTAGAAAATCTCCACTTTTTAAAGGATGCTGTTCTGAGTCGCTTTGCCTTCTCACAATCTGCGTCCCACCAAGCTACTGGATTTCTGTGACTATTATTATTTACAATTTTTTCTTTGGAGTATTAGTCTTAATAGCATTCGTAATGATGTTCGTAAATTTGGCATATTTTTCGCTAGCTGGTGATTGGTCATATTCTAAAGTTATGAATTGATTATAATTATTTTCTAAATTCATATTTACTTTTTCCCAGTCTGTTCTTATAGATTTTAGTCTAAACGATTTTTGTGATAGATATTTTTTTTAGGTTAACATTGATGTAAATTGGATAATGGTCAGAACTCCATGTATTATCATTTACATTTACATTTATTTTATCGGAAATATCTATAGATGAAAATATTAGATCTAAATTTGAAGTAACATAATTATAGGGCTGGACATATATAGTAGATTTTGGGTTATGTAAAAACAAATTGGCATTAAAATAACTATTTAAGAGTCTTTCTCCATTGGCATCGCTGTTTTTACACTTATAGTTTTTATGGTGAGCGTTAAAGTCGCCCATAAAAATCGTAGATTTGTTTATTTCTACATTGCCAAAAATCTCGTCCCATTGCCCTTGTGTTAAAGTTTTACCGGGCGCTCTATAACAAACAATAATATTGATTTCGGGTTTTACATTGGTGATGTTTATACCTGCTATTTCCCTTTCTCTGTCTGTACAATTTAGATGGGTTAGTTCGGTGAAAGCTAGATTGTTGCGTACCAGTATGAGAAGCTCTCGACCTGTTGAGTATAGTCGTTCTTTTCGGAATGTTTTGAATTCCGGAAAATGAAAATTTTTCTTCCGAGGATCTGTTTTTGAGAGCCAGGACTCAACGCATACGAATATGTCCAAGTCTGCGAGAATTTTCGTGAGTTCTTCTTTTCTCTGTATAATACTTTTAGAGTTCCAAAAAACAATTTTTAAGTCTTTTGTAATACACTTAGACATTATAAATTTTTATTAAGTTTAATTTATCACAAAGTCGATGAAGTAGAGTGTTCTGATTCTGATTCTGAATCTGCGACTTTTTGCTCCGAAAGTTTTTTTTTTATTCTTGGAAGTCTTGCCTTTAAAGCGCTATCTTCTAGTATCTTGTAGACTGCTTCAATCTCTCTGACTAAACCTTCAGTATCTTTAGTATATTTATTTGCTATACTTACTATATTTGATTGGCCGAAAGTATTTTCTAGAAATGATTTGAATGAATTGTAATCTAAAGCATAGTTGTTTGATTGATCTTCGATAAGATTTTTTGCTGGTTCTAATGGTTTTTCTAAGTTCTGTGTTACTGTCTGTACGAAGTTTTGTGTCTGTGTGTCTGATTTTATCTTTTTAGCTTTTTTGATTTTAGGTTTTGTGAAGTCATCAGTTTCTTTGTAAGTACTTTTTTGGTTGAGTTGCTGGTCCTCCTGTAAAGCTACGTTGGCCTTGAAGTCGCTTCCAGATGATGTAGATGGTGGTGGAGGCCTTTTTGTACTTTTCTTTAGAGTATCTTCTTTTTCTGAAGTCATTGGAATTTCATCGGTAGTCAGCGTTTCCTTGTTATTTTGTGTATCTATTTTGATGGGTATATTTGCAGGTAGAATTTGTGGACATAATTTGGCTACGTGTCCTGTTTGTTTGCAAACAAAGCAGCATGTTGAATCAGTGCTTAAGTAAACCCACTAATTTGTATCATCGTGATTGATCTGTAGGGAGTCTGGAAGGAGACGTTCGTCTTCGTCTTTGATGTAAACTTGTCTAAACGAAAGAATGTGTGAGCGGCCGGGTTTGGTTAGACCGGCTCTTATGTCTCTTATTTGAGAGACTGGGGAAATTCCTTTGATTTTCAGGGCGTCTAATAATACATCGTTGGGAATGGATGGTCGTACATTAGAAATCACCACTCTTTTATTTTTTTCGATAAACGGTCGAACGGCGAGCTTAAACTCTTTCACTTGTACGGTTTTTCCTGCTAGTTTGTCTACCAGCGAATTATTAGTAAGGTATACACACACTCGTCCGCCGGAAATTTTTGATATGTACTTTATTTCACTCGTAGAGATTAACGGTTCTATTCCGTCAATATAATCATATATAGTTAGACCTTCAATCGAGTCTAAAATAACTGCTTGTGCATATTTCGGTCGAGAGTTTACAGCATTGGCAAAGGTTTGTGTTAAGGTACGTTGATAAGAACTTTGATTTTCGTTAGAGCCATTGCCCCTGTTGCCAGAAGCAGTTGCACTCATTTTAAACAGCCCTTCAAACTGCGTTTGCAGTTCGAAGGCTGTGTCACTATAATTATCACAAGGCGCGGTTATCAAACGTTTCTACTATGAACCAAAGGTGTGCGGGCACACGTTGTCTCGATTTGTTGACACTGTCACCGGAGAGACACATCTGCTCGGTTCGGTAGTTCGAACAAGACTCTAAAAAAACGTAATCTATTCTAACATTTCCCAAAAGAAATAAGAGATGAAAAGTGTAGCAGCACTGCCATTGTCAAATGCACACTAACTAATATTTCTCCTTTCCAACCTAAAATCCTCATAATCTTATCCCTGATAAAGATTGCCGAGGACGGTAAATGTTCTTAAGGGGGAGGGAAATCCTTTAGATTTCAAAATTATGATGAGATTGAAAATATTTACTCAGTTTGAATCTCATCGATATTATATATACGTATAATTTTAAACGATTTTATAATCATAAATAAAAGAGTAGTACTTGTTGCATCGACGAGGAACGTGACTGTTTAGCGAAATACACCAATGCATATATTTAATCTAATTTTAAATCCAATATGCTTTATTCTAGCATGCCTTCATATCTTAATAATAATATATCCCTATTATAATAGTAGTAGACTTTTATTTTTCAGAATTTCATTTAGCCATGGAGCTCCAGGACCTAAATTTATCTGTTACCACTATACCCAATGTAGATGACACCATAGTTAAACTCCCATGTTACCAAACCCTTTCCCCTGACTTTCATTGTTTCTATAAACAACCTTTAAACACGAACCAATTACTAAACGACAGACCCAAAACCTTAACTTTTCCTAAATTACCTTATGGACTAGCTACTACTACTTTTCATAGTAGTCTCTTGCAATTAACCAGACATAAGAAAATAAAATTTCTTATGTTTCAGAAAGGAATTATATCTGCAATCGATCTTATCAGACCTAGGATCAAACCGAAAAGTAAAAAGAAAATGGACCATAAATTAAGCATAAAATCAGTTGCACTAGATACATTTAAGCAATATGGGACCATATTGGACTCTAAAGAAAACAAAAGCCAGAATGAAGAAGAAGTAGGAATACTGAGAATAGTATTCACTTAAGTAAACGCAGTAAATTAAGTAAACCTACAACACAGCTTCAGTAACAATGGACCAGAGACCCTTACATTGATTTCACCAGAAAACTCCATGATTGATAGTGACGAGACTTCTGAAGTAATATAAGTCTCTGAAATGACGGACCTAAAAGACCTTTTACATAGCTTAACAATAATAAATAGTGAACCGAGCATAAACATAACAAAATTATATTATAGGTGTGAATCTATTGTTCCAAGGTACATAAATAAATTATGTGACTCTATTGATCCCGCAGAACAATTCTTTATTCGTTTCATAAAAAATATATGCGACGTTTCGGGAGTTTTTTATATTACTCCCCTCATAAAGGCTACACAGAACATATAAATAAAAAATTATTAAAACTATTAAAACGGTACAATTACAAACTATGCCTTACACTGTCAAAAATTAAGTACAAAATATACGAAATAACAAAAAAAAAAAATAAAACAATTACCATAAACTTAAATAATACAAAACATGGACTGCGTCGTGACCTGCGGAGCCAGCATAATTTTATGCTGTAATGGCACCTCTAAAAAATCAAATTTTTCGAAGAACATAAATTTGAAATATCAATAAAAAAGTATTTTACTCTACGTGCAAAAATTGTAACAATAACGTTAAAAGAAAAAAAAAACTTACTGGAAACAAATAGAACACAAGAATAATGGAATTGGTCCTGAAGGCCGGTAGTACGTACCGGCCACGCGAAACACAAGCTGTTACATGGTCGCGAATTCAAAGACAACTAAGTGCAAATTAAAATTCATTGAGTCCCTCGCAGTCTTCAAATTTATGCTTTGGAGAGGGGTGTGTGGCTCCCAGCTCGCAGAGCGAACGCACGCAAACCACAGAGCAACATAATACACAAGGAGGTGGTAGCGCGAATCAGATAAGGAAGGCGAACGGGGAAGCCCCGAACGTCCGTCACCCAACTAGCGCCGCACACACCTCCATGCACGTCTGCGCTCCGGATCCCACTCTGCCAGCTCCGAGCCTCTCGCGAGAGACACGGCAAATCCATTCGTAACACACGAAGAAGTAAAACATACCTCCTCACTAGTATACTGTCCGGAACTAGGAGTGAACTACAATTATTATATAAAAATCGGAGGAGACGTGCTAAAGGAATGTGTAAGTGTGCAAATATGTAATGTGAACAATTGAAAAATAAAAATGAATGAATTGGAGCAAACATGCATTCTCTGAAATGTTAAATATAAATTATCACAGTAACACATTAAATAAAATGGAAAACACTAATTTTTAAAAAAATGTATATAAAAATTCCCTCCATTTAATTAAAAAACTTTTTGAATAATACTCCTGTTTGCTTTTTGATTTTTGTTATTTTATATTTATGCTATTTTACATTTTTAATACATCTTTTCTTGTTTGGTTATATTTATTCATTTTCCTTTTTACAATTGTTCACATTACATATTTGCACACTTACACATTCCTTTTACACGTCTCCTCCGATTTGTATATAATAATTTTAGTTGGGTCCTCAACTCCTAGTTCCGGACAGTATACTAGTGAGGAGCTATGTTTTACTACTTCGTGTGTTAGGAATGGATTTGTCGTGTCTCTCGCGAGAGGCTCCGAGCTGGCAGAGTTGGATCCGGAGCGCATCATATCTACAAAACGTGCCTATAGCGGTGAAAGAGTTTCTATCAGATAGATTCACAGATGAAATGATAGATCTTCTCAGACGGAAAGGTATATTTCCATATAATTATGTAGATGCATTTGATAAGCTATCGTCTACAAAATTGCCAGAAAAGAATGAGTATTATAATAAACTAACAGATTCCCATATTGCTGAAGAAGACTGCAAGCACGCTGTTCGATTCTGGGATAAGTTCAATATAAAAACATTGGGAGAGTATTCAGATCTTTACTTAAAAACAGATGTTCTACTATTGGCTGACGTTTTCGAAAGTTTTCGAGAGACATCTCTTAAAGCTTATGATTTATGTCCTGCTCACTTTTACACGACGCCAGGGTTAACATTTTCAGCAGCTCTTAAAATGACAAACGTAGAATTAGAGCTTCTTACAGATATTGACGTGCTAATGTTTATTGAAGCAGGCATTCGGGGAGGAATAAGCCAGTGTTGTAATCGATATGCTAAGGCAAACAATCCATACATAGGTTCTTCATACGATGAGAAACAGAAAACAAAGACACTCTTATATTTTGATATAAATAATCTGTATGGGTGGGCGATGGTACAGCATTTACCGATTGGAAAATTCAAATGGATTGACTTTTAGGAGAATCCAAGCTTCTTCATTACAGCACCAGATTCAGATGTAGGTTAATTGCTGAAGTAGACTTGGAGTATCCTGAGGAAATACATGATGAACATCGAGACTTCCCTTTCTGTGCAGAGCACCGTGCACCACCTGGCTCGAAGCAGAACAAACTTCTCACTACTCTGAACGACAAGAAAAAGTATGTGATTCACCATCGAACACTTAAACAGGAGCTGGATAATGGACTTCGTTTGAAAAAGGTGCATAGAATTCTGAGTTTCGAGCAAAAGGCCTGGCTTAAACCTTATGTCGAATTAAATACTGAGAAGAGAAAGCAAGCGAAGCATAAGTTTGAAAACTCTTCTATAAATTATTAATTAACGCTGTCTATGGAAAGTGTATCGAGCGAGAGCGGTCTCGTGTTGATGTACGATTAGTAAATAAATTCACAGGCAGATATGGGGCAAAAGTACGCATAGCTCAACCACATTTTCACAGCTGTGCAATCTTTGATGAAAATTTAGTTGCTATTCAGCTAAAGAGAACAAGTATCACAATCAGGAAACCGATATACGTTGGTCTTTGTATCCTTGATTTCTCCGAGATATTAGTTTATGATTTCCATTACTCGTATATGAAACAGCGAGTAGGAGAAAAATGTAAACTTCTTTATACAGATACTGATACTTTGATATATGCAGTTGAGGACATTGATATGTATAAAATAATGAAACAAGACATTCACAGGTTTGATACTTCTGATTATGATGAGAATAATCAGTTTAACAATCCACGTGTCAATAAAAAAGTCCCAGGATTAATGAAAGACGAATGCTGTGGCAAGATCATGATGGAATTTATAGGTTTACGAAGCAAAATGTATAGTATTTTAGTAGATGGAGGAGAGACAGTGAAAAAAGTCAAAGGTATAAAATCCGGCATTGTGAAGAAGACTATAGCTTTCGAGGATTATAGAAGATGTCTTCAGGATCTTATTATTGTAAAACGTGATCAATGCAACATTCGTTCAAAATTGCACATAGTGCATACTGAAAGACAGAATAAAATTGCTCTTAGTCCTCACGATGATAAGAGATTCTTATTGCCTCAGAGTACAGACGCTTAACCTTGGAGTCATTTTCGAATCATGGATGAGCAGATGGCGCAAGCTGCACTTCGAATAGAGGAGGATGCTGAAAAACAAGAAATAGTGGTGGGGATGGAAGTGGAGAGGGGGTATGAAGTATCCAATGAAAGTGAGCAACGCGAGTGGGGATGGATGTTGCAGAAGATGAAACAGAGGGGGAAATACGAGGTTGTGGTGAAGCAGCCAATGAAAATGGTGTAAGGCGAGAGGGGATGACACTTTATAACAATGAAGGTGAACAAATCAGAATTGAATATAATGTGTTAGAGGAGTTTTTGCATGACTGGGATCCATCAATGGACGGGATACGCTCTAAGGGAGGAGAGAGAAGGGATATATTACAGGAGGCAATGGAAAGGACAGAAATTGTGGTGGAAAATGGACTATATCAACAGACAGACCACGACGAGGAACACCGTCGAGCAATCGAAGAGTTCGAGAATTATCATCCTTGCGGGAAGAAACCGAGACTCAACTAAATTTCTAAGTAAGTTCACAATTAATTCTGACCAATTTTCTTTTTTTTTGCTCTAACAAATCTTTTGTCTATTAGAAGTTTTTATTTTTTTACTTTTTCCAGAATGGATCTATCTACACTTAATAAGATTGCTCAACGCGACTTCTTGCCGAGGAAGAAAGTAAGAGACTTGGAAAAAGATCATCAGTACACGGTGACAGCACTGAAGGAGGTGAAGACGAGATTCGGTAAGAAAGTCGTAGCCGAACTCGACGAAAGTTTTCAAATCTTTTTACCAGAGAAGATTTCATCAGCCATCCTAAGAGATCAATAGATTTTGGACAGACTCTTCCTTTAAGTTTGAATGAAATACGCAGCTTGCTGTGATTATAATACTTATTTTATTCAGATTAAAACTTGTACATAATAATACATAAATAAATACAATAACATAATATGATTGCTTTCTTATTTACTAGTACCTACATTATTGCGTTTACATTACTATTTTTGGTTAAATCTTGGCTAAATCAAATAATTTTTTTTTATCTATACAACTATTATGCTCATTACTAAAGCCTAACTAAGATAATCATTGACATGATAAGTTACCGGATTGGTTTTTACAACTCGTGATATTGTGAAAATTTCGGTAGACCAATTTGGTGTATAACCTTTTTCAAAAACATGTTTTATCTTACTTATCCGCACTTTATCTCCTACTTTAAATTTCGGTGTTTTCACAGGTAACTTTTGATTTGGAAAATGCTTCTTGACCTCTCTTTCATTTGCCTGCGTAACATTTTTAGGCTCAATTATTATTGTCTGATGTTTTCTTGAATTGTAAGCTTTCACCAACTCAGGCAAGATATCCCACCATTTATAGCTCCCTTGTTTGCTGAACTCTATCCATATTGCATTTTTTAATGTTCTATTAAAACGCTCACATATGCTTGCATGAAGATTACTATGTGAAGAGTATAGGTTTATCTTGTACTTCTTCATGAGTTTCTGAAAGTTTGAATTGTAAAATTCTTTTCCTTGGTCAGTTTCTAGATTTGTCGGTACGCATTCTTATTTCAGTATTGACTCCATAGCTAGAGTAACATCATTATCATATCACTCTTTAACTTGATTGGGATGGCCCATGCATACTTTGAAAATGTATCTATGACAGTAAGTAAGTAGCGAAAACCTTTGTTTTCGTTGGCGTGTGGAATCTTTTCTACAAGATCAGCTTGCCAAGTCTCATCTATTCAACGTATATCATATTTTCTTCGCTTGTAGATGCGGCGAGCTGGTTTGTGCAACTCTTCAGCTATTTTTTGTCGTTCCATTTTTTTTTCGATAATATGTTTAAGGTTTAAGAAAAATTCGTGACTATAAAACTTTTATTGAGTCAAAATTTTTTATTTTTTTTCAAAGCATTCTTTCAATTTTGTCTCAAGATTATCTAATCAAATTTTAAGATGGGAAAGAACATTATTGGTTTTATTTAATTCAGTGTTTATGGGAATCTCTAAGTCAACTTTCGTTACAGCCATTATGTTACTTAAATTTCTAAATTCTTTATTTATAGTTGTCAGAAGCACTTCCAAGGTGACTGCATCATTAGGCTGACTTGGATAAGCAAGGTTACATCACCTTTTATTTTGTAAATCAAAATTACCATCTAATGTAAGATTATAACCAATGCCTGGTAAACCGCAACTCACTTCTTGCGTGCCCTCAAGTTTTCTTCCGAACATGTCGAGACTCATGATGCTACTGATCTTATAAGAATAGATGCATTTCAAAATATATGTCCAGCTTCACGTAGTTCCTCAATGATCGATTGTATTTCACTGTCGTGATTGTTATTTCCAGCAGATCGTTCCGCAACTAATTATCGCAGTCGCTCGATAAGCTCGTTTGGATCATCCCAGTAGACTAGATCTATAGAAGAATTTTTCTTTGCTATTTTATATTTAGATATGAGGCCTCTTCCGGTGGTGAATTTATTTTTACGATCGCTGCGGAACATGGGTCCTATGATATTCATGTATTTTCTACTCTTCGAAGTGCGTATACTCTCGTCTTTGCTGTATCGTTTCCGATGAGCATTTGATGCTTCCAGGATGCTGCGATAATTTTTTCGATCTGTTGAACTTATAAGATTGTCATCTGGTTGTTTCTTATAGAGTAATTCCATTAGACCCCCACTTTTAGGATAACTTTTATCTCTCACTTTTACCATTTTATCATGAAATTGAATTTCTGAATTGCCAATCATATACACTCCATTGACGTTTCGCACTCCGTATATGTTATCGATTTTGCTGCGGCTTTCATTTAACAATGATAAAAAGTCACTTGATTCATTTCCTTCAAGCGCAGATTTGAAAATCGTCGAAGAAAAATCTGCATCATCATCATCATTATATGCGGAACCCGACTCTTTCACATCGTTTACTATATAACTTGATCTATCGAATCTCAATCTCTTCCTCGGTTTCCTGTTGCTGTCTATATTCAAAATGTGATTAGAAGCTGGCAAGCTTTCGACTTTCGAATCGACGAGCTTCTCATGTGGTGTAATGACTGGTTTCAATGTATCACCAATAACTTTTTCAAAATCTTCTCTCTTCTTTTTCAATGAAGAGTATTTTTGTTTAATAGCCTCACGTGCTCGCAAGAGCTCGCTGAGAATATTCTTTTCTTTCTTGAAGTCTGACATGCTAACGAGATGCTGTCTACAAATGAACTGTAAGTTTTGGATTCATAACTACTTTTTTATTGCAAACCGTCAAATCCTTTTCTGTATCAACCATCATCCATCACTCTATCTTTGTCGATAATAACAAATGCATACTTATCATTCTTCCAGCATTCAGAAGAAAGATTTCGAAATTCATTGAAAGTTAAATCAGTATTGACATGATCTGCATAGATATGTTTTAGATTAACATCGTCTTAACGATAAATTAGTAACATATTAATATTATCCCTTACGAAGTGTTTCGGTATATGAGCGTACGACTGTCATAGATAAAAACTGTCTACACTTTTATGTCTTCCCATACAGAAAAATGCTCTGACGTTGTCCTGCTTCTCACAAGCCACATCATCAAAAATCATAATTGAATTTGGTCGGGCTTCATCTGGAGATACTACAGATTCATGCTCTCTAAAAGGTAGATAAGATACACCTTTTATCGGTTCCAAAACTTTTTCGAGAAATTGATACTTTGCCTGATTCAAGGATTTAGAGTACACATACAAATTTTCAAATCTAAGACCATCGGGATGTGTAATTAGAGCCAATAAACTATTTGTTTTTCGACAGTTAGATGGCCCGCAGAATACTGCTCGTATAGTATCAGGTAGTAATTCTCCATGACGCTTCCATCTCTTCTGTTTTCCGAAATCAAAGTTTGTGACGGGGAGTTTGACGTTCTGCTCGCTAAAATCCATGTTCACGTGACAGAGTCTAGTTTGATATTGAACTGTGGAAATATAAACGCATGTTTTATATTTTGATCTGTAGTTATAAAACAACACTCGAAGAGAGATGATCGTACATAAATCTCGGAAACAACCAAAAGGTTATGGATTGCTTGATAAAGTGATCAATAACTTACCGATTGAAGTACATCTTCCTGGATATCAATACTGTGGTCCCGGAACTAAATTGAAAAAACGATTGAAAAGAGGTGATCCTGGAATTAATCCGCTTGATCAGGCATGCAAAGAACATGACATAGTGTACTCTGAGAAAAATGGAGATCGTAAAGCAGCTGACATGAAGCTCGCTGATAAAGCTTGGCAACGTGGTAAAGCCAAGGATGCCAGTCTTGGTGAAAAAGCATATGCTTCTGCTGACACGAATGCTATGCAATTAAAAGGTAAAACTAGAATGGGTCTGAAATTAAGTAACCTAATGATGGCTGCGAAGAAGTCAATGTTCCCGCAAGGTCATTCAATCCGCCTTGAACGGTGCACGTCAAGCTGTTAAGAAAGTTGGTGGTAAGAGGAAAGTTATCATGCCACGTGTTCTTCCAATTCCATCAAAAATTGGTGGAGTTCTTCCGTTTCTCATACCGCTGTTCGCAGGACTAAGTGCGACCGGTGCTCTGGCAGGGGGAGCTGCAGGAATAGCTAAAGCAGTAAATGATGCTAAAGCTGCACAGAAAAACCATGAAGAAAGTAAGAGACATAATAAGGCAATGGAAGCTATTACTTTAGGCGAAGGTCTCTATCTTAAACCATATAAATCTGGAATGGAATTATTTATGAAACCTCATGTTGGTCATGGTCAAGTTACTAAAAAAAAAAAATTCGATTTAACTTTGCCAAATCGTCCACTGGCTGACTATTATCTTCTAAAATATGCTCGTATGTTGCAAATTCCACATTTCCGAGGTATTTTTATGAGAAATAATCTGCCTTCTGATAGTCCATGGAGTAATGAATCTGCTATTCTTCATTTGGATGACATGGAAAATAAAGGCACTCACTGGGTGTGTTATCGAAAACATGGTTCTAAAGTAATTTACTTTGACAGTTTTGGTGATCTGAAACCTCCCATAGAGCTCATGTTATATTTCAACGTGAAAGAAGTAAAATATAACTATAAATGATATCAAAATTTTGACTCATACATTTGTGTTCATCTTTGTCTTCAATTTTTAACCGGAAGACTATAAAAGAGAAGATTGCAAACGAATGGAAATCATTCTCTTCCAATTAGTCATGGAAGACAGTTTCATTTTCAGTCTTTCAGGAAAATCTTCTGTTCTAGAAGCACAATACTTTCCTTCAATTGATCTACCTCAGCATAAAAATTTTGTTTTGGGTTTAGTTGAACTTTTAACATTCACCTCGATTCCAATGTTGACTATTCGAATAATAAACTTCATATCAATGGAAATATTATCACTATCCCTACTGGCAGTTACGAGATTAATGCTATTAATAAATTTTTACAAGAGACTTTTAAATCTAAAGGAATTGAATTTTCTTTGAGAGCTAACAAAAATACCCTCAGAAGTGAAATTAATTGCAGTCATCGGTTAGATCTCACTCCTCACGATTCAATAGGTCGTCTTCTTCGCTTCACTCCTCGCATTCTCAAGGAAAAAACTCATCACAGTTCTGATTTACCTGTGAAAATATTGAAAATCAATGCACTCAGAGTGGAGTGCAATATTACCGCAGGTGCTTACATCAACAACAAAAAAGTTGATGCAATCCATGAGTTCTTTCCCAGAGTTCCACCAGGATATAAAATCTTGGAAGTTCCATCTCATGTCATATATCTACCACTCAGTGTCAAGTGCATAGATCATCTTCAAATTCAAATCGTAGATTAAGATGGAAATTTAGTGAATTTCCGTGGAGAAGAAATTACTATTAGACTCCACATCAAATCTGTATAATGGGCATCGTTTACAATTCTAGAGTGCATATAAGTCAACCAATATGTCAATCTGTCATCAGTCGACCGAAGAAACTCAAACCGTTAACACGGAAGAGCATTCAGTTCCTCAGAAGCCTAGGTCTAAAAGTTCGTGGAGAAAATTCACGTGTATAATACTCTGCTGCTTTCAGAAAAATGGACGAAATTCTAAGCATTCGATCAGGTGTCGTATTCGATGAGTCTATTGCTCATTACCAGGTTCACGCACATCAACCTTACTCAACACTAAGCTTTGATAATAGTGATGAAATTCGTATTTCTATCCAACATCAAGATCTATGTCTCTTATCATCGCGCAGTTCTATGTATGTGGAAAACTGCAAAAACCAGATTGAACAGCACTAACTAAAACTAAATTCGTGAACAATGGCATTTGCCATGTGTTTGATGAAATTCGTTACGAATGAAAGGATGGACATCATTCAATCCGAATCAGACTCTTATGTTAGAGAATGCATGCTGGCTTGACATTAGAGAAGAAAGCAAAACTTTGATAGATGCACACGGCAACTTTGACGTTTCCATTCCCCTGAGTATGATCTTGGGCTTTGCAGAAGACTATAAAAAAATTATTGTTAATGTGAAGCATGAACTCATTCTCACAAGATCAAGAAATGACTTGAATGCAATAATTCAAGAAGGTACTGTAGCAAATATTGTAACTACATATGAAGACTACCAGGTAAAAATAACGAAGATAGAGTGGTTAATGCCATATGTTATTGCATCTAATAAACAAAAGATCCAGCTGCTGAATTTCATTGGCAAAGATAATCCTATCTCTATGTGTTATCGATCTTGGGAGTTATTTGAATATCCTCTACTTCCGAGCACGAATAAACATGTCTGGACAGTGAAAACTTCAAATCAGTTAGAAAAACCTCGTTTTGTCATTCTCGGACTACAAACCAAGAAAAAAAAATTTAAAACTGAAAATGCCAGTCGATTTGACCATTGTGAGATTAGTAATGTGAGACTTTTCTTAAATTCATAATAGTATCCATATAACAATATGAATCTTGACATATCTAAGAATCAGTTCGCTGTTCTCTATGATATGTATGCAAATTTTCAAATCACCTACTATGGAAGAGACCCACAGCCACTGCTGACAAAGTCTGAATTTATCAACCTTGAACCAGTCATAGTTATTGACTGTTCACGGCACAACGAATCTATAAAGAGCTCACCTGTCGATGTACGTCTAGAGTTTGAGTCTAAACAAGACTTTCCAGCTAACACTTCAGCTTATTGCATGATCTTACACGATCGCATCGTTCAGTACAATCCCATCAGTGGGGATATCAAGAAGCTTGTCTAAACAGCATATTATCCAACACACTTTCGTTTCAACACTCATTCCAAGATGGAGTATGCAGTAGACATGATTGGTTTTAAGCAAATGGGAGACGATTATGTTTTAAAAGAAATAGCTATCATTCCTCCCAATGAAAGTGGTGATCCTATCGTTCGTCTATTCAAGAAACCCTTTTCATGGAAAAGACTCTCTGACAAATTGCAAAGGGAAAACATTTGGCTGGAACATCATTATCATGGAATAGCCTGGAACACGGATGGGCTTGACTACTCACAAATTGGATCATTACTCCGTGACTCTTTACACGATGCTACCAACATTTTTGTCATGGGTGAATTTAAACAGAAATGGCTGCAACGATTCAATTTTTCTGCATTTCATAACATTCAGCAATACGGCTATCCGTCAAAAACTTATATAGTCAAGTACGTTACGGTATGTACAAACCATAATCCCATCTACAAGACTGCCTGCGCACTTCACACCGTCAAACTCATAAAATTATTCTATCACTCCTGTAAACATTTGCAAGGAAAAAAAAGAAAAAAAAAGTAGAAAACACTATAGGCATTCTGGTTTACGTGAGAGAAAGGGAAGCTCTCCCACTCTCTCGATTTCGTATTCTGGATCATTCTGGGTGATTTAGAATCTTAACGGGTTCTGGATCACTTTGAGAGGGGAGAGGGTGATACAGAACCCGCATGAGCCAGTAAGCCTATAGCCTATCTACTTTCGACTATTATATTTTAATGAGAACAGATTAGTAAATGAAATTCAAATGTTATGAGAAAGTATTTTGTGTATATGTATGTGTAATTATTTATTTACAGCAAATTCTGTACACTTCTAGATAGGAATGAGGTGCAATTGTTAATATGTTAATGTTATAATGAATATTGTACGCTCCTAGATAGTAGGGACGAGGTGTATTTATTATACATGTATTTTTATATATTTAACTAATGCTGTACACTCCTAGATAGTAGGAATGAGGTGCGTTTGTTAATATTTTAATATAATAAACACTGTACGCTCCTAGATAGTAGGGACGAGGTGTATTTATTATATTTTTATGTATGTATTTAACTAATGCTGTACGCTCCTAGATAGTAGGAACGAGGTGCATTTGTTAAATCGTTAATATTATAATAAACGCTGTACGATCCTAGATAGTAGGGACGAGGTGCGTTTATTATATATATGTATGTATTTATGTGTATGTATGTTTTTATATATTTAACTAATACTGTACGCTCCTAGGTAGTAGGGACGAGGTGCATTTGTTAATATGTTAATATTATAATAAACGCTGTACGCTCCTAGATAGTAGGGACGAGGTGCGTTTATTATATATGTGTATGTATGTATTTTATTTAGGTTTACAATAATTGAGAATATTTTATTTTATAATTTTGTGTTTATTCAAATAATTTTTTTTTTAATTGTATACAAGATATAGCCTTTAACTAAACGATACAATATGAATTAAATATAATTACTTTTTTGGTTATTTGATGATTTCTTTATTGTAAGACAAATAGTTGATTTTTAATCTTTGGCGTCTAGCCTTAAGCTATTTTACCCGAAAGATTTGAATGAATATATAATAACGTATTTGGAAGATGTGTCTATACAACTTTTCTACAAAGATCTGTAGCCGGCCTTGCTGTACTCAGTCAGTGTAAGTGATCGACAGTTGCTCGGACAAGCTAAGTCTTTTTACTAGGAGTCTGACGTAAGCTTAAGCTGTACTAGAACAGATGGTGTTCCGGATGTGCTTGTGGCGAATCGAGAGATTGTCCTATAGCACGAGCCTAGCTGTACTAATCCAGTGTAAGTGGTCGAGAGTTGCTTAAGCAAGTGAGAGTCAAACGCAAAGCTGTACTAGAGCAGATAGTGCTCCGTAGATGCTTGTGGCGAATGTTCGTGAGTCATGTAGCTTGCCCGGGGTCGAGTGAGCTAATGCTAGTGAGACCCCGTAGACTGGTGTCTTTTAGACAGTTTTCCGCCGTATCTCACCTATGCAGAAGGGTCGAGCGAACGGAATGAGGGTGAGAAAGGCCGAATAGCAATGAACGTTTCCTCTCTTTTCTCCTCCTACGCGCTTTTCCTCTTAATACAAGTATCGGAGTTCGTTATTGTAATAAATAATAACAACAACAATAATAATAATAATAATAATAATAATAATAATAATAATAATAATAATAATAATAATAATAATAAGGATAATGATAATAATATAATAATAAGGATAATGATGGTTATATGATTATTTATACTAACAATGATTATAATAAATAGTAAATTTAAACATAGGTATTTTATGCTAAACGTTAACATAATAAAGTAATGTTAAAAATATTAATAATAAAATATGATAAGGTTCTCATAAGTATATCGTAGCAAAAATTATAATTTTAATATGAAGTATAAGATATAAAACGTAAAAAGATTTTTAAAAGCATATTTTATAAACAAAATAAATGGACAAAATAATCAAATATTGAAACTACATTAAAAATAATATCCCATGCACAAAAACATATATCGTCACATATGTGCATCGTGGGAAATCAAACATAGAGGGTCCAGAAGTCTGTCTTATCTAACAGCGGGGCCTACAGTCGCTTTGCTCTATCGCAGCCCTCTTGAGGCGCTTTTCCAACATTTGTTTCTTTTAATGTGCGCACGTACAGTGTTATTGCTTCCAGGCCTAAGGTTTCCAACTGCTTATCGAAGCCGTTGGCATTTTTGAGTGTTTATTGCACTCTGATTATTTGTCTTACCTCTGGGTAAAATCCTCAGCTGGCTTGCAGCTGTCGAACTCTTCCAGAGTCGAAATTATATATGCGGGAATACGAACGGAGAAAAAAAAGAGAGTGGAAAAGAAGAAAAAACAACTTTTAAAGTGAGGCTTTGATATTTGTCACTGATTTGATTATTAGTGAATATACAGGGACGTGACACCCCCATCCTTAAACGGTTACTAGTAGGTAGTGAAAGAGTTAACGACGACTAGTAAACGTATCCCTGCGCTCGAAGAAAATATATTAGATTGATTTTTATACTTAAATTGTATTCAAATTGGAATTATTTTTGGAATCTTTGAGAATAATGTATTTCTTGGACTATTCATGTTTTGTAGGCTCTTTTTAGAATCATATTAAAATTAATATTAGTTTTTATAACATTAATATAATTTGATATAGGGGCCTGCGGCGGCTCAGTCGGTAGGGTGTCGGATTCCCACGCCGGTGACCCGGGTTCGAATCCTAGTCTCTGCCGATTGATACAAGCACCTCTGTAAAAATTACATGTGCTTTGTTTACAAACACACCGCAGACCCCCATCGTCACTTAGCACCACATGGAAGCACAAACATGGCGACGTTAAAAAAAAAAAATAAAAAATAATTTGATATAATATATAAGAAATCTAACAAGATGGACATTTGCATAAATTCACTTGATAAAATTTCAACAAAATATTAAATCTTTTCAATAAGATTCTTTGTTGTGAATACAAAACTAATGCAATTATTGAAACGTTAAATAATGAAATTTTAACTTATATATTATTATTTATACATAAACTTTGGATTTAAATGTATTTTGCATATAAGTTAAAAAAATTTATAAATACTTAAGGATATGATTGATTCAATTACATGTAAATATTTATAAGATTATTTTTTTTGAAGTGACAGAATTAGAAGTTAGCAATAAAGAAATTTTATAATTTTTCCTTTCAAATACTATTAACATAAGATTTTATCAGGATATAAAGGTTCTGAAATTTTTTATCTATTTTGCTAGAAAATTTAACATTAGAGAATTTAGAATATTCTTTTACATAAAATAAATATTTGTAAAGTATAATAGATATATATTGAAACAAATTATAAAACTCTTAAGCATGACAATTTAATTACTATTATTTGTTGTATAACAATTTTAGATTTGAAGGTACGTAAAGAATAAGTCACAGAACTTACAGAATTGTTGTTTATAATATGATTGATTTGATTATATATAAATTTTATAAATAGTAAGTTTTGTTCAAATGACAGAATTATATGTTAACATTAAGAAATTTTACTAGTTCTAATTTATAATGTTTTACATATAATGTTTAATAAAAGTATAAATGAAAAAGTTATACAATTAAGACTGTTTTACTAGAAATTTAAAAATTATGAAATTTTAGAACTTTGGATGTGTCGACAATGACGATGATAGTCAACAAATATTATTCAGAAACGTATTTCTGTTAAAGTAATATTTTGTTCTTATTATTTTACTCTAAATTTTTTTTCGTTTGAAGTCCCATTAATTTTATAATAAATTAGCTTACTTTTAGATTAATTCGCAAAATTATATTTATTTGTATCGATTTCACTGCAAAACTTATTGTAGGAATGTTAGATTACTATTATGCTGTTATGTTATTCTTGATGCCGGCAGACTATTATAGTATATTGTAAATTCAAACTGTAAAACAAAGTTTTAGATTTTTTTTGTTTTATTTGATTAATATTGTAAAAGCGTATATACGATATCTGATTAATAAATGTAAGGGTAAATGAGTTAAATTTTACGAAGAAAATAGTGACATAATCGTTATTATGTTTTACCAATACAAAAATCTTAAATCATAATAATTATATAATTATAGTTATTTATCACTAATTCTTATATTTCTTTTTATTGAGTTTTTTTTTTTATAAAATACTTTAACTTTGAAACTTAATTAGATTATGAAAAATTGGTTAATGTCAAATACATCAATTATATATTAGCTAGACATAAGATTCAAAACTTGATTTATTTGCAAATTTGAAAAATGTTTCAAATAGTTTTGTAGAATATCTGATATAATATAATCACGTAGTCTGTATATGACGCCTGAGTAAGACTTGTTCTTTTTACTCAAATTGGATGATTTTCTAGAATCTCTATTTTGTGAATATTTAGAGTCATTATCTAATGCTGAATCCTTGAACTCTAATTTCGGGATGTTTCTATTAGCAGGCTCTCGGGCAATTATTTTGCTATATCTGCCGAACTTCGAATCTGAATTTGAAAAACTAGTAACAACAGTATCTGCAAAGATATTAGATGTGTTCCTTGCAATGAATTTTAAATGTGAAATTCTGAAATTCTTCCTTTTAGATATCATATTTATCTTCTTGGGAATAGTTTTGAGCTGTTTAATAGATTTAAATTTTGTCGCTTTTATTATGTTGGTTTTATTATTCATAATCTGGTTTGAGAATATAATTGAATCATTAGTTACTCTTGGACAAACCTTTGAGTCTTTGACTTCCTTTGGACATTGATATTTATTTACTATACTTAAAGTTGATACTTCGACCTTCTTAGGGTTTAAAGATAAATCGGAGTTTGTATCTTAATCATCATTTGATTTACTGAAAACTGGCTTTGTATCACACGAAGTCAATACTTTTGATTCATTAGTTTTTGTTGACAAATTTAAACTAATATTATTAAAAACTTTGTTCTCTTTTATGTTAGAAGTTAAACAATTGAAATTTTCGGAATTTTTACTTGATTTTCATTTTATGGATAAAACATGATATAATGTTAAAGAATTATTTGATCATGGAGTTTTACTTTCTTTCCTGATAGCAGTATGTTTAGCGTTTTGTTCGTCGATTTTACAATTATATCTTACTGTTAAAATGGCTTCGTTCAAATTTATGAATTCCTTTGCAACCTTAAATTTTATTTCATGATTTAAACCTGGTATAAAAGTCTGTAATAATATCTTATTTACGAATTGTTCTATAGGTTCATTAAGGCAAAAGCTACATTCGTCTATTAATTGTTTTTTTAAGTAAATAAAATAATTTGTATAGGTCTCAATTGTGTCGGAAGAATGTAGACAATTATTATATAGTATTTCGAAAATTTGACTAACGTATATCTCGGAAAAATGGTCTTTCAATTCGACAAGAGTTTCAAAATGTTTGTTTTTTTATGAGTCTTGTGCTTTATCAATTATTTTAGATTGTATTATGTTTAGTATTATTGATTCCAATTCTAAATCATTGATCAAATCAGATAATTCATCGCATTTCTCTATAAAGTTCTTTAAATCGGAATGGCATTTAATTATTGAAAATAAATAAATAAAATCGTCGATAAGTTTCAATTTTATAAAATCAATATTAAATTTTGTGATAATAAAATCAGGTATAAACTTTAAACTTTCATCTAACTGTTTTCCATTTCAATACCACGTTTTATCAAATCGATCATGTTATTTATATCATGTAATTTATTTTTGAATATGTTTTATCATGGAGCCAGTAATAAATGAATGTGCTGGTGGATAAGAAGAGTCATTTAAAAACGTTGTTTTATACGCGTCGAAATAATCCTGTCCTATATCTCGCAATTTTTTTCCAAAAAGAATAACTTTTTCATCATTTAACTGCACTTGTTTATCAAGTTCATTAAAAAAAGAACTTTTCGATGCCTTTACTAGATCAATATTTACTGCCATTTTTTTAAAAGAGAAATGATAAATGTAATTGGCGAAATCTCTTTAGCTTTTCACATGTACTTTATATTGTACTAGACTTCATTGGCTTTATATATAGTGAATTTACTGAAGAAATGCATATAACAAGAATAAACGATACATTTTACTTTCAAAAGTACTATAAAAGATTATATATACACTTAATTTTTTCTTCATGTAAATATATACATGCTTTTAACTTGATCAGCTTGAACAACTTAAGGTAGATAGTAAACAGTTTTCTAGTCCTATTTTACAGATTTAGACTTGGACTTTAAAGCTTCAAGCTTTATAAAGGTTTTGCGGTTATAGAGAAAAATTAATACAACTTTCATAGTAATTTAAAAATAAGTGATTTTATCAGAAAAACAAAATTGTAATTTAATGAAAATAATGTATAATGAAAATAGAACTGAAATTGAAAAATAATCAGATTTTGTTGCGTAAGTAAATAAACCAACGTAACTCAAAAATTAGCAAAAATGTTTAAAGTTAAAATAATCTTTATTACAACAAGAGTGAGTTCTAATTAACCTGATATATTATTAAGCAGGTAAGTTTTCTATAGGTTAAAAATACTCTATAATAATTGTATTTAAAAGTTATTAACTTAAAAATAATATTTTTGTTTAGCTATATAAGATTTCGACAAGAAGTATGAACACTATGATTATTTGAATTAAAATTAAACTGTTGTAATTTATATCATAATAATATAAAAAAAAAATTCTAAATGAACATTGATTTCTAAATAGTTAAATATTTCTATTTATTTTGTATTTATTTATTTTTTTTAAATAACAAATTTGTTAAAGCAACAATTGATTACGTCAATATTCCTGAATTAATGAATGTTTAACTATTTTGTAAAATAAAAATGCTTCAAGAAATTACAATAAAAATTGGAAACAAACTAATGTGTGGATATAATATAAATATTAAGTTATAAGAGAGTAAACCCTGAAATTATCTTTAAAACAAGAATTTCTTTACTAAAACCTATTTTAGGTAATTAGTTTAAATATTTTTATGAATGTTCTACTTAGTCAATGAATCAGGAATCAACTTATTACCCTTTCAAAGTATATTCAATATTCAATATGATGTTTTATAACTTTTTTTGGATTCCAGCGAGTACTGAAAACACAATAAGGATTTTGACTGATTTTAGGTTACGCTGAGCTATTAAGTCAAAAGTATCGTTGAAGCACCTGACGTATAAGCCTATTTTTTTGTATACATATTTTACTGAACGAATTATTTTATGAGTCTCGCAAACTCGGTAGGGTTTTTTTTTATATTGTTTTAATGGTGTAAAAAAAATAAATTCAGGTTGCAAATATAATTGAAACTATTACTTAATTAAAACCGATTCGAAATTTTGTAAATGTAAATTGATTGAAGAATACAACGACAAAAAATTGTATATACTATTTAACGGATTTTGACAGATTTCGTAATAAATTACTTAACAGAATCACGCTGATTTAGACAAATTTTTATTTAGTGTTATAACAAGTTCATTAATATGTGGAGCTAATGGATTTATTATTCACTGAAAAGCATACAATTTACTCGGATTTAATTAGTATCAAATTGCCTTTGCCTCGAATTTACGCAGATTTGGAATTAATAGTTAAAAAGAAATAACACCAGATTTAGTACAATTTCGAGATTTAATAAATGCAAATTTGGCAGAATTCGTTTAATAAAATTGGTTTGGGAACTTTTATTTGTTCTAAAACAACACAACTTTACACGGGTTTCGAGATTTAGTAGTTCTTAATATATTTGAGAGATATTTTTTATTAATGCTGGATTTAAGCTGTCTTGGTTTTTTATTTTTTTTTTTAAATAACAGAATAATATTTTCTATATACCTTTTCAGGCTGATAAAATATACTTCGAAGAATAACTGGTTTAATAACTGATTTAGTATTTAATTCACGGAGTTAAACAGATTTTGAATTATATATTTCACAATAAAACCCATTGACCGTTTAGCGGATTTTTTAATAACAGATTTAGAGCGTTTTTCACAGATTTAACATAGACCGGTTTTGATCGACAGATTTAGTTTTCACGGATTTAGAGTACAACTTTGTAATACGCGGATTTAGAACAACGTTTTGATACACGGATTTAGTACAACTTTTTAATACACAAATTTAGTACAACTTTTAAAACACGGATTTAGTACGACTTTTAAATACACGGATTTAGTACAACTTTTTGACACACTGATTTAGTAACTACCCTTCTAGTACAC
Organism: Gastracanthus pulcherrimus; assembly: GCA_949152435.1. Lineage (NCBI taxonomy): Eukaryota > Metazoa > Arthropoda > Insecta > Hymenoptera > Pteromalidae > Gastracanthus > Gastracanthus pulcherrimus. The sequence continues at coordinate 99,789,070 of OX424574.1, read as the reverse complement.
GGATTTAGTAACTGCCCTTTTAGTACACGGATTTAGTAACTACCCTTTTAGTACACGGATTTAGTAACAACTTTCTAAGACACGGATTTAGTGGCAACTTTTTTAATACACTGATTTAATAGCAACGTTTTTAATACACTGATTTAGTAGCAACTTTATTAATACACGGATTTAGTCATTTTTTCTTTAGTAATAAAACAATACAAGATACAAGCAGATATGATAAATATTTTAATTAATGCGGATTTAAACAGATTTAGTATTTTTTAACAATTGAATAAACAAATTTAGTATGATTTTTTTAAAAATAACTACACCAATTTAAAACAGATTTCGAAATTAGATTTTATCAGATTTAAGCAGAATAAAGAAAACGGATTTAGGCTGATTTAGACAAATTACTTTTAAAAATAAAAAAACTTTTGGTCGAACATATCTTACATAGACGGGTTTGATTGACAGGTTTAGTTTCCCGGATTTAGTATACAAGTTTATAAAACACGGATTTAGAATACAACTTTACTGAACACGGATTTAGAATAAAACTTTTTAATACACGGATTGAATACAACTTTTGATACACTGATTTAGTATACAACTTTTTAATACACGGATTTAGTACAACTTTTTGATACACTGATTTAGTAGCAACTTTCCATTACACTGATTTAGTTGTAGCTTTTTTTAATACACGGATTTAGTAGCAACCTTTTTTTAATACACGGATTTAGTATACATATATATATATATTTTTTTTGTTAAATATAATTCATTGATAAAAGAAAAGAATAGATAGAATAGATTTCTATTAGAAGAAAAGAAAACATATATATTTCCCATAGCTAATTAAAGCAGATGTAGGCATACTGGCTCATGCAGGTTCTGTATCACCCCCTCCCCTGCCAAAGTGATCCAGTATTCATATGTGTATAAGCCCTATCCCTGTTTGTCCCCTTCTCCAATTTTTCAGCATTCGTATTCTATGTTTTAAGCCCCTCCCCTGGATTTACCCCCTCTCAAAGTGATGCAGAATCTGTAGTGTGTATAAGGCCTATGCCTAGTCCATTCTTCAATTTTTCCCGGATTCGTATTGTGTGTGTGTTTTAAGTGATGTAGAATTCGTATCTGATTTTTTTATCCCCACTCTTTAGGCTCGAATACGTAGGCGTTTTACTCCCACTTGGTTTTGAAAGTCCATTGTATACATTTTTTTTTTCTTTTAGAAGAGAGGGAAAGGAGCAGCCTTTTTGCTCCTCTTTTCGAAGAAACATATGGCATGCGTAGGTAATGGAAAGTAGCCGCAAATGTACACGAAAAAACCCTCGGGTATAACGGCAGTAGCGCAGCGTCTCCACAAGTTTTGTGCTTCAGCCACGTCATTGTCGGGCGCGCAGCAGCCCCAAATGTGCGGAGAGCCGCGGTCTTACATGAGTATCAACGCTGTAGCGCTAAAAAAGGGAACGAAGTTACGCTAATTAGTAAATTGATGAATTCTAACCTCAGAAAACTACTTTATCTTGTTATTTACCATTCTTAAGTATATATTAATGATTTTTTATATTTATTTATGTTTGAAAGATCATGATTTATATTTGAAAAGTCAAAATGAAATAATATAAGTAATTATTGTAAAAACATAGTGCTCAAAATGGTAAATAATAGGTTATAATTTATTCTTTAATTTCACATGTTATACTGTAAATATAAAAAGTATTATTTTCATCACGTTATTATTATATTCTGCTTATAATACGAGTATGTTAGGTTATTATCTTATATTGTGTCTTCGATGTTGCCGAATCGGAAAACAGGATTTTAAAAATATGTTGGTATGTATGTATCTATATGTGGCGCCCCCGGTTCATCTCCGCAAGCAGCGCCTCTGTCCTCGGGAGCTGTACTAGCTCGGCAGAGGCGGCCATCTTCGTGCTCGCTTCTCCCCCACCTCGAGGTGGCGATAAGCGAGTCAGATCAGTATCGGCTTGGCTCTCGTGCCGCTCGCACGCTACGACCAAGCCCGCTCTGCGACCGCTGTAAATACAATAAAGGCTATATACTCGACTTCTCGTCTTTGCGTCAATCTGTCTCCCTTCCTGAGGAACGATTCCCAAATATATCTTTAACTATAAAAAGGTGAAATAAAATCACGTTTCTGCTGACGTGGTATACAGGCATAACTTTTTATTTTATCAATTAAATTTGTGTAACAAAATACGTTGATTTTGAACTACGAGTATTTTACGTTCTTACTGTTTCTAGATACTAATTAAAAATTAATATAAGAATTATTTTGTGAAGAAAAAAAAAGATTGTAGGTTTGCAAATGACTTATAGTAGTTTCGTTTAAAAAATACAATGTTAAAAAATATTAACCACACAACTTTTTATTTAAATTGAAGGTTTAATCTACTAAAATTGACAAGTTTTACGTCGTTAAAATTAATATTAAATAGCAATAGAGAAAGCGCGCCAACTTCTCTACAATACCCTTCGCGCTACGGCTGCATCACTGTGGGGCCGCTGCTCACCCGAAAACAGACGACAGAGTCACGCGTCGCTTCTCCTGTTTTGTGGAGCATTAGCGCCAGTTGGTGCTGCGGTGTGCCCGAAGGTTTTTCCATGTATGAAAATAAAGGGTCAGCCTTTAATAAAGAAGCTTAGACTTCATCACTTTCTCAGAAAAGAGTGTACACGAGCCGATAAATAAATAAATATATATATATATATATATATATATATATATATATATATATATATATATATATATACGAGGTCTGTCCGAAAAGTATCCGACCTACGTTCATATCTTCGCGCGGAGAGACTCAGGCTACCTCTGGGGGTACGAACGTCACCAGCAACTCCTAACCTTCTCGTCAGTAGCCTGACATACCGATGAAACGCCTTAGTTCCCGTGCAGCGTGTATTTGTTTACAACGACTTTTTTGCGTTCGTCGCAATTTGCTTATTGCTAAAAATGGCAGAACGAACCGAACAGCGAATTTGCATAAAATTATGCTTTAATCTTGGTAAAAGTTGTGCGGAAACTATTGAAATGTTGCAAAAGGCCTTTAAAGATGAGTGTATGGGCAAAACACAAATAAAAGAGTGGTATAACGGGTTCAAAAGTGGCCGCACATCTGTTGACAGTGATACTCGTTCTGGTCGACTTTCGACGGGAACATCGTCGGATAATGTCGAGCGTGTGCGTGTCGCAGTTGAACAAGATCGTCGTTTGACTGTGAGAGAACTGGAAGATGAACTTGGAATACCAAAAAGTACTGTTTGGCGAATTTTAACCGAGAATTTGGGAATGACTCGTGTGTGTGCAAAATTCATCCCGAATGCTCCAGCGCACGCATCAAACCTTGTGCAGCAGTATTTATTGAAACACAGTGTTGCGCAGCTCCGCCAGCCTCCATACTCTCCTGATATAGCTCCCGGCTACTTTTGGCTGTTTCATCGATTGAAAATGCCGCTTAAAGGACATCGATTCGACAATAAACAGACTGTTGAAACTAATGCGACGAATGCACTAAAGGCGATTCCGAAGTCTGACTTTCAAGAGTGCTTTAATCAGTGGAAACATCGATATGAGCGTCTTGTTCAATCAAATGGGGACTACTTTGAAGGATTCCACCCCCCGGATGACGAAGAATAAATCAAGCGCCGAGAAATTGAGGTAGGTCGGATACTTTTGGGACAGACCTCGTATATATATATATATATATATATTTACCATGCAAAACCTCGCACAGCAGGCCCTTACGCAGGTACTGAAAAGAAGGTTCTTTCCATCAAATAGCGCACTACTAGAGTGAATTTATTGCCGAGATGTTTGTGCGTTTCTCGGCACGTACGGATAATACATTTTAACCCTTTCAGTCACAGAAGCCGATATATCGGCTCCCTATTGTTTTTAGTCACAAAATTTGATTTCTATTGTTATCGCAGTACAAATATACGTTTTCTATGTATTTTTGATCGTAGAATACGAATCTGATATCAATAATTTTATAAATATAAAAACAACCCTTCAAATGGGGTGAAAACCACCCTTTTAGTCATGAAATTGAATTCGTTTGGTTATGAAAGTAAAAAAACCCCCTCCTCATTAGAACACGGGCTTGGGACCGTCTGTGGCAGAGTTATGTTTTTTTCTTTTTTTTTTGTTTTTCTTTTTTTCTTTTTTTCTTTTTTTTTTCTTTTTCTCTTTTTTTCTTTTTTTCTTTTTTATTTTTTTTTTCGTTTTTTTTTCTTTTTTTTTTTTATAATTTTTTTTTTATTTTCTAAATCTTTTTCAGGTAGATATTTATTTATTTTCTTTTATCTTATATACATTTACGTTTTGTGATATATTTCATAACAATTTTGTTTTTCTTTTATGCATAATGGAACATTGCAAGTTGTGCACATGTAGGAAGTTCTAACTCGATTTGTTTTAGAACTACAACAAGTGCAATTTCTTTGTATTTTGAGTTTAGTTGGAATGTGCGGGGCTTGAGAAAATCTTATTTCATTTGAAATTTGAGGCTTACGCTTACTAGGAGTAAATTGTTTTGTCTTGGTACCTCTTTTTTTAGGTGATGCAAACCCAATAAGCTCAGTTACCAGCTTTAGTCGAAAATCTATCAAATTCATTTTAGTAGTAGGGGTATTTTGCTTGTAAATGATGAAAGAATTTACAACGGTTACATCGATAAAATGCCAGAATATTCGAAGCCACCACTTTTTACTTTTTCTACTAATCTCGTATGTAGATTTCAACTGATCTGCTTTGTCAACACAGTTCATATAATTATTATAGTCTCGAGTGGCTTGTGGACAATTGATTTGAATGCTAGTACCATCTTTTTGTCGTCTACTTACAGTAGTTTTGATTGAAGGATCGTGAAAATTAGATAAAAACTGGACAGGTTTGTTATCATTCCATTTTATCCAACTGATACCCTTGTATGAAGTCCGAGATTCATAATCTCCCCTTTTCATTGTTTTATCGTTTATTTGTTTTTTTGGCAAACCTTTCCGATTTTTTCGTACTGTTCCACAGGCTAATATATTTTTACTTTTGAGTTCAATCATCAAATTAACACTAGTAAAGTAATTATCGAAATAAACTTGATAATTTTTTGAAATAATTTGATGGGTTAAATCGATTACAACTCTTTCGCCTAATTGTTTTTCAACCAAGTTAGCAGTTTTTCCAGTATATACCTGAAACTCACATACAAAACCATGTTCATCTGCTCTAACCCAAATTTTAAAACCTCTTTTTATAGGTTTCTGTGGATTGTACTGTTTTAGAGTACTTCTACCTTTGAATTTGACCATACTTTCATCAACAGCTTGTTTTTCAGATGGTTTGTAGAATTTTATAAAATTTTCTGAAAGCATATCAAGTAAGGGTCTTAGTTTATATAGCTTATCATAATTGGGTTCACCTTTTTGTGGCATTGATAAGTTATCATTCAAATGTATATGAGACAGGATAGCAAAAAACCTATTGAGAGGCATAACAGGGCTTATATAAGAGTTGTGTAATTGAGAATTAGATGACCAATAGCACCGAATGGCGGGTAACCTACTTATTCCCATCATGATATTCAAGCCAATAAATTTCAATATTTCTGCTTTATTTACTTCTTCAAATGGCTTGTCTGATTGCTGCCCGTAAAGATTAGTCTGTTCGACAATTCTTTCGATCAAAACTTCTGAAAATAAGCAAAGGAAAATTTGTGAAGGTGAACGAATATCTGAAGGAACCATTGGACCGCAATCTTCGGAAAAAATTATTTCGTCGAATTTTCTTCTTTTATTATCCCAAATACCATCTAAAGCAGCTAATCTGTCACTCAACGGAGTATCACTATCACTTTCATATTCAATCACGTTAGAATTTTCACTATATGAAGTATTTTCTAACGAGGCTACTGCTTCATCAATTTGATTTTTGTCAATATCCGAATCATCATCACATTCAGAATCATATTCTGGATCATCATATTCATCTTCACTTTCATTATCACTGGTGATTTCAGCATATTCCATGATAAAAATTTTTTAGAATAAACCAAAACAAATTTCACAATGTTGTGAGATTACTGATAATTTAGAACGAATAATGATATTGAAATTTTTGATAGGAAAAATATAGAAATTTTATGTAACTACCTAATAAACTTAGATTTGATCCTTTGAAGTTCTTGCAAACAATTTTTTTTATTATTATTAATATTCTTTTTTCAAAATATAGTTTGGATTGAAATCATTCACTCGAGGGGATTGTAACAAGGGGTGTTTTAGAAAATTTATATGGCTTTCAGAGATTTTCAATATATTTTTTGAGCTCTAAATTCTATTTATATATTCTTAGGTCCTATCGAGTGCTTTGACGTTGAGTATTCACATTTTCGTAGTAATCCAATTAGAATTTTAGAGATCGTTTTTACGATTACTGAATTTTTTTCCATTGGATTCAAATTTAGCGTTGAAAAATGTATCAGAAACTAATATTAGCAGTAACATAACAAAACAAACAGGGTTTCGTGACTGCAATGTTACTTTTTATTCCATTTTACGAGTTTTTTTATGTTTTCAAATTTGTGACATTGGATTTGCATCCGCGTTAAAATTTACATCGGAAACATATATTTTCTTCTATAGTGAAACGAATTGAATTGTACGTATAAAAGGGTGGTTTTCACCCTGTTTGAGGGATTTTTTGTATATTTATAAAACTTTCTGAAATCAGATTTGGATTCTGCATTCAAAAATACATTGTGAACATATAGTCTTCAAAGAATATATAGTCTTCAAAAGAATTAAATTGTATGACTAAAAGGGTAGTTTTTACCCCATTTGAGGGGTTGTTTTTATATTTACAAAATTTTTGACGTTACATTCGTATTCTGCATTCAAAAATAAATTGGAAACATATATTGCACTTCCATAACAAACGGATTGAATTTTATGACTATAAGGGTGGTTTTCACCCCATTTGAGGGGTTGTTTTTATATTTATTCAATTTTTGATATCAGATTCGTATTCTACGATCAAAAATACATTGGAAACATATATTGCACTTCCATAACAAACGGATTGAATTTTATGACTATAAGGGTGGTTTTCACCCCATTTGAGGGGTTGTTTTTATATGTATAAAATTATTGATATCAGATTTGGATTCTGCATTCAAAAATGCATTGTGGACATATATTGCACTTCCATTACCAAACAAATTGCATTTTTTAACTAAAAGGGTGGTTTTCACCCCATTTGAGGGGTTGTTTTTATATTTATTCAATTTTTGACACTTGATTTGGATTCTTCGTTCAAAAATACATTGGAAACATATATTTGCACTTCCATAACCAAATGAATTGAATTGCGTGACTGAAAGGGTTAAAGTAGCAAAGGCTTTCGCTATCTCCGCAAAAGTGAAAACGATCCGATGCATTGACCAAGAAAAAAAAGAAAAGCCTCGCGCAGCACGGTCTTAGAGAAAAGGTGCGTGCAGGTAGAAAAAAATATCTCAGCAAGAAATTGCTGTGGATACGCGCTAGTAACAGAGAAATCTCAGCAGTAAGCGATCTTAGAGAATGGTTTCGTGTGCGTTGAAGGTCCTCGCGCGTAGGTGAAAGCAAATGCTTTTAGCAATAATCGCCCTTTAAAGTAAGGCTTACTGCGCGCAGATATTTAAAAATTCTTTTAAGCCAACATGCTCGGATTATTTCCAAGAACGGGATGAGCCGATGTACACGAACTGATACGCTGGCTGCGCGAAAGGAAATCGTTCGGTATATGAAGTAGTGGTCACTGTTTCACAGTAGTGGGAAAAGAGATTCGGTCAAGAGCAAACATCGGCATGAACGGCTTGTAAAAACTTATATTTTCAGTCAAAAATAGATAAGTCCTCAAAGAAAACAAAGGATAGCTTCCAAACTTTAACGGCGAAGGAAACCTGAAGATAGCTGATAGGCAGGAGCCAATACGTTGACGGTGCACAGATACATGGAAACTGCATTCTCAGCGATAAATCGTGTATTAAGATTTCTGGAGAAGGAGGGGGTGTTTTTGAAAATTAGAGGAGGGAACATTTTTTATGAACCTTAGGATTCTTCGAAAAAGTAGTGGGAAGGGAAGCTGCGAGAATGGGTAAAATTTCTGTAAGGGAGGTGTTTTAGAGATTTTGGGAGGGAAATTTATCACGAATCGTAGGACTTTTCACAAAACGTAGTGGAAAGAGAAACTCAGTTTTCCTATATAAATATCACGGTGCTTGCGATGGTCCATCAGTTCAAGAATCGTATTTGATTTTTTTTTCTATCACCGAAAGAAATGTGAAGAGAACGTAAAATGTAAAAAACCAAACTAAATGTAAAAAACTTGACGTAAATTATCAAAAGGATTTTATTTTCTTTACTTCAAATACTTGCATAAATTTTCATTAAAATTCATTCTACCTCGTGCAAAATGGTATCTCGCGGATTAAACGAGCTAGGTCTAAGAATCGTTCAGAATGAGTATAAAGAAGAAGAGCTTTGGATAAATGCTAAACTATTTTTTTTTTAAACTTATAAATATGTTTATTAATTTTATTATTAATTTACTTTATAGCGTTTGGACGAAGGAGAGCTGCCAATATGGCAATACGTAGCCCAACGAATGGAGCAGGATAATTCTCGAGAAAAACAGAGAATGAGGTATAGAAGGCATATAGAAAAACTGCGTTACCTTAAGTTCAACGGTAGTAAAAGTGTAAAAGTTAGTTTCTGGATAAAATAAATTATAAGACGTATATTTAAAATTGATATTATTACATGTTTTATTTTATTAATCCGTAAAATATCGAATTCCGTAATTACTCTTGAAGCATGGCGATGTGGTAGGTCGCTTTGGATATTTATAAACAGAATACAGTATTATATTATTAAATTCGAGAAGGCAATTTTTCCAAAGGATTCTTCATCAGTATTTAACAATGATACTGACTTGGAAGCAGAAGAAGAATAAATTGTGTACATTAATTTTGGTGAATACTTTTAAAACATTATGTGCAATTTGTACAGTTAAATATATTCAATTTACGCATTGGTACAAATTTTTCTATAAGTAATACATGAAAGTGAAAAAAGTGCTAAGAAGTGTAAAGTCATGCAAGGAAAGGTGAAAATTAATGTGAAATTTTGAAAAGTTCAAATAAAATGTGACTGAATATGGTCAATTTTGTTTATTATTATCGACATGAAAATTATGAAATTTACGTATAAGAAAAAAATGTACAAAAAGTGCCGAGGTCTTTTTTTACGAGCGAGTGAAATGTCTCAAGCTGTGTTAACAGATAATAATATTTTTCGAAACAAGATCAAGAAAGAGAAGCAGAAAGTATATATAACACACACTAACGAGAGAAAAAAAAATGCAATCGTACCATCCACTACTATTAACTTCATATTTTTAAATGAATCGGGAACAAAAATTATAAATGTCGGAATACAACCTTTGCATAATGAACAACCACAGCTATTTATCCTGCTACCATCTAATTTCAGTAATATTGGCAGTATCGACGCAGTTACATAGATACAATCTCAATGAAATAAGTGATTTTTTTTTGCTTCTGAATGCTCGAGTAAAATACTGCTTCACGCCTTTCAATGAACAATTTGGAAATCGTTTTTACTAGCACATATGACGCTAAATCGATTATTTTTAATAATAAAGCACAATATCCCGAAGATAACCAAACAAAATACAAGAAATGTTATCAAACGACTATTGTGTTACAAAAACCGTCTTTCGAAGGATAGAAAAATGATATCGTACAGTGGGATCGCGATATATTACCGCTCGCTGGGGCTGTAAGAGCGGAATTTTTTTCAAAAATGTAATATATCCTGATCTCCCTCCATGCGGTAGCTCCACACCGAAGTTCTGCGTTCTACTGCACCACTGCGGTGCGCCGACGCTACGTGCCGTGGTAGGACAGCGAGTGTATGTGAATGAAAGTACGTCCGGAGGGTAAGCGCTCTTAGCGGAAATATATCGCGATCACGCTGTATGTGTAGAAGAGCGCTATCGCCGATTTCAACTGATGCTAAATGATATTATAAAATTAAATTTTTTTTTTTGTAAACAGTTAAAAGAAGTTATGAACGATATTGATATGACCTCTTAACATGGCTATGACTTTGTAAAAGTATTTTTATTCCAAAATAATGATTTGAATACTAATATAAAATGTAAATGTAATGATTCGGAATCGGGTGATTTTAGAAAACATTACTTTAAAATTGTAAACTTGGAATACACATCACTTCAACTAGATTAACTTATTCAGGAAATGCGCAATTCTTAAAAAAATTATTTATGTATGAATATGTGCGTAAAATTAGTGTGAAATTATAATTTTTGTATTTTTAATATATTAATAAAGTATTACTATACACGGCGGTCCTCGATCAACTTTAATTTAAAAAAAATGACAATCTCGGATTTTTTAGGATATTATACCTTGACCATTTACTAAAAATTTAAGCCGAGAATGAAAATATTTTGTCGAGCCTCTTGGGAGAAATGTCCATTTATTATTTTTTTTTTCCCTCTTTTTAAGCTTTTATTTTCTTAGCGCTTATATAAAATCTTTAGATTATTATAATTATAGTTTTGGACATATAGAAACATTACCACAGTTGGAAAAAGGAAACAAATATGTGTATGTAGCATATAAAGTCAGAATGACCTTAACGCATAATAGTAAATACTATAGAGATCACCTGAAAATTACAGCGTCTGACTCAAAGGTGAAAATCTCCCTCTTTCAAAATAAACATAACATTGGGTATATTTTTGTTTCAAGTAAACTTGTCAGTCGTTCAGATACAGCTGAACAGGAAAGGTAAATATCGTAAGTTATCATGCCAATAAATCCGAGTAACTATCATGCACGAATGCATGAACAAAATTGTCTCGTGATTTGTTCATTATGCTGTGCAAAAAGTAACACTATGATAAAGATATATCCAGCTTTAATAATTAAATTAAAAGGTTTGTTTGAAGACTATGATTCTGATAATGAATGTCTTCCGCTTGTCGTCTGTATACCATGCAAACTAGGTGTATACCGCGGTAAAGTGAAAAACAGACAAACTTTGCTCAATTCAGTTTTAAGAGAAATACACGATCAAACACAGATGATAAGTGTCAGTGACACTTTTGCGAATTTGCAAGATCACCAGGATACAAAAACTTTGTGAAGGATTTAAAAGTGGGTTTTAATAAAAAAGTGTTTCCATGAGTAACTCAAAATCAACTCAAGATTCAAGTAGTACCCTAAATAAAGTTTCCGAGACACGCTGCTCGGAGTGTTTTTCTTTGTTTGGTAAAGAGAAAAGTCACGTGTGCACCCACTTAAGTCGTATAGACAATTTGAATGAATGTATCGAAAAATCTTGTCGACCAAAAGAAAATGAACAGCTAGTATCCTTGCTGCTTAAAAGTGTAATCGATGAAAAACAAAAACTAAATACAAGCGATACTTCAGTGTCATTATAGGCAGTCATCTGGAAAGCTGCTTAGAGTAACCATCAATAACAATGCTGCGAAAAGATTAACAGAACCATTGTTTAGTGCTGATGACATTTGTAAAAGTCAAAACAGTTTTAACTTAAGTTATAAAGCAACTTCTGGAATCGCCGCAGCTATTCGAGTGGCTTCTTGTAATTTAAAAATAATAGAACACAATTTGAAGAAAAAATTATATTTTAATAATCATACTATAGATGAATGTTTTGAAGATAAAACATTTAATTTCGTGAATGTTAAAGCTAATATCACATCGGATGCAGCCGAAACTGTTGTTTATTTTGACAGTAGCGCCTTGTTCATAGGAAAATTATAAAAATGTATTCCAACTGTGGTCTGAATTAAAAATTAATGATTGTCAAGGGACTATTGTAACAGATTCCAAGCTTGCCAATATTATTGTAGGAATCATGTCACATGCTAGTTTTGTTTATCCATGTACTTGGTGTTTCGCAGAGAAGAATCATCTAGATGAACGTGGATGTTACGGGACCATTGGTAATACACTTAATAAGTACATGGCTTTGCAAAAATCGGGAGCTGATAGATCTCAGACTAAAAACTATAAAAACTGCATTTATCCATCATTGTTTACTACTAAACTGTAACTAGTAAACATAGATTTTTCTTTAGATGTAATTCCTCCTCCTGAGTTGCATCTGATGCTCGGTGTAGTAAACACATTATTTACACATATGTTAAGCGAATGCGAAGAGATAGCTTTAAATTGGACAGAGAAATGCAATGTTCAACGGGAAATGACACCTGGAAGTCCGGCATTCAAAGGGAATTCATGTAAAAAACTATTAGATAAAGTGGACATATTGCGGGCGATATGTGGTATAGGTGGTTTAAAGTACGTTACAGCATATCAAAAATTCAAAAATGTTGTTCAAGCCTGCTTCACTACCAGTCTTGATCCCGATTTTTCGAAATACGTTGCAGAATTCAAAGCGAGCTATTTAGATTTACAAATTCCAGTTACTCCGAAAGTCCATGCTGTTGTTTCTTCACGTTGAAAATTTTTGTACAAAATATCAATAAAGCTTGGGATCTTATAGTGAGCAAGCCATGGAATCTGTTCATTTTGATTTCAATGCTACTTGGATAAAATACAAAGTTTCGAAGAACAACCCTGAGTTTGAAAATCAATTATTAAAAGCTGTTTGTGCTTACAATTCTCATCATGTATAGATACGAGTACAATATTTTTTATATAAATATTTATCAACCGACTAAATTGAAAGTATTACCAATTTATGTTACAAGTGTATTATATAAAAATATTGTACTCGTATCTATACATGATGAGAATTGTAAGCACAAACAGCTTTTAATAATTGATATATATATATATATATATATATATATATATATATATATATATATATATATATATATATATATATATATATAGAGAGAGAGAGAGAGAGAGAGAGAGAGAGAGAGAGAGAGTGAGAGAGAGAGAAAAATGGAAATAAAAGTATTATATTTGAAATATACAATATATTTGTTGTTTTGTTTTCGCAAAACGCTAATTCCTTTAAAAAAAATTAAATTGTTTTTTTTTTCACAAGGGGCTTAACGAAATATTTTCATTTTTGGCTTAAATTCTTAGTAAATGGCCAAGGTATGATATCCTTAAAAAATCCGAGACGGTTATTTTTTATTAATTAACGTTCTTCGAGGACCGCCGTGTTTATATATACAATTGTTCTCTTTAGACTGTAAAATAGAAAGTATTGAATATATTACCTTCTTCCATTTCCCTCCACACTCTTTTTCATTAATTTTCATACTTTTTTCATACTTTTTTCATACTTTTTCATACTTTTTCACACTTTTTCATACTTTTTTCATACTTTTTTCATACTTTTTTCATACTGTTTCATACTTTTTCATACTTTTTCATACTTTTTCACACTTTTTCATACTTTTTTCATACTTTTTTCATACTGTTTCATACTTTTTCATACTTTTTCATACTTTTTCATACTTTTTCATACTTTTTTTCATACTTTGTCATACTTTTTCATACTTTTTCATACTTTTGCATGCTTTTTTATACTTTCTCATAGTTTTACATTATTAACTCTTGGAGAAAAAAAATGCGTTGGAAAATATGCAACTATAGCTAAATTTTTAAAACACATTTCAAAAGTCAACATTTCAAAATTGATCTGAAATAGAGAAATAATAATGTAAGAAATTTGAATACAGTCAAGTATGAGAAAGTATAAAAAAGTATGAAAACGTATAAAAAGTATGAAAAAAGTATAAAAAAGTATGAAAAAAAGTATGAAAAAGTATGAAAAACAATGAAACAGCATGAGAAAGTATAAAAAAGTATGAAAAACAATGAAAAAGCATGAGAAAGTATAAAAAAGTATGAAAAAAGTATAAAAAAAGTATGAAAAAACGTATGAAAAAGTATGAAAAACAATGAAAAAGCATGAGAAAGTATAAAAAAGTATGAAAAAGTATGAAAAGTATGAAAAAGTATGACAAAGTATGAAAAAAAGTATGAAAAAGTATGAAAAAGTATGAAAAAGTATGAAAAAGTATGAAACAGTATGAAAAAAGTATGAAAAAAGTATGAAAAAGTGTGAAAAAGTATGAAAAAGTATGAAAAAAGTATGAAAAAAGTATGAAAATTAATGAAAAAGAGTGTGGAGGGAAATGGAAGAAGGTAATATATTCAATACTTTCTATTTTACAGTCTAAAGAGAACAATTGTATATATAAACACGGCGGTCCTCGAAGAACGTTAATTAATAAAAAATAACCGTCTCGGATTTTTTAAGGATATCATACCTTGGCCATTTACTAAGAATTTAAGCCAAAAATGAAAATATTTCGTTAAGCCCCTTGTGAAAAAAAAAACAATTTAATTTTTTTTAAAGGAATTAGCGTTTTGCGAAAACAAAACAACAAATATATTGTATATTTCAAATATAATACTTTTATTTCCATTTTTCTCTCTCTCTCACTCTCTCTCTCTCTCTCTCTCTCTCTCTCTCTCTTTATATATATATATATATATATATATATATATATGTATATATATATATATATATATATATATATATATATATATATATATATATATCAATTATTAAAAGCTGTTTGTGCTTACAATTCTCATCATGTATAGATACGAGTACAATATTTTTATATAATACACTTGTAACATAAATTGGTAATACTTTCAATTTAGTCGGTTGATAAATATTTATATAAAAAATATTGTACTCGTATCTATACATGATGAGAATTGTAAGCACAAACAGCTTTTAATAATTGATTTTCAAACTCAGGGTTGTTCTTCGAAACTTTGTATTTTATCCAAGTAGCATTGAAATCAAAATGAACAGATTCCATGGCTTGCTCACTATAAGATCCCAAGCTTTATTGATATTTTGTACAAAAATTTTCAACGTGAAGAAACAACAGCATGGACTTTCGGAGTAACTGGAATTTGTAAATCTAAATAGCTCGCTTTGAATTCTGCAACGTATTTCGAAAAATCGAGATCAAGACTGGTAGTGAAGCAGGCTTGAACAGCATTTTTGAATTTTTGATATGCTGTAACGTACTTTAAACCACCTATACCACATATCGCCCGCAATATGTCCACTTTATCTAATAGTTTTTTACATGAATTCCCTTTGAATGCCGGACTTCCAGGTGTCATTTCCCGTTGAACATTGCATTTCTCTGTCCAATTTAAAGCTATCTCTTCGCATTCGCTTAACATATGTGTAAATAATGTGTTTACTACACCGAGCATCAGATGCAACTCAGGAGGAGGAATTACATCTAAAGAAAAATCTATGTTTACTAGTTACAGTTTAGTAGTAAACAATGATGGATAAATGCAGTTTTTATAGTTTTTAGTCTGAGATCTATCAGCTCCCGATTTTTGCAAAGCCATGTACTTATTAAGTGTATTACCAATGGTCCCGTAACATCCACGTTCATCTAGATGATTCTTCTCTGCGAAACACCAAGTACATGGATAAACAAAACTAGCATGTGACATGATTCCTACAATAATATTGGCAAGCTTGGAATCTGTTACAATAGTCCCTTGACAATCATTAATTTTTAATTCAGACCACAGTTGGAATACATTTTTATAATTTTCCTATGAACAAGGCGCTACTGTCAAAATAAACAACAGTTTCGGCTGCATCCGATGTGATATTAGCTTTAACATTCACGAAATTAAATGTTTTATCTTCAAAACATTCATCTATAGTATGATTATTAAAATATAATTTTTTCTTCAAATTGTGTTCGATTATTTTTAAATTACAAGAAGCCACTCGAATAGCTGCGGCGATTCCAGAAGTTGCTTTATAACTGAAGTTAAAACTGTTTTGACTTTTACAAATGTCATCAGCACTAAACAATGGTTCTGTTAATCTTTTCGCAGCATTGTTATTGATGGTTACTCTAAGCAGCTTTCCAGATGACTGCCTATAATGACACTGAAGTATCGCTTGTATTTAGTTTTTGTTTTTCATCGATTACACTTTTAAGCAGCAAGGATACTAGCTGTTCATTTTCTTTTGGTCGACAAGATTTTTCGATACATTCATTCAAATTGTCTATACGACTTAAGTGGGTGCACACGTGACTTTTCTCTTTACCAAACAAAGAAAAACACTCCGAGCAGCGTGTCTCGGAAACTTTATTTAGGGTACTACTTGAATCTTGAGTTGATTTTGAGTTACTCATGGAAACACTTTTTTATTAAAACCCACTTTTAAATCCTTCACAAAGTTTTTGTACCCTGGTGATCTTGCAAATTCGCAAAAGTGTCACTGACACTTATCATCTGTGTTTGATCGTGTATTTCTCTTAAAACTGAATTGAGCAAAGTTTGTCTGTTTTTCACTTTACCGCGGTATACACCTAGTTTGCATGGTATACAGACGACAAGCGGAAGACATTCATTATCAGAATCATAGTCTTCAAACAAACCTTTTAATTTAATTATTAAAGCTGGATATATCTTTATCATAGTGTTACTTTTTGCACAGCATAATGAACAAATCACGAGACAATTTTGTTCATGCATTCGTGCATGATAGTTACTCGGATTTATTGGCATGATAACTTACGATATTTACCTTTCCTGTTCAGCTGTATCTGAACGACTGACAAGTTTACTTGAAACAAAAATATACCCAATGTTATGTTTATTTTGAAAGAGGGAGATTTTCACCTTTGAGTCAGACGCTGTAATTTTCAGGTGATCTCTATAGTATTTACTATTATGCGTTAAGGTCATTCTGACTTTATATGCTACATGCACATATTTGTTTCCTTTTTCCAACTGTGGTAATATTTCTATATGTCCAAAACTATAATTATAATAATCTAAAGATTTTATATAAGCGCTAAGAAAATAAAAGCTTAAAAAGAGGGAAAAAAAAAATAATAAATGGACATTTCTCCCAAGAGGCTCGACAAAATATTTTCATTCTCGGCTTAAATTTTTAGTAAATGGTCAAGGTATAATATCCTAAAAAATCCGAGATTGTCATTTTTTTTAAATTAAAGTTGATCGAGGACCGCCGTGTATAGTAATACTTTATTAATATATTAAAAATACAAAAATTATAATTTCACACTAATTTTACGCACATATTCATACATAAATAATTTTTTTAAGAATTGCGCATTTCCTGAATAAGTTAATCTAGTTGAAGTGATGTGTATTCCAAGTTTACAATTTTAAAGTAATGTTTTCTAAAATCACCCGATTCCGAATCATTACATTTACATTTTATATTAGTATTCAAATCATTATTTTGGAATAAAAATACTTTTACAAAGTCATAGCCATGTTAAGAGGTCATATCAATACCATTCATAACTTCTTTTAACTGTTTACAAAAAAAAAAATTTAATTTTATAATATCATTTAGCATCAGTTGAAATCGGCGATAGCGCTCTTCTACACATACAGTGTGATCGCGATATATTTCCGCTAAGAGCGCTTACCCTCCGGACGTACTTTCATTCACATACACTCGCTGTCCTACCACGGCACGTAGCGTCGGCGCACCGCAGTGGTGCAGTAGAACGCAGAACTTCGGTGTGGAGCTACCGCATGGAGGGAGATCAGGATATATTACATTTTTGAAAAAAATTCCGCTCTTACAGCCCCAGCGAGCGGTAATATATCGCGATCCCACTGTACGATATCATTTTTCTATCCTTCGAAAGACGGTTTTTGTAACACAATAGTCGTTTGATAACATTTCTTGTATTTTGTTTGGTTATCTTCGGGATATTGTGCTTTATTATTAAAAATAATCGATTTAGCGTCATATGTGCTAGTAAAAACGATTTCCAAATTGTTCATTGAAAGGCGTGAAGCAGTATTTTACTCGAGCATTCAGAAGCAAAAAAAAAGCACTTATTTCATTGAGATTGTATCTATGTAACTGCGTCGATACTGCCAATATTACTGAAATTAGATGGTAGCAGGATAAATAGCTGTGGTTGTTCATTATGCAAAGGTTGTATTCCGACATTTATAATTTTTGTTCCCGATTCATTTAAAAATATGAAGTTAATAGTAGTGGATGGTACGATTGCATTTTTTTTTCTCTCGTTAGTGTGTGTTATATATACTTTCTGCTTCTCTTTCTTGATCTTGTTTCGAAAAATATTATTATCTGTTAACACAGCTTGAGACATTTCACTCGCTCGTAAAAAAAGACCTCGGCACTTTTTGTACATTTTTTTCTTATACGTAAATTTCATAATTTTCATGTCGATAATAATAAACAAAATTGACCATATTCAGTCACATTTTATTTGAACTTTTCAAAATTTCACATTAATTTTCACCTTTCCTTGCATGACTTTACACTTCTTAGCACTTTTTTCACTTTTATGTATTACTTATAGAAAAATTTGTACCAATGCGTAAATTGAATATATTTAACTGTACAAATTGCACATAATGTTTTAAAAGTATTCACCAAAATTAATGTACACAATTTATTCTTCTTCTGCTTCCAAGTCAGTATCATTGTTAAATACTGATGAAGAATCCTTTGGAAAAATTGCCTTCTCGAATTTAATAATATAATACTGTATTCTGTTTATAAATATCCAAAGCGACCTACCACATCGCCATGCTTCAAGAGTAATTACGGAATTCGATATTTTTCGGATTAATAAAATAAAACATGTAATAATATCAATTTTAAATATACGTCTTATAATTTATTTTATCCAGAAACTAACTTTTCCACTTTTACTACCGTTGAACTTAAGGTAACGCAGTTTTTCTATATGCCTTCTATACCTCATTCTCTGTTTTTCTCGAGAATTATCCTGCTCCATTCGTTGGGCTACGTATTGCCATATTGGCAGCTCTCCTTCGTCCAAACGCTATAAAGTAAATTAATAATAAAATTAATAAACATATTTATAAGTTTAAAAAAAAAAATAGTTTAGCATTTATCCAAAGCTCTTCTTCTCTATACTCATTCTGAACGATTCTTAGACCTAGCTCGTTTAATCCGCGAGATGCCATTTTGCACGAGGTAGAATGAATTTTAATGAAAATTTATGCAAGTATTTGAAGTAAAGAAAATAAAATCCTTTTGATAATTTACGTCAAGTTTTTTACATTTAGTTTGGTTTTTTACATTTTACGCTCTCTTCACATTTCTTTCGGTGATAGAAAAAAAAATCAAATACGATTCTTGAACTGATGGACCATCGCAAGCACCGTGATATTTATATAGGAAAACTGAGTTTCTCTTTCCACTACGTTTTGTGAAAAGTCCTACGATTCGTGATAAATTTCCCTCCCAAAATCTCTAAAACACCTCCCTTACAGAAATTTTACCCATTCTCGCAGCTTCCCTTCCCACTACTTTTTCGAAGAATCCTAAGGTTCATAAAAAATGTTCCCTCCTCTAATTTTCAAAAACACCCCCTCCTTCTCCAGAAATCTTAATACACGATTTATCGCTGAGAATGCAGTTTCCTTGTATCTGTGCACCGTCAACGTATTGGCTCCTGCCTATCAGCTATCTTCAGGTTTCCTTCGCCGTTAAAGTTTGGAAGCTATCCTTTGTTTTCTTTGAGGACTTATCTATTTTTGACTGAAAATATAAGTTTTTACAAGCCGTTCGATGTTTGCTCTGGACCGAATCTCTTTTCCCACTACTGTGAAACAGTGACCACGACTTTATATACCGAGCGATTTCCTTTCGCGCAGCCAGCGTATCAGTTCGTTTACATCGGCTCATCCCGTCCTTGGAAATAATCCGAGCATGTCGGCTTAAAAGAATTTTTAAATATCTGCGCGCAGTAAGCCTTACTTGAAAGGGCGTTTATTGCTAAAAGCATTTGCTTTCACCCACGCGCGAGGACCTTCAACGCACACGAAACCATTCTCTAAGATCGTTTACTGCTGAGATTTCTCTGTTACTTGCGCGCATCCACAGCAGTTTCTTGCTGACATTTTTTTTCTACCTGCACGCACCCTTTCTCTAAGACCGTGCTGCGCGAGGCTTTTCTTTTTTTGCTTGGTCAATGCATCGGATCGTTTTCACTTTTGCGGAGATAGCGACCAAGCCTTTGCTACTTTAAAATTTATTATCCGTACGTGCCGAGAAACGCAAAAACATCTCGGAAATAAATTCACTCTAGTAGTGCGCTATTTGATGGAAAGAACGTTTTTTTCAGTACCTGCGTAAGGGCCTGCTGTACGAGGTTTGCTTCTTTATTAAATGCTGACCCTTTCTTTTCATACATGGAAAAACCTTCGGGCACGCCGCAGCACCAACTGGCGCTAATACTCCACAAAACAAGAGAAGCGACGCGTGACTCTGCGATGGGAGCTCTGGCGTCTGTTTTCGAGTGAGCAGCGGCCCCACAGCGAGGCAGCCGCAGCGCGAAGGGTATTTTAGAGAAGTTGGCGCGCTTTCTCTATTGCTATTTAATATTAATTTTAATAACGTAAAACTTGTCAATTTTAGTAGATTAAACCTACAATTTAAATAAAAAGTAGAGTGGTTAATATTTTTTAACATTTTATTTTTTAAACGAAACTACCATATTCATTTGCGAACCTACAATCTTTTTTTCTCTGCACAAAATAATTTTTATATTAATTTTTAATTAGTATCTGATTTTATTTCACCTTTTTATAGTTAAAGATATAGATATATACATACCAACATGTTTTTAAAATCCTGTTATCTGATTCGGCAACATTGAAAACACAATATAAGATAATAACTTAACATATTACAAGCAGAATATAATAATAACGTGATGAAAATAATACTTTTTATATTTACAGAATAACATGTAAAATTAAAGAATAAATTATAACCTATTATTTACCATTTTGAGCACTATGTTTTTACAATAATTACTTATATTATTTCATTTTGACTTTTCAAATATAAATCATGATCTTTCAAACATAAATAAATATAACAAAATCATTAATATATACTTAAAAATGGTAAATAACAAGATAAAGTAGTTTTCTGAGGTTAGAATTCATCAATTTCCTAATTAGCGCAACTTCGTTCCCGTTTTTAGAGCTACAGCGTTGATACACATGTAAGGCCGCGGCTCTCCGCACATTTGGGGTTGCTGCGCGCCCGAAAATGACGTGGCTGAAGCACAAAACTTGTGGAGGCGCTGCGCTACTGCCGTTATACCCGAGGGTTTTTTTGTGTACATTTGCGGCTACTTTCCATTACGTACGCATGCCATCTGTTTCTTCGAAAAGAGGAGCAAAGAGGCTGCTCCTTTCTCTCTCTTCTAAAAAAAAAAATATATCCAATGGATTTTCAAGACCAAGTGGGAGTAAAACGCATACGTATTCGGGCCTACAGAGTGGGTATAAAAAAATCAGATACGAATTCTACATGACTTTAAGAGGGGACAGTTCAGAGGAGGGGCTAAAAACACGCACACAATACGAATCCGGGAAAAATTGGAGAAGGGACTAGGTATAGGCCTTATACACACTACAGATTCTGTATCACTTTGAGAGGGGGTAAATCCAGGGGTGGGGCTTAAAACATACAATACGAATGCTGAAAAATTGGAGAAGGGGACAAACAGGGATAGGGCTTATACACACTATGAATACTGGATCACTTTGGCAGGGGAGGGGGTGATACAGAACCTGCATGAACCAGTATGCCTACAGCCTATCTACTAGTTAATTACCACGGATCCCGGACGAGACCCCATAAAATGTGACGTCTCCGTGAGGCGGAGCGCGTCAGTAGTTCTTAATTTGTATTTTTGCGCCTACACTTCGTTATTGCTTCCAAGCCTAAGGTTTCCAATTGCTTATCGGAGCCGTTGGCATTTTTGAGTGTTTATTGCAATCTGATTATTTGTCTTAGCTCTGGGTAAAATCCTCAGCTGGCTTGCAGCTGTCGAACTCTTCCAGAGTCGAAATTATATATGCGCGAATACGAACGGAGGAAAAAAAAGAGAGTGGAAAAGAAGAAAAACAAATATAAAAGTGAGGCTTTGATATTTCTCACTGATTTGATTATTAGTGAATATACAGGGACGTGACAAAGATGCAAGATCATATAAAAGCCGATCTGCGAGATTCTACGTTCTTCAGATCTGAGAAACAAAAGCGTGTACTAAACGAAATTCGCAATCTTGAACCTTATTCGTTGATTTTTTAATTTCTCAAATTTCTAAAAGTTGTCCCCAATTCCTTGTTCTATAATAGCATTGGAAATAACTTTTATAAATTTTTAAAACTTAAAAATATAACTTAAGTGTGACTTGCAAATTCGAAATTGAAAAAATAACAAAAAATAAATTGAGCAGATGAAAATTAATGTGTGATAAAGTCTTTATATTTATTGTCATATGTGTAATAAAAAGTGTAAGTGAAGGTTTAATTGAAAATTTATTTATTATATTCATATTATATATGTATCGTTTACGTTAATTATTATTAATTATTATTATTCTTATTTAATTTTCTGATACTTTGTACATCTTTAGAACAGAAAATGATTTTGTATTGACAATATTGAACATAAAAATAATTTTAATGAGCTTCATAGTTATTTATACGTATTTTTTCCGACCTTTATTGCACACAAACCAGCATGGTCCGGAAGTAAGCAAATCTAAACCCGTGTCCAAATCTACTCTATACTATGCTGACAATCTTCAGAAATCATAAAAATTATTAAAAAATATTTTTGATTGATATTCTGTGATAGGAAAATTGTTTCAAAAGCATCACAAATTTATTTATTTTTTTTTTACAAAAGTGCGGTTTACTCCATTATTTCCCTGAAAAGCGCTTTAATCACTCTATATGAAAGAGATAAATATGCTTAGAAAATTAAATTTCTCAGACAGGGTGATAATGTACATCCATTCTTATTATAGTCAGTGTAGTCAGGCAGTTCTAAATCTTGATTGAAATGCATCAGAGTTTCTCCCATGTTCATCAGGAATCCCTTAGGGATCGAAACCTGGACCTATAATATTTATTATTTTTATTAATACTATTCTACGTGTACTGAAATATTATAGTAATTCGTGTATGTTATTCGCTGATAATCTGTAAATTTATATTCAAGAAACTCCTGAAAACATTAATGTGGCTATTGCAAGACTAAACGAAGATTCGGCGGCTATTGTTACTTGGGCACGTAGAAACGGTCTTAAATTAAATATAGCAAAAAGAAAAGCAATTATTTTAGGATCCGTGCAGAATCACATGTTGCTAAAGAAAATAAACGTTAACCCTATAATATCCGATGGCTCAATCATTCCTTTTGCTGATTCTATTAAACACCTTGGCGTTATTATTTCATTCGATTTATCTTGGAATAGTCATGTTTCGCTAATTTCAAAAAAGGTTCATGCATTTATTCATAGGCTTAAGCATAGAGCCAATATGCTACCTGCTGACCTCAGAATAATCCTTGTAAATGCCTTCGTCATCCGCATTTCGACTACGCTGCTGTCATTTACAGCGATACCACTGGTTATATGGATATCAAACTCCAACGATAGCAAAACTTTGCTATACATCTTATCTTTCGGCTTCGTCATGACGCTGCTCGAAACCGTCATTGCCGTAAACTGGTTGAAACCTGAAAAACGTAGAAAAAATTTTATAGGTTCTATAACATATCAGATTCTCGATACTTGTAATCTATCTTACTTGCATGAATTTTTCGAAGATAAAGATAAAGAACAGCGTTGTTTAGAAAGAATTCCGTCGTCCGAGTTTATGATTCGAAAATGAGAAACGGAAACATATAAGTGCTCATTCTTAATGACGGCGCTCTATAGTTTGTAACGGCATAAAAATTAATTATAAAGCGAGTTGGAGCGAGGTGGTCAGCTATACACACGGCTCATGCGCATTAACGTTTACAGTATACAAGCCTATTTTTTCTTTGTCAGCACGTGTTGCGGAAACCCGAAAAGAATTTTTAAGTCGATAGCACACGATAATACTGTTGATTGGAGTTTCTGGCAATTTTGCTGCTGAATTGGGATTTTGCTTTCTGGCATTTATTTTTTAGCGATAATGGTGAACAACATCATAGCAGAGCGTAGCTCCGAGTAGTGCTGCATATAAGAGCCCTTTCTCAGTTCAATTGTTTGCGAGAGATGAGCATAAAGTTAAGTATTTAAGTCGTGGATATTGTATCTCGTGCATCGGCATATACTCGCGAAAGAATACGACTTATGGATAAAATTCGACTAGAATAATTTGAGTAGATGTTTACTAAAATTTATAACACTAACTGACCGCGAATGCGAGAACTGTAATGATATAGAGCTATAGAGAATTAGACTAATTCGCCAATGCGATTGTATTTTTGACGATTCATTTCAGTATTGTATGAAATAGATAAATTTGTTTTTGACGGACGGCTTTGCGTTATAATCCTTACGATTGCCAAGAACAGTTTATAAATGTGTCTGAATGCTCGATGGTATGTATGGATAATATAATAAATAATACAAGGAAAATATTGTATACGATTCTACGAAGATCTTTAGCCATATTTTGCAATAAATAAAAATTTATGATTGAATTGTCGTAATTCGTGAACTTTTTAATTTATTTCTGGGTCGAAATATCCAGAGTTTTTCATTAGTTACAAAACAGCATTTTACAAGTTTGGAAGAATTATCTGCTAACATAAGACGCGCAGAGACTATAAGCACATTTAAAACGTTACTTTTATATCACTTAGTTTTACGAGATTATTAATATTAAGAAATTATTATCGTTGTAAGCGAAATCCTTATATACTAATTTACTATAGTTATCTCGTGTTCTCGCTAAGAATTATATTCGGCGCTACACTTATATATTTAATTCATTTTTATATTTAATTCGTTTATTTGTTCATATTATTTTCCTACTTATTATTCCTGCCGTTATATTTACATAGATTATTTATTTATTTATTTATTTATTTATTGAAAACCAGAAAGAGATACAGTTTATATACAAACTGCAAAACCCTGCAGAGGTAAACTTAGTTACCTATACGCAGGTCTGGTATTAAGACATAAAAAAAAAACAAAAAAAAATTATACAAAATATTAAATAAAAAAATATATATACTTAATACTAACTTAATACTAAAAGTGACTTAAAAACTAAGCATATAAAATTTTCGTTTCTTAACAATTTTCGTATTTTTATATAAAGCGATAAATTATATACAAAACAGTAATTTTGTATTACAGCGCTTCTTAATTAGATCTTATCCAATCTTTTAGCAACTTTTTATGAGAATTTTTAGTTATATTTAAAGTTTTAAACTCATTTTGTAAATTGTTAAAAGTTGTAATTGCTTTTTTAAAACTATTTTTGTCGCTAACCCTTTTGATATTTTTAGGTATAGTTAAGTTTTTTCTCCTAGTTATACTAGTTGATGCAAGATATTGGCTTTTTAGGTCTGTATAATGATATTTTAACGCCTCAAAAGTAAATAGTTGTTCCAAGTTCATAGGATTATCTTCAACAAATTTGTTCTTATTAATAACTTTCAAAATTTTATTCTGTAATTTTTGCAATAAATCTCTATTATTTTTCTAAGCTCCACCCCAAGCTAATATTCCATAAATTATTATACTATGAAAAAATGCATAATATATCATTCTTAATATTTCTGTTGGCATTGATTTGGCAATTTTATAGAAAATATAGACTAGATATTTCGTTTTTTGTATTATATATTGAACGTGTTTATCCCACTTCAGATTGTAGTCAAATACTATTCCCAAATATTTGCACTTTTCTACTCTAGTTATATTTCTATCCTTAATCTTAATATCTATTTGAGTTGGAACACTATCAATGTAGTTACCATAGGTCATAACAACAGTCTTCTCAACATTTAAAGATAATTTGTTTACTGCTAACCACTTATTAATTTTTATTAAATACTTATTCATAGTTGTTTGCGCTTCACTCCAAGTATTACCATTTGCTATTATTGCAGTGTCATCAGCATATGACAATATTGTCTCTAGCGGGATTACTTTCAGGATATCATTAATGTATAGTATAAAAAGTAGAGGTCCTAATATTGTGCCTTGTGGAACACCCGTATTTATTAACATGCTATCACTTTCATTAACATTTATTTTAACTACTTGATATCTATCATTAAGATAACTTGAAAGTAGATCCAACGCCTTTCCTCTTATTCCTAAACAATAAAGTTTATCTAATAATATTTTATGATCTACAGTATCAAAAGCTTTTGCTAAGTCCAGAAACGTTATAAGTATCGGTTTACTTTGATCCAAGTTATTGTATAATGTATTTGTTATGTAATTGAGAGCATTCTTTGTACCTATTTTTTTCATAAAACCAAATTGGTGTTCAGATATTATATTACTTTTTTTAATAAAATCATAAATTCTGTTATATAAAATTCTTTCAAGAATTTTAGCTACATTTGATATTAATGAAATAGGTCTATAATTTGATATATTATGCTTCTCTCCAGACTTGTATATAGGAACAATTTCCGCTTTTTTTAGTGCATCAGGCCATACAGCGTTTTCAATACAAGAATTAATTAAATGCGCTAAAGGTTCAGCAATATTGTTGCAAAGTATTTTTAAAGTTTTGGCATTTATTTTGTCAACTCCTCCATTTTTTAATTTCAAATTATTAATAATACTTGCAACCTCATGCGCACTAGTTGGTTTTAAGAAGATGGAGCTTGCATTCATATCTGGTAATTTTAAATCAGCATCCGAATATTTATCAATTTTCTCACTCAATTTTTTACCTATTTCACAAAAATACTTGTTCATATTATTAGCTATTAAACGTTTATCTGTTATTTTCTCACTATCAACTTTAATATAATTAATAGTATCATTAGATTTAAATTTTTTCCCTATTTTTGTGTTTATAATTTCCCACAGTTTTTTGGGATTATTTGTATTATTTTGGATCAGACTTTTATCGTATTTGACTTTTGCATCTGTAATTACCTTATCTAATATTTTGGCATATCTTTTGTACTGTACTTTAAGTTGATCATTCTCACGATCCATCTGCCATAAATTATACAAAAATTCTTTAGTATCACACGATTTTATTATAGCATCTGTAATCCAGTTCTTCCTTTGTTTCTTATTATCTTTCCTCAATTTTATTTTTGCTAATTCAATGCATTTTTTTATTTCGCTTAACAGTGTATCAGTAGCAATATTAGGATCATGTATTGACATAGTTCCATTCCAATTTATTGTCTTGGCAACGTTTCTTAATTTTGTATAGTCTATTATTTTAGTGGGTGCTTTACTTTTAGTCTTCATCTTGTTTATAGCAATAAAAATAGGGTAATGGTCTGTTAAAGAATGTTTTAATTTATATGTAACTGTACTTAGGCTATTAGTTTTAATGAAGATATTATCAATACAAGATCCTTTACAGTTTCCTATAGGTGGCCTTGTAATTCCCACGAAACCAGGAAAATATCCATTTTGTAAGAAGTTACAGAGGAATTCTTGACTAATATTATCAGATTCTAGTAAATCAATATTAAAATCACCTATAACTAAATGATTTTTAGTATTTCTCTTATTATTCAAGAACTTGTTTAAATCTAGAATGAATTCTGCTTTAGGTATGTGATGAGATCTGTATACAGCGGAAAATTCCATACTACTGTTATCATTTAATGTGATATGAGTATTTATTATTTTAATCTTTCCATACTTAATAATTTTAGTTTTGTGTACAATATTCTTATCAACAAAAACCATGACACCATCATTCCGATTTAAGTTACTTTCATTATAATAACTATTATATCCCTCTAAATCGTGTATTTTATAATTTACTTGTACAAAAGTTTCAGTGCATATAACAATACATGGTCTACTAGTTAGACTTTGTAATAGAATTTTTAACTTATCAAAATTTGCAGACATACTTCTTATATTTACATGCATTATAATATCATTTTTATTGTTAATGATTTTATTTAGACAATTGATATTGTCACATATTTTTTCCTTTTGAATAGAGTCTTTTTGTATTTTATCAAGGAATTCAAAATCCATATTTAATTATTTAAAACTTAAGTCTTTGTATTTTTTCTTGTGCTATTTCTTGTTACTATTTGTTGTTTTTGCTGCTGTTGAACATTTTGTTGTTGTTCTTGTTGCTGTTCTTGCTGCTGTTGTTGCTGCCGTTGTTGGTTTTGTTGCTGTTCTCGCTGTTGTTCTTGCTGCTGTTGTTGCTGTTGTTGAGAAAATTTCTCACTTTGCATATTGTTTGCATTTTCTTTTTGTTGGTTAGTTATCTTCACTTGATAATGCTTCGGTATTGTATACACTGTTGGTAATGTAGGTATCACAGGATAATCAGTGTTTCCAATTAATTTTTTAATCTTGTTTTTTATTATTTCGCATAAATTTATATCTGCTGCATTATGACACGTATTAAAAACTGTATTAAATTTATTATTGCTGTAACTGCAGTTTATACATACTAATACTTCATTATCACATTCAATAGTTTTGTGATTTTTTGCACACTTTAGGCATGTTATTTTATTATTGCACTTTGTACCATTGTGTCCCAACCTACCACATTTGAAACATGGTTTTATATTTATCAGGTCAAAAACTCTACAGCTTTGACATCCAATAAAGATTCTATTCTTGTTATCTCTGATGTTTTTATAAATTTCAGCTGTCACTTCCACTAAAACACTACTGAGTTTTGTCGTCTTGTTTGTATACAAGTGTAACACCTGAGCTTTAGTATTAAAATTTGCGAAATTCCTTATGTTTATATCTTCTTCAATTTCATTCTCATCCATGTTCATATTGTTATCAATTCCAACTATTTTAATTTTTGGATTATTTAATTGTTCTATTTTCACTTCACAATCTCCATCTAGGCAGTTCTTTAATAAACTTTCAGCATTTTCAACACAGTCATTATTCATACATTTAATAACAATCTCATCTTTATTTTTGCTGTATATTTCTTTTGTTTGAATGCTTTTCTCATCTATTAAACATTTTACTATACTTTTTTTGACATCTGTTTGTCTTGCATTATTTAAGGTTTTAACTATAAGTTTTGGAACTCGTTTTTGTAGAGGTTTCACAGCACTTGTTATTTCAGCAAAAGATTTATTGCTTCTTTGGTAACTTTTTTGTTTTCCTATAATTTCTTTCAGTAGATCATTTTTTTCAAAAAGTTCTCTGTTAAGTTGTTTTAATAGTTCATTTTCTTTTTGCATGATTTCAAGATCAGCTGCACTATCTCTCACTGTTGAGTTCAGTAGGTCTTGTGCTTTACACTCTAATTCCTTCAGTATTTCCTTCCTTATTTCTTCTGATTGCCTCGATTTTATTTGTGCAATCAGTGCCTTTGTTGATTCACTCAAAACCTCTTCATCAACTTTTGAGGTTATGTTTTTATGTTCTTGGCATATTATTAGCCTTTCACTAATAAAAATTAGACTTTTTTGTTTTGCACAACTTTGGTGGTACGCATTATCACATATAATACAAATAACTGTTGTTACTTCATTCTGTGAGTGACATTTCAGAAACTTTTTACTGGTCTTATCCGGAGGATCTTTCCCTCCCGCCGCCATGTTGGCCACGTTATAATTATACATTTTATATATTATAAAATGTGTCATTATTTATACGATAAATATTGCTACGAAATATGTATTTTGCCCGTGTATTATGCAATTTTCCATACAACCCTGTACCTTGGCATAATAAATGTATTAATCAATCAATCTCTCTCTCTCTCTCTCTCTCACTCTCTCTCTCTCTCTCTCTCTCTCTCCCTCTCTCCATCTTTCTCTCTCTCTCTCTCTCACTCTCTCTCTCTCAAAATCCTCGTAAAGGCAGTGCGCCGTGGATTGATGATGAAATTGATCAATTGAACAAACAACAAGACGCGACTTACAGACGGTACAATAAGACTACTGATGAGAGATTTCATAGGAAATTCTTAGAGTTGCGCAATAAATCTTAAAAACAGAACAGGCTTGGACATCTTATTGTCAAGGAAAGCTGCTGGACAAAAAGCAGTGTAATATCTGAAAAGAATTGCGCAATCTGGGACTTCTTCCCAAGACTAGGGGAGGGTAGTATGGGTTTACAGCGGAGGAACTCAATACTCATTTTTCGGGCGTTTCAATATCGGTAGATGAAGATCCTAGCGCAACCGAGAATTTAGTAGCCATTGTCGGCGATGTAGGCGTCAAAATCAAACCTATTGAGATTGACGACGTTGTGCTTGTGGTCGTGCACTTCTCTCCGGAAGCGAGGGGGCAGATGATATTCCGCAGAATGTAGTAGCAAGGGTATTTCCAGTCATCGGGCAATACATGGTGAACCTGTTTAACTCTTTCCTGGAAAAGGGCGTGTTCCCGGACTTATGGAAGAGGGCACGAATAGTGCCACTAGACTGGTGTACTACACCATCGTCAGTGTCGGACTTTCGTCCGATTGCACTTCTGTGCTTTCTTTCTAAAGTTTTGGAAAGGATCGGTGATGATCAGATAATGGAATACATGCTAATGTATAGTAGTAGCTAATGCAGTACATGATAATGGAGTTCTAAGACAAAATAGCTTGACTCCATACATTCTGGCTACAAACGAAATAACTTGACTCAGGCTTCTTTACTGAAACTTACTGAAGACATAAAGACAGGAATCAACAAGAAAATTTACTTTACTGTTTGACTACAGCAAGGCTTTCGACACGAACTTTCCAGCTAAGCTTCTAGCAAAGCTAAAAGCCTTGGGGTTCTCTAGACATGCATTAATCTGGATAAAATCATATATATTAAAAAAAACAAGCTGTTATAGAGCACGTTGATACCAAGTCACATTGATTGTCAACAAATCTTGGATTGCTCCAGGGCTCCTTGGTGGGATCCTTGCTGTTCTGTCTATACATTAATGACATAAAGGATCTGTTCATCGAGTTAAATAAAGATCTAAACAAGACGAATCCGCGTCGCGTCAGACATTTACTGTATGCTGATGACCTACAGACAAATTTACAAATTGCGACAGATGACATCGACGAGGGTGTGGTGATCATGGGCCATGCTGCGCAAGCAGTTGATGATTGGGCCAAGGTCGCAGCCCTCAGACTGAATGAAACTAAGACTAAAGCTATTGCTTTCGGCTATTGTAGATATATAAAAAGTTTTGAGTCCCAAGGTATGCCGAAAATCAGTGTGGGAGATGGTGTCTTCGTCCCTTTCTCGCAAACTATCACGAGCCTTGATGTTATTATACTTGACTCTAAACTCACGGGGAACCCGTACGTAGACATGGTTACAAAGAAAGTTAATAGAGTACTGTATAACTTACGATTTTTCAGAAAGTATACTACCCAGGATTTACGCAAGCACTTGGCAATGGGCATTGGCTCTTGTTTTTCCACACCTAGACTACTGCTCTGTAGTGTGCCTGGACGCGACTCTTGAACTGCGTAGCAGACTACAGAGATGGCAAAACTCATATGGGCGATATGTTTCAGCTGCTAGGAAGGATGAACACATCACCCCCTGCAGGGAGCAATTAGAATGGACTCGGGTGGACTCCCGAGAAGCCGTTTTCATGGCTACAACAATGTACATCATTCGGATTAAAGAGCCAGTCTATTTTGAGTCATTTTTTACGAACACAGTAACACACATGCGCACCGAAACAGGACGAATATATTTTCAAGTTCAAGGTGCGAATTTGTTGAACTCACTCCCTTTTGCCAATCGTACTCTACCATCATTGATGGCATTTAAGGTGGCGGTTAAAAAATATTTCGCGGACATAGATTGAATCTTGTTGTCAGTTAGTCTTATTTATTTAATTTATCTATTTATTTATATTAATTTATTTATTCACTTTCCTTATTTTTTCTTTCTTTGTTTAATTCACTTATTCATTTTTATTTATTTATTTGTTAATTTTTTGTGTTTTACTAATTGACTTAAACAGCTTTTAAGGATATGCGAGTATTTCTTAGTACGAGTGGCAGCGAGTAATTGTTTAATTGTTTAATATACGTAGTTTTAACTGCCTGACTGATAAATGTAACGACACGATTGGGTATTATACTTACATTTCGACAACAAAGTGCAATACTTTATGTAAATCAATTTTTGTAATATTTACATATAAATATTATGTCTCTCTCGCTCTCTCTATCTCTCTCTCACTCTCTCTCTCTCTCTCTTGCTCTCTCTCTCTCTATCTCTCACTCTCTCGCTCTCTCTTTGTCTGTCTCTCTCTCTCTTTCTCTCTTTCTAGATTAGCGAACCAGTTTAATTTTTTACAGACAGTCTGAAAGCCTGCTAGCTGCCTATTTTTCAACGGAGAACAACAGGACTTACTCCTATAAACAAGGAAGCTCGATTTATCTATCATACCAAAATGATCGTTAATCGTATGAGGAACGACCATCTTGCTTGCATATAATTGCTGTATCATCGGTGTACTGTATCCGTCAGCCCTGCCACCCATCAATCATCTGTTCACCATCAAAAGTAGCGTATCTGCCCGTAACCTTCAAGTAAAGTGACTGTCATGATCGTTCTCAGAAAGTGTCATGGTGCGTAGGTTGAAGTGCCTTACATTTGAACGTTGTCTAAATATAAATTGCGTATGCCTGCGTGCGCTAAGTGGACTGCTATAATAGCTAGAAGCTTAGCTAGAACTGCGCGGAAGTTCTACTTTCAAACCTTCTCGCGCTATAAATCTTTTAAAAATTCTGGTGAACGCTATGTTTTTTATTCTGCTTTTGATTCTGGCAATATGACTGGATCTAAGGACGTAGGTTAAAGTTCTTCGTCTTTTATCGATATCCAAGAGATTATCCAGGACGTCAGTGTAACTCCACCTGCTTTCCTTTCGGCAGTGGCATATGATAATTTCCCGACGATGCCCGTCTTTATGTTACCACCGGCTTCTTCTACGCAATAGGAATCAGGGGTCCCCTCTCTTTTCACCGATACCACAATATTTTCCAGCTCTGCTACTCCCACTGCTCTCGCTAAATCGCAATCATTCCAGTAGATAGGCTATAGGCATACCGGCTCATGCGGGTTCTGTATCAAACTCTTCCCTCTCAAAGTGATCCAGAACCCGTTCGGATTCTAAATCACCCAGAATGATCCAGAATCCGAAATCGAGGGAGTGGGAAAGCTTCCCTATCTCTCACGTGAACCAGAATGCCTTTAATATTTTCTACTTTTTTCTCTTTATTTTCTTTGCAAATGTTTACAGGAGTGATAGAATATTTTTATGAGTTTGACGGTGTGAACTGCGCAGGCAGTCTTGTAGATGGGATTATGATTTGTACATACTGTAACGCACTTGACTATATAGGTTTTTGACGGATGGCCCTATTGCTGAATGTTATGAACTGCAGAAAAATTGAATCGTTACAGCCATATCTGTTTAAATTCACCCATGAGAAAAAATTTGGTAGCATCGTGTAAAGAGCCACGGAGTAATGAACCAATTTGTAAGTAATCAAGCCCAGCCGTGTTCCAGACAATTCCATGATAATCATGTTCCAGCCAAATGTTTTCCCTTTGCAGTTTGCCAGAGAGTATTTTCCATGAAAAGGGTTTCTTGAATAGACGAACGATAGGATCACCACTTTCATTGATCGGAATGATAGCTATTTCTTTTGAAACATAATCATCTCTCATTTGCTTGAAACCAATCATGTCTACTGCATACTCCATCTTGGAATGAGTGTTGAAACGAAAGTGTGTTGGATAATATTCTGTTTAGACAAGCTTCTTGATATCCCCACTGATGGGATTGTACTGAACGATGCGATCGTGCAAGATCATGCAACAAGCTGAAGTGTTAGCTGGAAAGTCTTTTTAGACTCAAACTCTAGACGGACATCGACAGGAGTGCTCATTATAGATTCGTTTTGCCGTGAACAGTCAATAACTATGAGTGGTTCAAGGTTGATAAATTCTGACTTTGTCAGCAGTGGCTGTGGGTCTCTTCCATAGTAGGTGATTTGAAAATTGGTAAACATATCATAGAGAACAGCGAACTGATTCTTAGATATGTAGAGATTCATATTGTTATATGGATAATATTGAGAATTCAAGAAAAGTCTCACATTACTAATCCCACAAAGATCAAATCGACTCGCATTTTCAGATTTCAAATTTTTTTCTTGGTTTGTAGACCGAGAATGACAAAACGAGGTTTCTCCAAATGATTTGAAGTTTTTACTGTCCAGACATGTTTATTCATGCTCGGAAGTAGAGGATATTCAAATAACTCCCAAGATCGATAATAGACAGAGATAGGATTATCTTTGCCAATGAAACTCAGCAGCTGGATTTTTTGTTTATCAGATGCAATAACATATGGCATTAACCACTCTATCTTCGTTATTTTTACCTGGTAGTCTTCATATGTAGTTACACTATTTGCTACCGTACCTTCCTCAATTATTATTGCATTCAAGTCATTTCTTGATCTTGTGAGAATGAGTTCATGCTTCACATTAACTATAATTTTTTTATAGGCTTCTGCAAAGCCGAAGATCATACTCAGAGGAATGGAAACGTCAAACTTGCCGTGTGCTTCTACCAAAGTTTTGCTTTCTTCTCTAACATCAAGCCAGGCAGCATTTTCTAACATGAGAGTCTGATTCGGATTGAATGATGTCCATCCTTTCATGACACTGCTTAACTCAACATTTTTACTTTTATCTATCTCCACAGCATTCATTTTGTAACGAATTTCATCAAACAGATGGCAAATGCCATTCTTCACGAATTTAGTTTTAGTTAGTGCTATTCTATCTGGTTTTTGCAGTTTTCCACATACATGGATACAACTGCGCGATGGTAAGAGACGTAGATCTTGATGTAGGATCGAAATACTAATTTCATCACAATTATCAAAGCTTAGTGTCGAGTATGGTTGATGTGCGTGAACCTCATAATGAGCAATAGAATCATTGAATACGACACCTGATAGAATGCTTAGAATTTCATCTATTTTTCTGGAAGCAGCAGAGAATTATACACGTGAATTTTCTCCACGAACTTTTAGACCCAGGCTTCTGAGGAACTGAAGGCTCTTCCGTGTTAACGGTTTGAGTTTTTTTGGTCGACTGATGACCGATTGACATATTGGTTGACTTATATGCACTCTAGAATTGTAAACGATACCCATTATACAGATTTGATGTGGAGTTTAATAGTAATTTCTTCTCCACGGAAATTCACTAAATTTCCATCTTGATCTACCATTTGAATTTGAAGATGATCTATGCACTTGACACTGAGTGGTAGATATATGACATGAGATGGAACTTCTAAGATTTTATATCCTGGTGGAACACTGGGAAATAACTCATGGATTGTATGAACTCTTTTGTTGTTGATGTAAGCACCTGCGGTAATATTGCACTCCACTCTGAATGCGTTAATTTGCAATATTTTCACAGGTAAATCAGAAATGTGATGAATTTTTTCCTTGAGAATGCGAGGAGTGAAGCAAAGAAGACGACCTATTGAATCGTGAGGAGTGAGATCTAATGGATGACTGCAATTAATTTCACTTCTGAGAGTATTGTTGTTAGCTCTCATAGAAAATTCAATTCCTTTAGATTTCAAAGTTTCTTGTAAAAATGTATTAATAGCTTCAATCTCGTAACTGCCAGTAGAGATAGTGATAATATTTCCATTCAAATGAAGTTTATTAATTGAATAGTCCACATTGGGAATCGAGTTGAATGTTAAAAATTCAACTAAACCCAAAACAAAACTTTTATGCTGAGGTAGATCTATTGAAGGAAAATATTGTGCTTGTAGAACAGAAGATTTTCCTGAAAGAGTCAAAGTGAAACTGCCTTCCATGACTGATTGGAATATAATGATTCCCAATCGTTTGCAATCTTCTCTTTTATAGTCTTCCGGTTAAAAATTGAAGACAAAGATGACCACAAATGAATGAGTCAAAATTTTGATATCTTTTATAGTTATATTTTACTTCTTTCACGTTGAAATATAACATGAGCTCTATGGGAGGTTTCAGATCACCAAAACCGTCAAAGTAAATTACTTTGGAACCATGTTTTCGATAACACACCCAAAAAGTGCCTTTATTTTTCATGTCATCCAAGTTCACAATAGCAGATTCATTACTCCATGAACCATCGGAAGGCAGATTATTTCTCATAAAAACACCTCGGAAATGTGGAATTTGCAACATACGAGCATATTTTAGAAGATCATAGTCAGTGAGTGGACGATTTGGCAAAGTTAAATCGAAGTTTTTTTTTTTAGTAACTTGACCATGACCAACATGAGGTTTCATAAATAATCCCATTCCAGTTTTATATGGTTTAAGATAGAGACCTTCGCCTAAAGTAATAGCTTCCATTGCCTTATTATGTCTCTTACTTTCTTCATGGTTTTTCTGTGCAGCTTTAGTATCATTTACTGCTTTAGCTATTCCTGCAGCTCCCCCTGCCAGAGCACCGGTCGCACTTAGTCCTGCGAACAGCGGTATGAGAAACGGAAGAACTCCACCAATTTTTGATGGAATTGGAAGAACACGTGGAATGATAACTTTCCTCTTACCACCAATTTTCTTAACAGCTTGACGTGCACCTTTCAAGGCAGATTGAATGACCTTGCGGGAACATTTACTTGGTGACATTGATTTCTTCGCAGCCGGCACTAGCTTACTTAATTTCATACCCATTCCAGTTTTTCCTTTTAATTGCATAGCATTCGTAACATCAAAAGCATATGCTTTTTCAGCAAGACTGGAATCCTTGGCTTCGACACGTTAAAAGCTTTATCAGCGAGCTTCATGTCAGCTGCTTTACGATCTCCATTTTTATCAGAGTAAGCTATGTCATGTTCTTTGCATGCCTGATCAACCGTATTAATTCAAGGATCACCTCTTCTCTAACGTTTTTTCAATTTAGTTCCGGGACCACAGTATTGATATCCAGGAAGATGCATTTCAATAGATAAGTTATTGATCACTTGATCAAGCAATCCATAACCTTTTGGTTGTTTCCGAGATTTATGTACGATCATCTCGCTTCGAGTGTTGCTTTATAACTAAAGATCAAAATATAAAACATGCGTTTATATTTCCATAGTTCAATGTCAAACTAGACTTTGTCACGTGAACATGGATTTTAGCGAGCAGAACGTCAAACTCCCCGTCACAAACTTTGATTTCGGAAAACAGAAGAGAAGGAAGCGTCATGGTGAATTACTACCTGATACTATACGAGCAGTATTCTGCGGGCCATCTAACTGTGGAAAAACAAATAATTTATTGGCTATAATTCAACATCCCAATGGTCTCAGATTTGAAAACTTGTATGTATACTCTAAATCCTTCAATCAGCCAAAGTATCGATTTCTAGAAAAAGTTTTGGAACCGATAAAAGTGTATCTTATCTACCTTGTAGTGAGCATAAATCTGTAGTATCTCCAGATGAAGCCCCACCAAATTCAATTATGATTTTTGATGATGTGGCTTGTGAGAAGCAGGACAACGTCAGAGCATTTTTCTGTATGGGAAGACATAAAAGTGTAGACAGCTTTTATCTATGTCAGTCGTATGCTCATATACAGAAACACCTCGTAAGGGACAATATTAATATGTTAGTAATTTATCGTCAATACGATAATACGCCAATCGTCAATCTGACGTAACTTTCAACGAATTTCGAAATCTTTGTTCTGAATACTGGAAGAATGATAAGTATGGATTTCTTGTTATCGACAAAGATAGAGTGATGGATGATGGTTGATACAGAAAAGGATTTGACGGTTTGCAATAAAAAAGTAGTTATGAATCCAAAACTTACAGTTCATTTGTAGACAGCATCTCGTTAGCATGTCAGACTTCAAGAAAGAAAAGAATATTCTCAGCGAGCTCTGGCGAGCACGTGAGGCTATTAAACAAAAATACTCTTTATTAAAAAACTAGAGAGAAGATTTTGAAAAAGTTATTGGTGATACATTGAAACCAGTCATTACACGACTCGAGAAGCTCGTCGATTCGAAAGTCGAAAGCTTGCCACCTCCTAATCACATTTTGAATATAGATAGCAACAGAAAACCGAGAAAAAGATTGAAATTCGATCGGTCAGGTTATAAAATAAACGATATAAATGAGTCGGGTTTCGCATATGATGATGATGATGCAGATTTTTCTTCGATGGGTGGCAAAATGATCAATTCAACATTCAAATCTACGCTTGAAGGAAATCAATCAAGTGACTTTTTATCATTGTTAAATGAAAGCTGCAGCAAAATCGATAACATATACGGTGTGCGGAACGTCAATGGAGTGTATATGATTGGCGATTCAGAAATTCAATTTCATGATAAAATGGTAAAAGTGAGAGATAAAAGTTATCATAAAAGTGGGGGGTCTAATGGAATTACTCTTCAAGAAACAACCATATGACAATATTATCAGTTCAACAGATCGAACAATTAATCGCATCATCCTGGAAGCATCACTTGCTCAGCGGATAAGATACAGCAAAGTTGAGCATATACGCACTTCGAAGAGTAGAAAAGATATGAATATCATAGAACCCATGTTCCGCAGCGATCGTAAAAATAAATCCACCACCGGAAGAGACCTCATGCCTAAATATAAAATAGCAAAGAAAAATTCTTCTATAGATCTAATCTACTGGGATGATCCAAATAAGCTTATAGAGCGACTAAGATTATTAGTTGCGGAACAATGTACTGGAAATAACAATCACGACAATGAAATACAATCGATCATTGAGGAACTACGTGGACATATGTATTGAAATGCATCTATTCTTATAAGATCAGTAGCATCATGAGTCTCAACGTGTTCGGAAGAAAACTTGTGGGCACGCAAGAAGTGAGTCGCGGTCCACCAGGCATTGGTTATCTGACAACTATAAGTAAAGAAGTTAGAAATCTAACTAACATAATTGCTGTAATGAAAGTTGACTTAGAGATATCCATAAATACTGAATTTAATAAAATCAATAATGTTGTTTCCCATCTTAAAATTCTATTAGATAATCTTGAGACAAAATTGAAAGAATGAATAGAAACATAATCACGAATTTTTCTTAAACCTTAAACATATTATCGAAAAATGGAGCATCAAAAAATAGCTGAAGAGTTGCACAAACCAGCTCGCCGCACCTACAAGCGAAGAAAATATGATATACGTGGAATAGATGAGACTTGGCAAGCTGATCTTGTAGAAACGATTCCATACGCCAACGAAAACAAAGGTTTTCGCTACTTACTTACTGTCTTAGATACATTGTCAAAGTATGCATGGGCCATCCCAATCAAGTCAAAGAGTGGTAATGATGTTACGCTAGCTATGGAATCAATACTGAAACAA
This sequence comes from Gastracanthus pulcherrimus, assembly GCA_949152435.1. Lineage (NCBI taxonomy): Eukaryota > Metazoa > Arthropoda > Insecta > Hymenoptera > Pteromalidae > Gastracanthus > Gastracanthus pulcherrimus. The sequence continues at coordinate 99,749,518 of OX424574.1, read as the reverse complement.
GAACGCATACCGACAAATCTACAAACTGACCAAGGAAAAGAATTTTACAATTCAAACTTTCAGAAACTCATGAAGAAGTACAAGATAAACCTATACTCTTCACATAATAATCTTCATGTAAGCATATGTGAGCGTTTTAATAGAACATTAAAAAATGCAATGTGGATAGATTTCAGTAAACAAGGGAGCTATAAATGGCGGGATATCCTGCCTGAGTTGGAGAAAGCTTACAATTCAAAAAAACATCGGACAATAGGAATTGAGCCTAAAAATGTTACGCAGGCAAATGAAAGTGAGGTCAAGAAGCATTTTCCAAATGAAAAGTTACCTGTGAAAAAACCGAAATTTAAAGTAGGAGATAAAGTGCGGATAAGTAAGATTAAACATTTTTTTGAAAAGGGTTATACGCGAAACTGGCCTACTGAAATTTTCACAATATCACGAGTTGTAAAAACCAATCCAGTAACTTACCATCTCAATGATTATTATGATAAACCCATCTCTTGCGGCTTTTATGAAACGGAAATTCAGAAAACTATGTATCCATAAATTTATCTAGTAGAGAAAGTTTTAAAGAAAAGTGGAAACCGTGCCTATGTTAAATGGTTAGGTTTTAGTAATGAGTATAATAGTTGGATATATTTAATGGTCAATATTTAACCAAAAATATTAATATAAACGCAATAATGTAGGTACTAGTAAATTAGGAAGCAATCATATTATGTTATTGTATTTATTTATGTATTATTATGTACAAGTTTTAATCTTAATAAAATAAGTATTATAATCAAAGCAAGCTGCGTATTTCATTCAAACTTAAAGGAAGATCCACCCTGATATGTCAGAACTAAATTTATTTTATTTGCAGTATTGGAGAGTTTGTCAACAAACTCTTGATCTCTTAGGATGGCCGATTAAATCTTCTCTGGAAAAAGGATTTGAAAACTTTCTTCGAGTTCGGCTACGACCTTCGTTCCGAATCTCGTCTTCACCTCCTTACGTGCTGACACCATGTACTGATGATCTTTTTCCAAGTCTGTTACTTTCTTCCTTGGCAAGAAGTCGCGTTCAGCAATCTTATTAAGTATAGATAGATCAATTCTGGAAAAAGTAAGAAATAAGAACTTTTAATAGAGAAAAGATTTGTTAGAGAAAAAAAATTGGTGAGAATTAACTGTGAACTTACTTAGAAATTTAGTTGAGTCTTGGTTTCTTTCCGCAAGGATGATAATTCTCGAACTCTTCGATTGCTCGAATGTGCTCCTCGTCGTGGTCTGTCTGTTGATATAGCCCATTTCCGACCACCACAATTTCTGTCCCTTCTATTGACTCCTGTAATATATCCCGTCTCTCTCCTCCCTCAGAGCGTATCCCGTCCATTGATAGATCCCAGTCATGCATAAACTCCTCTAACACATCATATTCAATTCTGATTTGTTCACCTTCATTATCATAAAGTGTCATCCCCTCTCGCCTTACACCATTTTCATTGGCTGCTTCACCCCCACCTCGTATTTCCCCCTCTCTTTCATTTTCTGCAACATCCATCCCCACTCGCGTTGCCCCACTTTCGTTGGACACTTCATACCCCCTTTCCACTTCCATCCCTACCACTATTTCTTGTTTTTAAGCATCCTCCTCTATTCGAAGTGCAGCTTGCGCCATCTACTCATCCATGATTCGGAAATGACTCCAAGGTAAAGTGTCTGTACTCTGAGACAATGAGAATCTCTTATCATCGTGAGGACTAAGAGCAATTTTATTCTGTCTTTCAGTATGCGCTATGTGCAATTTTGAACGAATGTTGCATTGATCACGTTTTACAATAATAAGATCCTGAAGACATCTTTTATAATCAAATACTACTATAGTGATATTATCAATAAAATTGAGGATACTCAGTTCTTAAAAAATATTTACAAGAGCTCTCTAAACTTAGTAAAATGACATCTAAAATAATACCCTTGGTTAAAACTTTTGTTTACCGTATTTTATTTAATTTTATATTATTGATTATTATTTATATAACTATATTGTATAACAATTAGCTTGTTTTGGTTGCTCCATGACTTTTTTCATTTTGTTGCTCGCTCTTATATTATAAAATTGAACGTTGACGCAGAGAATTGCATTAGTTCACTATAAAATGAGAGAGGGTTCTCTGAGTCAGTCTCCCCTTCCTTCGTACGGACGCACTGGCCTCTCACGATAGGCTTTGGGATGGCAGGGCGGGATCCGGGAAGCAAGTGGTGGGTGGAGGTGGCGCGGCGCATATGTCTCGCCGGCGCGCTCCCTTAACTGGCGGGCGCCGAGCCTCTCTGTCGCCGTGGCACCTCTTCACGCCTCATAGCACTCTGGGTTTCGTCGGCCCGTCCTGCGATCTGGGAGCCTCTATACACTTCTCCAAATGATTGGAGATCGCGGGGGACTACTCGTTTGTATTTTATTTGCTCCCTCAGTGGTTTCTGGACATGCAGCGCGATAACATCATCGCCTGCGCCGGCGCCTGCATCGCAGCGCGCCGGCTAATATATATCGAGAGGTCTTCTGTCTCTTTTTGTGAGCCACTCAGAGGGTAATTTTACAGCGTATTGTGTCTATGTGAGTGAAAATATTAGTTGGTTTTATATTTTCTTAATTAACTTAATAATCTTAGAACAAAAAACTTCATAGTTTGTTTATTTTTTCTGTTTAAGGCTGCTCCTTTCCCTCTCTTCTAAAAAAAAGCCAAATATTCGGGCCTACATAGTGGAAATAAAAAAATTCACATACGGATTCTACATCACTTTAAGAGGGGACAGTTCAGAGGCGGGGCTTAAAACACACAGATAATACGAATCCGGGAAAAATTGGAGAAGGGATAGACCAGGTATAGACCTTATACACACTACGGATTTTGGATCACTTTGAGAGGGGTACATCCAGAGGAGGGGCTTAAAACATACAATACGAATGCTGAAAAATTGGAGAAGGGGACAAAGAGGGATAGGGCTTATGCACACTATGAATACTGGATCACTTTGGCACGGGAGGGGTTGATACAGAACCCGCCTGAGCCAGTATGCACACAGCCTATTTACTCATTCCCGCAGATTCAGCTGGAATTTCCAGTTATTTCGAGCGCATCAAATAAATCAGCGACTCTCTCTTTCAGGCGCCAATTCCTTCATTCGTTAATTCGACGGGCACTGCGACTGTTATTACTCCATCTCACCCAGTTCTACAAAATCAGCCGCCAGTTTTTTCATCTTCGCAACAAACGAATGATTTGATTATTACTGATAAATTTAATTAATTTGATAAGCTTAATATTGACTAAAAACTGTCAGTATTTTATGAAAGTCATCTAATGTTCTCTCATAACATTGAAAACAGAATGTAGTCGCTAGAAAGAATATTTTCTGATGTATCTGCAGTGGTTAATGATCAAGAAACGCGATAAGTAGATTGAGACCCTCAAGCATTCTCTGGCAAACTTTGCCTTTTTCGTCGAATCTACAGCCAAGATCAGCATTTTTTGTCTGCCATGTGATACTATGATTGCTGATACCATCATTATTTTACGTATTTTTACTATACTAAGTACCGCCAGATATTTAAACCACATAATGTCTTTTCGAAGGCTAGAAAGTGTCCCAGTAATGACTGCCGGTGACTTTCTCCCGCTGCTCCAAAATTCTTTTTGCTTCTCGTATCTTTTAAATATGTTCAGAGTCACAACGAGTTAATGCGTAAGTCTGCGATGCTAAAATGTGTGTGTGTGCGTGTGCGTGTACGTGTGCGTGTGCGTGTGCGTGTGCGTGTGCGTGTGCGTGTGCGTGTGCGTGTGCGTGTGCGTGTGCGTGTGCGTGTGTGTGTGTGTATGTGTGTGTGTGTGTGTGTGTGTGTGTGTATGTGTGTGTGTGTGTGTGTGTATATGTGTCTGTGTGTATATCTGAATGTGTGTCTGGGAGCGTACCTGTATGTATGTGCATATATGTCTGTGTCTGTGTATGTGTGGAAGTGTGTTGACCAAGTATGTTCGAGTTACAGTGGGTCAAAGACGGTAATTTTGAGAATTTTTTGTATTTTGAAGCTGTTTTGAATGATTTTATATATATATAGATATATATATATATATATATATATATATATATATATATATATATATATATATATATATATATGTGGATTCTCCGGGAAATGTAGAACAAAAAACAAAGAAAAATATTCCTTTTAGAAAGTAAAATAGTCACGAATTTTTTTACATTTTCTTAAGCTCTTATGTTTAAAGTTGTTTGAAGCTAAATATGACTTTATTGCTAAAATGGGCATTTTAATAATTTTTTTTTCTAATTATTTGATGTTATTTTAATTTTTCATATATAAATATTTTATTTCAGCCATTTTGCGACTGTGGCAGTAACTTTTGTACTGAAAAAATCTATCTTCATGATTTTTGGTGTAAAGATTAGAGTTATGAAATCAAATTTTTTCACAATTTTAAGTTTTAAAATTAATTTAATTAGTTTGTTGGTATTTGTTTAAGAGATTTAATTTTGCTTAATAAATGCAGATTGGAAAATGCTCTACAGTCTTCTTTTATTTTGAATCTATTCAATACAAAACATTCTTTTACAACTTATTGGAGTAAAAGCATATTTTTGTGATAAAAACGAGAGTATTAAAAATGAATTTTTACGCACTACTATTTGACAAAATTTATTTTAAAAACTCAAGAAAAATTTTCAAGTATAAATAGAGAGAAGATTTTGAAAAAGTTATTGGTGATACATTGAAACCAGTCATTACACCACTCGAGAAGCTCGTCGATTCGAAAGTCGAAAGCTTGCCACCTTCTAATCACATTTTTAATATAGATAGCAACAGAAAACCGAGGAAAAGATTGAGATTCGATCGGTCAGGTTATAAAAAATGAAAAACTGCTATAAAACAAAAACAAATTGATCAATCTGAACTTTTTTTATTTCAAATCTTCATTCAAAAATAAAAATAAAGCTGTGAATGGACAAGAATTACCGCATAATACTCAAGAAAAAAGTTGATTAAAAGTTTCTTTATAAAAAATGAATGTCATAAAAGTATAAGTTATAAGACAAAAACGATTCGATAAACCTTATACATTTTTCTTGATTTCAAATGTTCATTTAAAACCGTATAAAATGAGCTTTGTTTGGTTAAACATTACTACATAATACGCTAAAAATCTACAGTCAACAATTTTTGAAAAATAAATTATTATATAAAATGAAAAAAAAACATTATAAAACAAAAACGATTCGATGAATCTTGAAAATTCTTTTTGATTTAAATTCTTGATCAAATGACGAAAAAAATAAGTATTTATTGGTCATGAATTACCGTTCAATGTTCAAGAAATATGCAATCAAAAAAATTTTTTTCTTCTAAATATAACCTTGAATATCTCGAAAAATAAAAGTGCTAATGTCCTGAGCAAAGAACTTTGCCGAGAGATAGTAAAAAGCTAGCTTTTTGGAAATTTTCAGAATGAATAATGCCGTTTTACTTAAGTCATCGATTGCCATAGAAAATTGATTTTTTTACAAAAGGATTTTTTTCTCAATCATAGAAAAATTAATGTCTCGCAAAAAAGTTCTTTAACCACCCAGAAATAATTATTCAAAATCTGGTTAACGAAGATTTAGAGATAAACAATTTAAAGAGTTTATATGAAATCGAGAAAGACTCAGGCCTGGAAACCAGTACCGGGAACAATTCTAATATGAACAGATAAGTATATCCGGAGGAGAATAGTAATTTATTAACGGGACTAGAATTCATCAAAAAAGCACAGAGCAAGCTGACAGAGGTCAAATAATTATTAGCTCATTCCGCACAGAGGCATACAGACGAATTAGACCGGTTAGTACATAGAATGACAAAACAAATACACGAATTTATGAGGAAATTAGTAGGCTCGATGAATAGTACAGATATTAAAATCAAGTATACGGGACACGCAACAAAACCACGACAAAATTACATGCAGGTAAAAACACCGATAAAAGGAAAATATGGGTACCAGAAGCGGAATTATATGATTAGGAACGCAAATGGCAAGAAATAGTATATCCAAGTAGAGATATAATGAGGTAACAATGATAACAATAATTACAATAATAATAATAGAAATCCTAATTCATACACAAGCAATAACGGATCGTATAATTATAAGTTAAAATAATTTGAAAATTTGGACTTTAACAGAAATACGAATATACAATCGAATACATTCAACACAGGAAATACGTAAGACACGCAGGGAAATTTCCATCAGGCAGCGTAAGAGAACATGCGTACTTTCACAGTCCTTACATATATCCGCCCACCTTTGCCTATATATATCTATCTACACCTACACAAGAACACCTACACGGACCCATCCACCCATATATTCCACAGCCCATTGACCACTCATCTATACAACCGACAATCCACCCATCAATTCATCTGACAATTCCCCTCCTCCCATCCAAGCATCTTACAACCCACTCACAATTCAGTGAAAATAAGGAAAAAATGCCCGTTACAGATTGCAACAAAGTCAATATTTTTTTAAAACCTAGAAAAATCGTCTGAATAACATACTCAATATCCAACAAAATCCAGGTCCGGCAAGATTATTTATTATTGCAAAATAGGTTAGAAATCAATGATCATTTCTAAAATACAATATAGGCTAAAGGGTTTTTGTGGTAGCTGATTTAAAAAATGGAGATGTAGTGTCAAAATTAAAAACTTCGAATCCAAAATAGCGGCTAATAACTAGAGAATTACAAAGAAAACAATTCAAAATTGTGAAAATTTTAAAGTTGTGAAACCCCAAAATTGTAAAGGAAAAAAATATTTTGAAGATATGCAGATTATAAAAATGTAAGAGTTTTAAAATTGGAATAATTCAAGAAAACTTTAAGATTGTAAAGATTTTAAAATTACAACAACAAAACATTTAAAGTTATAAAAGTTTCAAAATTGTAAGAATTTTAAGTTTGTCAAAATTTAAAACTTGAATGAAAAAAAAATTCAAAATGTAAGAATTTAAATTGTGAAAATTACAATTGCTAAAGCTGCAAGTGTGCAAAAATAGTAAAATCGGAAATATGCTGAAATCACATAAAACTAACAAAATCGCAGATTTCAACAATGCAAAAATTTCAAATTGACAAAATTGTAAAAATGTAAAAATTGAAAAAGATCACAATGTCGTAAAAATGTCACAGTTGTTAAATAGTAGTGAAATGTTCAATGTTAAGAAAAATATTTTTAAAGTCGCAAAATTATCAGGTTGATTGATGAAAATGTTCAACAATGTAGAGAGATTTTAAAGTTATGAAGATTACTAAAACTTATTAAAATTTAATTACGAGTGATGTTCACTAGAAGTTATTTATGATAATTCTCACATTTGTAAATATTGCTGAGATTATCAAACTGTGATGTAGCAGAAATTGTTAAAATTGTGAAATTATGAATTTGTAAAGTTCAAAATTGTTAAAATTTTAGAAATTGCAGAAGTAATTAAAATTGTAAAATTCTTAAAGTTGTGAAAACATTAAAATTGTAGAATTGCAGAATTGTAAAGTTGTAAAAATTATTCAAATTGTAAAAATTATTAAAATTGTGATATGTTCAAATAGTAAAATTGTAAAAAATATTAAAATTTTAAAAATTATTAAAGTTGTAAATACGTTAAATTAGTAAAATTGCAAAAATTATTAAAATTATAAAAATGATTAAAGTTCTGAATATGTTAAAATAGTAAAATTACAAAAATTATTAAAATTGTAATAATTATTAAAGTGGTGAATATGTTAAAATAGTAAAATTGCAAAAAATATTAAAACATAAAATTTATTAAAGTGGTGAATATGTTAAAATAGTAAAATTGCAAAAAATATTAAAACATAAAATTTATTAAAGTTGTCAGAATCGTGACTTTAGCTTAATCAGAAAAAGCTTGTTGCAACGCTCTGACGTCATCCTGGAAGACGCCACCGATGACGACGACCATCAGCCTTTTTGGTGGTACGACGAAGGACGCCGGAGATAGAAAAGGACAAGCGAAGCGCAGAGCAGCTGCAACGAGAGCCTCGTCGAATAGCAGCACCGAGCGATATCGTCAGCGGCGCGTCACCACATCGTACCGTCGCACTCTAGTTAATAGAGGTAAGGGCTAGCCCGCGGCAACCGCGGACATTTATAGAGCCACACTATGAATAGTGTGCCGTACCCTAAAGATAAAAGGGCTCCATTCAGCCCACGGTGAAGAGAGAACGCGCGCGATCGCAACCCTCTCCGATTCTGGCGGCGTGTTCAGCGACGGTCGTGCTGAACACGCAAGCGACCCTCGACCTACGCTATTTTTATTTTGTTATTATCAACTCGCTTTTTGTATGTTAAAGTAATTGTAAAATGTTTATTTATTATCGTTTTATAATATAGCTTCTATTGTTTTTATTAAATCAGTGTGCCATTAATTAACCCAAACCCGTCTTCTCCTCGCATCAAGTCAGACTAAAGCAAGGCTACATCGTTGTTCGCGTTGCAAAAATATTAGCTTTCGGGTTTTCGCGCTCCTTACGCAGCGAAGACCAGTGCGTCGAGGAAACTCTGCACGAAGCCGAATCCTCGTAGATTCGGTGTATATGCGGGAAAAGCCTGCACAGCTACACCAGGGTAAGGCTATAGCGGTCAGTCGCCGCAGGCCGCCTCAAATGTAAGAGTTGCGATAAGCCGTGCACACGCGTTGCGTGTGGCGCACGCCTGCAGGACGCTAGCTCAGTCAATTAATTAATAGTTATTAATGATTGAGCACCCCGTTATACATGGCGCCCTCCAAAACCCGGCATTAACGGCATAATTGATTAATAATCAATAGTTTAAGATAATTAAAAATTTAATTAAAGTCAAAAAAATTAGAAAATTAAAATTTTTTTTATGTTTTTCGGTACTTTTAAAATTTTAACCTGCGAAATAGGTTGCGCACGCAAGCGCGAGGCGAGCGCAAATTGAGCACGAAGCTCAAACACGCCGAAGTGTGTAAAAGTCCATGCGAGAAGGCAAGCTGAGTATGTTGAACACAATACACAGGAACAATAATATTTAAATCAACTTTTTGCTCTGACTCGCAACCTTAAGAATCAGAAAATTATAATAAACGATTATTATCGATAAAAAGGTCGAGCGACATTACGAATAGTTGTAAGAAGTCATAGCAAAATGCAATCAATCACAGTAGTGAAGTGTGTCAAAACTTAGTTCAGTCAAGGAGACACCCGCGCCACGTTCAGCGATTCTCTGGCCGACCAATCATCGCGGTTAAGCAGCGTTAGGCGCGGTCGCACTCGGATCAGCGAAAAATTTTTTTTTGTCTTTTAAGATTGTTTATTGCAAAAATCGATTTTTTTTATTTTTTGGTTGTTCACTGAGGGCCAATAAACAATTATAGCGAAGAAAGGAATTTTTTTTTGAGTTTTGAGATATTTTTGGAAAAAGAAAATTTTACCTGAGAGCGTTATACAAAGTTAAGCAGCGTTGGTAGCAGTCAGTACTTGGATAGGTGCCCGCCCGGGAATACCACGCCTTATGATAATTTATTATTTATCAAGATTTGTTTTTCTTTGCAGCAGTATTATTTATTAATTATTAATAAACAATATTTTTGGAAAATTTGATTTTTTTTTGGATTTTTAAAATTTTTAAAGTTGAATAAAATCCATTTTTGATTTTATTTTCTCTATTTTGGAAAGTTATTTTTCTGAAATTATTGTGTAACGAATACTAATAAACAGTAGGTTCGGAAAATTGGATTTCTTGGATTTTTTAAATTCTTGAGAGGAATAAAATCCATTTTTCATTTTCTTTTCCTTATTTTAGGAAATTGTTTTTCGGCAAAATTATTGTTTATCGAACACTAATGAACAATGGTTTCAAAAATATAATTTTTTTTTGATTGTTAATATTTTTTTTCAAAATAATTCAGTATATCGAACTGTTCAATTGGAAAAGTTGTTGTTCTTCAAAATTATTGTTGATTCAACAATTTTGGGATTTTCGTTTTTTTTCATTTTAGAAAATTTTTTCGGTAAAATCAATATTTATGAATAAATTGTTTTTTTTTTGAAAACTAGAAAATTTTTTAAAAAATTAAAGTTTTTCGGGAATACTATTTGAAACATAAAAATCCAATTTTCCTCAAATATAAAATATTAAGGGGTAACACCACTCTAGCGGCCCGAAAAAAAGCCCTACAGACTGTGGGAAATCCGTGTTTGTAAAAAAATTATTATCTACGATTGATAGTATGTGTGACACTCGAATCGATCGCATAATCATTTATTATTCAGCGTGTCAGACAGGGTACAGAGATTTCGACAAAAACGTTGAATTTCATGAATGTTTACACCACGGAACACTAGAGCAAAAATTGTGATTATAGACGATTCGATGCGTCTACGTCCTCCGGAAGGGTGCGATCGTCGATATATTTTCAAAAGCTAGCCATCACCATAACCTATCTGTACTGTTTATCACCCAAAATATCTTTCACCAAGGAAAAGGAAAGCGTGATATCTTCTTGAATGCTCAATACATGGTAGTATTTAGAAATTTGCGCTACAGGTCTCAGATACGGCATCTTTCTTGCCAAGTGCGTCATGAAGATCCAAAATTTTTGCAAGAAATTTACTGGGATGCCACCGCAAAACCTTATGGATATCTCTTGCTGGACTTGAAGAAGATACACCCGATAATTGCCGGTTTCGCATTTGTATTTTTCCTGACGACGAATTACACTACGTTTACGTGTCGTGAATAACGATAAAAGATAGCGATACTTTGAACCAAGTACCAGTCGCGTCGTTGTGATGACTCCAAAAACTCAACATCTTTTTGCCTCCAAAGAAGCCATAATTCTACGAGCACTGTATCACCTCAGCGAGAAACTTAGTTTGACATATGTGTGAGTGTGCTCTGAAAAGGATACAAATGTCGTCTAGGTAAGCACGCAACAACTCTACGAAAATTGTCTGCACCTAGTCTACGCTTGTTGAGAAAGAGAAAACTTATCGTACAGCACGGAGGATTCTTACCTGCTCTGCTAGCGCCACTCCTAGGCTCCGTTTTGGCTACTCTAGTAAGAAAATAAAAAAAAAAAAAATGTAACTCACTAAAACAATGGTACTGCTACCACAGATGTGTGTAAAACGTCTACAGTTTACGCTCACAAACGGTTCATTAAAGTCTGTGCAAACAACCGGTACAGTCATAAGCAGACTCGACGCAGAGATGAACGAAATACTAAATTCACCGACGTGTAAGGATGAGCGTGAAAAGTGGTAATTGTATCGCCAAATATTGCAACGTTATCTCAACTTTAAGGATGCTGATAGTGCAGAATAGAGAAAAAAAATACTCAATGATTCGAATATCACTGCTCGGTTTAATCAAAAACAAAATGAGGGTGATGCAATGCAGTCGGAGGAGGAGGACACGCTAGAGGACCGGATCGATACTGATATCCTGCAGAGTGTTCCTCAAAAGTAATGAAATAAGGCATGTCAACTATTTCGCCATTAACTTATCAATGGTAACATTGTTTGGGGTGCTAATGGATTTGTAACGATACGCGGTGTGCGGATACGTGGTTGTAACATGGTTGACCTATTGAATGATGCTATGAGAGAGACGGCTCACCCCACCGCCGGTGCATCTGTAGTTTGCTGTTGCACTTCGTGAATCGTTTATTCTTCGAGAGTTTATAGGCAACAAACGCGTTTGGAGCAATATTTTTCAATCGTCGTCAAGCGGATCGTCGACAGAGAGCATTGTTCATGCTTTTGCTCCACGTTCTTACTCTGTGAATGATCTCGATAGTTGAGGAGGTAATGATGATGGTGGTGGTGGTGGTGGTGGTAGTAAATACTCATCTGCCCGCAGCAGCAGTACCAACACGGACGTCCCAGGTGAAGGAGCTTGTGCTTTGACAATCAAACGAAAGTGTTTAACAACAAAATAGATGCCTGATGCAGAGCACAAGAAGAAGAAGAATAAGAAAGTTTCGGCCTTGAGATCAGGAGTTGAAGCATGGCGTCGATTAAGCGGGGGGTTCAAGAGAAAGAAAAAGTAAGTTTGCAAGATGAAAATTTACGTGAAAAAAATCAGGGCTTTGGATGCCTTGATTGATTTACTACCGCTGCATGTGCCTAGTTACAGATTCTGTGGACCAGGTACTAAATTAGCTGAGCGCATCGAGCGCGGTGAAGTTGACATTAATCTTTGGATGAAGCCTGTCATCAACATGATACCGCTTATGTTGACAAAAAAATTATCGTCGTCAAGCCGATTGAGTTTTAGCAGATTACGCTTTCTCTCGTATGGTTGCTGAGAATACGAAAGCTGACGAAAGAATGTTGGCTATAATAACAGCTTGTTCTATGGTTAGTAAAATAATTTTCTCGCATCAAGAGGTCTATAAAGAGAAAACCAAAACAAGCAAGAAGGAAATCAGAGGCGAATGATAAAAAAATAAAGGTAAAAAATTAATAAAAATGCGGACAATGAATAAATCTTTTGAGAACCTTTACTACAGTTCTGCACAACCTCCGGCATACGGTGGTGTTGATAAACTTTTTCAAGGTACGCATAAAAAAATAATCAACAGAGTGTTATCGAATCGCTCGAGAGTCAAGGCGCCTACAAGTTGCACAGACCTAGTTATCATTTCGCAAGACGAAGTTACAATGTGCGAAATATTGACGATATATGGAAAGCTAATTTGATGGATGTGAGGTCTATAAAAACTTACAATGAGGGCTACAGCTACCTTTTAGCTGTCATAAACGTGGTAAGCAAGTACAGTTTTGTGGAACCAGTCAGGGACAAAACTTGGAGAAACGTCGGTTATGCATTCAAACGTATCTTGGCGAGAAGTAACAATCGCAAAACGGTGTGTCTTCAAAGCGACAAAGGAAAAGAGTTTATTGGTCGCGAAATGCAAGAAATTTTAAACAAATACGGTATAGAGTATAGAGTTGTACGCAGCCCTGCCACAAAGGCCGCCATCAGGGAAAGATTTATAACTGTGAAAGAGAGAATGTGGCGGTGTTTTACTCACAAAAACACGCGACGTTACATTGACGATTTGTCTAAAATCGTAGGATGGTACAACAACAGCAAAAATACAGCTATGAAAATGACACCTGCCTCTGTGACGCTGTATAATGTTGCGAAAGCTCGCAAAAATTTAGAACGTCGATATGGCAACCATGCTTTTCGACAACCTAAATACAGTGTTGGTGATTTGGTTCGAGTTAGTCGTGCAAAGAACGTCTTTGCTAATGCTGACGAGAGCGGATGGCCATTGGAACTATACAAGATTCTTCGAAGCTCTTTGACACGTCAGCCATCGGTATACTTTTTGAAAGACCTGGCAGAAATTGATGGCTATTTTTACGCAGAAGAGTTGAAATGCGAAAAGATTTAAATACAGGCATTTATGAGATTGAAAAAGTTTTAAAGAGTAGAGGAAAAGGTCACTCTAAGGAATATTTTGTTAGTAGGAAAGGTTACCCCGATAAGTTTAACTCTTGGGTGAAGACGAATCATTTAAAGGAGAAATAAAATGAAGGACCAATTTTATATTATTTTGCTCAGCGACAGCAAAATTTTGCAGCCTGCAATATTTTACCGACAACACTACAACGCACTCTATTACGCAGTTACCATAGCAAATACGGCTGCAGGGGTCATGGCAGTCGCACTTACGGACGTTCCAATACCTCTGACGTTTCAACACGTGTCATCGGATAAATAAGAAGAAGAAGACGGAGAAGTGTTGTTAAACAGCATACCACACACGCATCTAGAGACAAACAAATTAAGAGTGGAAAATTACAATAGTGTCCTGTCACGGTTTCGGCTAGGAATTTACAAAGATGTGCAGAGTCTGATACACGAAATAAATAATTTAAACTGTATGAAGGATCATTTGAAGTTTAGAGTCGGGTGTCCTGGACATGTGACGATTAATAGAGTTTGTGCAAAGACGACCTGTACCGAATTTAGTCACGATCTCTGTGTGTCCAAGAAACTTCTGTTTCAAAAAATTTTGGGGTTTGAAAATATACACAGCATTCTTATTAAAAATCAAGGTCCTATAGAGGACGCTAGACCAGCTCATCTTTCCAACGGCTTGCCACCCATGATCATAATTTATACCGACATTTGTGAACCTTATGAAACGGGTGACGTTCAATCACGGCTGTTACGAACGGTATCGCTAAATATAGATGATTATACATACGGCGGCATCAGAATCAAAAGTTTCTCCACGCCCATATACCTACCTTTACTATACACCTCCTTTCAGACCATCGAAATTGATATAAGGGACCAGCTTGGCCATCCAATACCATTCGATTACGGCACGTTGACGGTGATTCTTCACTTTAAAAGAACAGACTAAAGTGATTGTATACTATACTAAAAGAAATGGCGTTATGAAGAATATTTTAATATGCAAGTTGATAGTGGTGGTGTGGGTACCTTTGGTGGGGGTACTCATATCGGTGAGGTTGGATGCATTTACATTGGCTACCCCTACCAACGAGGTTATGGTGGAATTAGTTCATTCCTGGCTGGAATATTTCGACGGGTTCTTCCACTCTTTACCCGTGGAGCCAAGGCTGTTGGGAAGAAGGCTGTGCGTGCTGGAATGAACATTATGTCTGACATCGATACGCAAAATACACCAATCAGAGAATTATTCCGGAACCGCATGAAAGAATCTGGTAAAACTCTGAAAAGAAAGGCTGAGGAAAAACTGGATAAGCTGATGGAGGGGTCTGGACATAAAATGTCCCGCCACGTCGATCGTCTTGAGTTGCAAGTGCTCGGCGGACCTGTTACACTCCACATAGCGAACTCATCAAGTGTGATGAAAGGTAAAGTTAAGAAGAAGAAGAAGAAGTTAACAAAATAGAAGAGGAAGACTAATAAAAGAACAACGAGAGATATTTTTATAACTAAAGATGGCCTTTTTTCCTTCGACTCAAACGACGATCGAAGGCTATCACTGGATAAATTATAAACCAATACCATCGATCACAAATGACTCGCCAATAGAATTCGTTATACCTGGTAATAGTGAAGAATAGATTGATCTTGCACACACAATGCTCAATCTACGTGTTCATCTAGACTGTGATATCCCTTCAGCTGATTTACCTGCGAATCCAACGCTTAACAACTTCATGTATTCATTGTTTAATCAAGTGAATGTCTTTTCAATCAAAAACCTGTATCACCACCAACCAATGCGTACGCTTACCGAGCATACATTGGGACGCTGCTTAACCATGGACCTGCTGCAAAACAATCTCACTTGTCGGCTGTCTTATGGTGTGAAGATACTCCTGAGAAAATGGATAATGTAACAGATGCTAACGAGGGATTTGTGCAACGAGGAAAATTTTTATCAGCGGGGAGAGCTATCGACTTAAAAAGTTATATTCACGGTAGCGTTTTTAACCAAGAAAAGTTGCTAATAAACGATATTGAGGTAAGAGTACGTTTATTAAAAGCTCGCAATAATTTTACCCTCATGGATCTTATAAGATATTCTTCTTTACATATCGAGGAAGCTAATCTTTTAGTTAGACGCGTAAAAATTCGTCCTGGTATATTACTTGCGCACACTAAAGCCCTTTCAAAGACAAATGCTAAATATCCTCTTACGAGAGTACAAGCCAAGGCTATTACATAATATTATTAAATTAGGTCAGATACCAAGAAGAATTATTATTGGTTTTGTGAATGTTAAGGATTCTACCTATATATATGTTTATGCATACTACGTAATTCAAATTACAATAGTCTATATTGAACTTGACTAGAGCGCCACTTCCGTTTTCTCGCGCACACCTCAGACCACCCAAGGATGCCGACCCGTGCGGTCACGCTCCAATAAATAACTAACGTTTATACTTAACTTGTGCGTAGTTATTTAAACCTCACTACTAAAACAGTTAATAATAAAGCTTTTAATGGGGATCGAGAACTTAACCCTTTTAACTTTCAACATTTTAATATCAATTTCTTATGCTTATACGTTGCCGGTGTACAAATACCTTCAAAACCTTTATAACCTGAGTTTAGTATAACAAATAAGTTGTACCTTGGCGCTTATCACACCTTATTTTCGGGGACAGGTATACATTTTCTCAATGAGGGTAATCAAGTCACGCGTGAAGCATATCCTAACGGTTATTGTTCATTTGCCTTTGATTTGACGTCTGACTTGTCGGCTAACGATTCCAGTCACTGGAATTTGATTAAACAAGGTAGTATTAGAATAGACGTAAGGTTCGATAATCCTTTGATTGACACAGTAAATTGCATCGTATACGCAGAATACGACAATATTTTAGAGATAGATGCGTCACGTCAAGTTATAGTTTACTTTAGCGGCTGAAATTGTAACATGTAGATGTCGATGTTGCTTGTATATAAGTTGGTCTCCGTGATTCACGCGTCAGTCAGTTTCAAATCTTTATCACCGACAAAAGCTATAAAAGACAATGGACTTGGTCATAGATAATCAGTCTTTTATGGGTATTAAAAATACCACTGTACCGAAGGAAGTCGCCTTTGTCGCTGTAAACGGTGCTTTCACTGGTCATTGTTTAGTAGCACCAACAGCTCCTACACACAATTTAAGTGATAATATTCGGAAACAAAATAACTGGTTAATTCAAAATTATCACAGTTTTGACTATTTTGAAGATGAAGTGTCATTGAAAGTGCTTTATAAGACTCTGCGCGATATTACCAAAAATGCACAAAACATATATGTAAGAGGAAACGAAAAATGGTTAATATTACAGAGAATTATAGCTCGTGAAATTATTAATTTGGAATACGATGCCAATTGTCCGAGTTTTAATAATT
This sequence comes from Gastracanthus pulcherrimus, assembly GCA_949152435.1. NCBI lineage: Eukaryota > Metazoa > Arthropoda > Insecta > Hymenoptera > Pteromalidae > Gastracanthus > Gastracanthus pulcherrimus. The sequence continues at coordinate 99,732,550 of OX424574.1, read as the reverse complement.
TATCGTCTGATTCGTACTGCATTCATCACGCTGTACAATCTTTCTACCAAAAATTTCGCTGTGCTTTAAATAATCTATATCGTTGAAAATCTTGGTTGTGTACACAAGGTTCTGAAAATTGTAAAAACAAGACTGAATTTTGTAATGGACAGTCTACGAATCTTGAAGAGCCTTTCGATAATCCGATAGCATACTGTAGGTGCATTCCCGGCAGACCAAACGCCACGTTGATGGATGTGGTAAACACTGACAATCACAAATTTTTCTACCGACTTGAAGAAAAATGATAGTGTAGCCAGACGCTTTGTAAAATATAACAAAATGCTGATAGAAATTTTATTGGCAGAGGTGGATGTATTGTCAGATGTTTACAAAACTGTAGCTCTAAAATATCATTATTGTAACATAATATAATTTGTTGATGCAACATTCTTTCGTACGTATCAAGTTTCGAGAAGTTTCACCATAATTTTTCTACTACCTTTGTAAAACATGATATTCTCACCAAACGGTTGTTGCTTTATCGCGAAACATCGTCTCACGCAATATTCCTCAGTCTTCTTGAAATGCCAGTATTTATTGTTATCTGATACCTCCCTCCGACCTTTTAGAATATTTAGACTTTCCACCTCTACTCCTAGTTTGAAACATATATTAAGAGCTAGTATGATGACATATTTACAACAGACATTTCTAACCACTTGAAGAGAAACGAGAACACGGCTAACTAACCACAGACCACTCGTCATCCGCATCAAATATTTAGTACGTTATATATACTAAACAAGTCATTCACCAAGAAGATTATCGTTGGCTTAGAATACAATAGTTACACGGACGAATATAACCAACCAACCGTACGACTGTTGTCTTCTGACATTGATGGAATATCGTTCTCAATCAGTGATTGGCAAGAATTTAAAGGTAGTTTTGTTCATATTGTCAAGTTTTTCCGTGAGGACGCTGATGAATTAAGGAATCAAAAAATTTACGATAATGGTTGGATTTTATAATTCACACATAGCCATCAAGATAAAGCTATCAAGATAGAGGAGGATCGGAGACCTGGAAAATCTATTGTATGTAACGTTTTCGGCATAGTTGGATTCTGAAGAAAGTTATTTTTGACTATCTTATTGAATACGTAGAAAATTGTATTGACGCTCGCCTCGAATATTTAAATTCCATAGCGGGTAGTGTAAGCTACGTTGCGGATGAAGTTATTGAATATATTGTGAATAAAAGTAGTCTTATGCATAAAACGCAATTATGGGAGATGCGAAATCGCGGAGGGTTGTCCCTGCGTAAGATACACGGAGTGCACCTGATCCTCTAGAACGTCCGATTACTCCGGCCGAAGCGGAAGTAATCTTCGGTTAGCCTCCTATGTCTTACAGTTGCCGCGATGCAATGCGTGCAAGCTGTTCGAGTTGTTGCATGGAGGGAGACTCAGAGGTGGGGGGGAGAAAATGGGCCCTACGACTCTGCACCCGAGTAGCCGAAGCTAGCAACCTTCAGGGTGCGCGTCCAAGGGTCGAAGAGCCTACGGACGTCACCCCCGGATGGGAGTCAATACGTCGACAGGCACGGCTCGAGAGGTGTGCTAGTCTAGCATTAAACTCCGGTTTAGTAGTGTTAGAAGATGTTTAAACAATTGTTAGAGATTTATATATTTTAAGGGGTTTATTATTAGTTTAATGTATCTACATAGGATTGTGTTAAGTTTGATTCCATTCTAGAGAGGACTTGGCTATATAGAACGGTGTAAGATTAGCCCGCTCTATTAAGCGTTGCCGCTAGAAAGATAATGCTCGCTCTGCGGCCGCATGGCTGCTTATATACCCGAGCTTTTGCTCTCACTTGCGTGTTATATGTCTTGACGCCACCTGTGGGTCGAGTTTGTAACTCTTTGCATAATTCTTATGGTAACATGTGTGTCGGTATGTCGGTACATGCGTTCCACTCCTACCTCTTATCATTATATGATATTCCGTCTCAAAGTGTTTGTACCTAGTATTCTTAAAGAGGTTGTAAATACAATTCACGATAATGTAATTAGTTTTATAACCACTAGTCTTCAAACACGTTCAATGGAATTGAATAAACTAATTCATGTTTGTAAACAAGATTTAATAGATGTATTTACTCGTATCTCTACATATGTATAATATAATAATGTACTAAATAATCGATTATCATCAAATTAATAAAAAATTTAATTGCAGTTACCTTCTTTTTATTAACCTGATTATTTGTCCTTTTCCACTTAAAACTATTTATAGTTATATATTTTAATGTTTAAAGTCTTTTATAAGAAAAATAAATTTTTTATACTTTCATTAAGAGATTACAATTTAATTAGAATAATTTTTTTCTTTAAATAATAAAAGAAATATAAAAGAGAAAAGATTTATTTAGAATCATGCGTTACTCAGCTAATAAATGATGAGTCATCAAAGTATCGGATGTCACCCCCGCTGGCGCTCAGTGTCCATACGTCATTCAGCTAACATATGATGATGTGTCAACAAAGTATCAGGTGTCATCCCACGGTCGCTATGTGTCGCTCAATTGCGACAGTTGGGGGCTCAGTGTCAAAGATGCTACTAACGAGTAAAAACGTAGTGGGAGAATGCTGAGGCCGAGGATCCCGTCGACACTGTGCACGAGGTGCGAGCGATCGTGGAGGAGCAAACTGCCGCTGAGGAGCAATCTGCCGCTTAGGAGCGTGCAGGCGCCGAGGAACACGAGGAAGAAGAACCAGTAGAAAATTTAGTGATTGTGGATAGTGCGTGTGTTCCGGAGGCTAACGTCATTTTGAAGCGGAAAATAGCGGAAAAAAAATGAGCAGAAAACTCCAATATCCTGTGTCACTAACACAGGATTTGACAAATGTAGTGGTGGAGCTTTTGTTTTGGTCCACATACTATAGGATTTATAGCTTCAGAAGGCAGACATTGGACGATGCCATGAAATAAAATAAACGATAAGCATGAAAAAAAATGTGTTAAACCAACGCACGTTATGACTTACTTCACAAAAGACTGGTGCTGTGTTCTATCGCAGAGTTATTTAAGATCTTGGAACAATATCCTGGTAAAACTTTTAAGTAGTGTAAGTGAAGTGTATTAACCCTGCGGTTAAGTATAGAAAAATTAAAATAATGTATTAAATGTTAGTGCGTATGTGAGATAAAATGTGTAACCAGTATTATGTGTGTGTGTGTTTGTGTAATTTATTTTAATCAATATAAAAATTCTTTTTTAAATTGTTGTGCATGTGTAAAAACTTTTTTAAAAACGAGTATGTGTAAAAAGTGTATGTGTAAAGACTCAAAAACTTTTTCACAAACATTTTTAAAACATTTTTTATAAACTATTGTATTTAAAACTTTGTACGACGACTACATCAAGCTACATCAGAAAAGAAAGGTAAGTTTGATTAAATTTTAAAATAATACAATTATATATAAAAGAAATATAATGAGTATTTTAATACCGTTCTTCTTTTCTTATCTCACTCGTATCAAATTGCAATTTATGAATATTTTATATAACTAATAAAATGTTAATTAGATTTTATTATTCGGTGGAGAACCCCTATTATATACTAGCAAAAACTGTATACACTTCTCAAATTGTCTTAAAAATGTTACGGGAGTTATAATAATTATTAGAATTCAAGGATTGTTAAACTTTAGCAGCCTGTATCTCGAAAACTATTGGAGTTATCGAGGAAATAAGCGAATTTCGGTTTTTTATTGGAAGAAGCGAACATATGGGTTGTCCATCGAATAATAAAATCTAATTAACATTTTATTGGCTATTCAAAGTTTTTTAAATTGTAATTTTTTACGAATGAGACATGAAAAGGAGAACAGAATTAAAATACTCATTTCTCGGTAGAGAGAGATAAGACGCCGCGGTAAAGCTGTTAAGCTATAACGTGTGGCATATGCACCGCGGCTTCTCTCTCTCTTTCTTCCTCTCTCTCTCTCGCTCATTGACGCCGACCACTGTATCTGTACCTAAGCGAGGGCGACGATGTATAGACGGCTCTCTCTCTCCTTCTCTCACTTTGTCGATTCCTTGTCGACTCTTCATCTCCTAACATATAATAAATGTACATATACAACGTAAGTGATAGTGAGAAGCCTACGCATCGCGGCTTCTCTCTTTCATTCGCTGCGACCACTGCATCTGTGGTAGTGTATATATATGTGTATGTGTGTGGGCGAGTACGATGCGACATAGGCGCCTCTCTGTACGCCCCCCCCTCTCTCTCTCTCTCTTTCTCTCTCTCTCTCTAGACTCTGGATCTCTTAACGTATGATAAGTGTACATATACAATTCCTAATTTGGGCCTTACTTTCGGCCGTAAAAACATAACCGACCCTACGGGTTCAAAAGAGGTCATGTTCTGACGGCTATAAATAAGGTCACAACTACTTACTTATAAGGGAAGACCATGGAGTCCGGGTCTTGCATTTCGATGAAAGCTTGGGGATCGACTTTTGGAACCCAAAATTGATGCACCGTAACCGTAGTTTTATCCAACGGGTCTTAGAATCTGAGATAGTGCAAAATAAACATTAGCATTACTCATATGGGTAATACTAAAAATCAAATATATATAAATATACTATCGGAGTTAATTAAAAATGTCGTATCTACCGTACAAAGGCCTATTTGATAAAACCACGAGTATTCGGCTTTATTTTTAGGTATCAGAAAACAATCCCCAAAGTTTCATCAAAATCGGTGACTCGGACTCTGTGGCCCGTCCTTGTTAATTGCAATATTTAGATATTGCAATCTTCGAAGATAACGCTCCTTCACATTGGCTATTTGCGCGTTTTCGTTAAGAAAAAGGGGTAATTTTAAAACGAAATTTTTACCTTTGCTTGCATAAAGTACGCGTTTATGCCTTTTAAACGACTTTATTAGAGTTACTTTTTTGGAATAAATCCATATTTAGCGAGTTATGTTAAGCAGAATAAAAAAAGAGCTGCCATTGGGTCACTATTTGCCTAAAAGGACCAACTTCAATACCAGATCATATATATTGTCTGTAGGGGCGTATTCTATACGTCAAACGCTATCATTAGACTCCTCGATGACCTTTGCCTGTCGGAGTGACCCTGTGATTTCCCTGATGCACCGATTGACGATCATGTCTGATCATATGTGGACATATATGATTAACATGAATTTTCGATTTCAATTTTTGTAATATGGCTTGAAAATCTGGACATATAATTTGGATGATAACACTCAAACTGACGGACTAAGCTTTGATAGTTTTAATTAAAAAATATTTTAAATGTATATATGGGCACATATGAATTTACGCCAAGGTACATAATAAACTCCGCATATAATCGTATATACCCATACATAATTATAAATAGCCATATATGATCATATATAACCATAACAGATACATTTTTTTACCTTGTTTGTCGATTACAGGTGACCTGATTGATATATTTACTTGAAACTTGGTGTGGTAGTAGTGGACTAAAATCTGTAGTACCTGATTTTTTTCGATTATTTTGGTCAACCGGTTCGTTAGAAATGACCTTGGAACAGAGCGATGTCGCGTGGAGTAGCTAGATTCGCATTGTTAATGTAAATCGTAGGAGAGGATGATATTCAGCAGATTTATGTAATGTAAAAAGCGCGAAGCGTTGCTTATGGCTATGCGAAATGGGGTGGGAGCGTAGGAATCCCATAAATCCCAAGCGGAGCGGTTTGCAATGTCCTGCCCGCTCGAAATCTGCCAAGTAATTTACTCACTGAACCACTCTCGCTTGCCCTCCCCTCTCTTGTTGCGCTATCGTTGAGCGCTGCTCGCCGGTGATTACCGCACTATGTGGGCATTATTCAGTACATATGATAACGTACCGACGCTTGATACGAGGGTAGTTCAATAAGTCTTTAGAATAAAGTATAAAAACAATTTTTTTTGGGTAAATTTTTTTTTATTTTTTAACATAATCTCCTTGGAGCTCTATACACTTCGTCAATCGCTTTTTAAGTTTTTTTAATCCTTCAGAAAAGTGCGTTTTCGGAAGTTCCTCAAAATAAGCACTTACAGAGGCAATGACGTCTTCGTTGTCCGTAAATCTCTGTCCACCGAGCCATTTTTTCAAGTTTGGAAATAAGAAAAAGTCACTGGGGGCTAAATCTGGTGAATACGGTGGGTGTTCGACCAATTCGAATTTTAGTTCTTCAATTTTAGCCATTGAAACGAAGCATGTGTGAACTCGGGCGTTGTCGTGATGAAAGAGAATTTTTTTCTCGCCAAATGTGGTCGTTTTTTTTTAATTTCTTCTTTCAGCTGCTCTAATAATGATGCATAATACTCACCAGTAATTGTTTTACTCTTTTCCAAGTAGTCAATAAGTATAATTCCACGTGCATCCCAAAAAACTGTAGCCATAACCTTACCAGCTGACTTTACGGTCTTTGCCTTCTTTGGAGCTGGTTCGCCTGTGGAAATCCACTGTTTGGATTGTTCCTTTGTCTCAGGAGTGTAGTGGTGTATCCATGTTTCATCCACAGTCACAAATCGACGAAAAAATTCCTCAGGATTCCGACTTATGCGCGCCAAAAGAGCCTCAGAGGCGACCACTCTATTGCGTTTATTCTCAGCTGAGAGCAAACGCGGCACCCATCTTGCCGATAGCTTTTTCATGCCTAATTTTTCATGTAGAATTGAAACAACTGCACCTATAGATATCCTTGTGGCCTCAGCTAACTCACGCACTTTTAATCTTCTATCCTTCAACACCATATCGTGGATTTTATTGATGATTTCGGGAGTAGTTGCTTCTACGGGCCTTCCTGAACGTGGTTCGTCACTTATTGATGTACGACCACGCTTAAATTCATTTACCCAGTTATAAACCGTTGCTAAGGCAGGGGCAGATGTGCCATGAACTGAGTCCAATTCATTTTTTATCTCATATGGAGTTAAACCCTTTAAATGAAAATGTTTAATTACCGCTCTGAACTCGTTTTTTTCCATTTTTCTTAACAAGAAATTTTTTTTTTTTCAATTGGTTATAAAAACACGTAAACTCAGAAGATGTGGACTGTGACTGCACCATATATCTAGTGGGGAGTGGTGCTGACTGAAAACAGATGATTTGGAGGGATTCGCGCGCCATCTGTGGTTCATTCTAAAGACTTATTGAACTACCCTCGTACCTTATCATCTGTGCGTTCGAGTACCGATCTTGGTATCGACCGTCACAATATATATATATAGGTCTTTCTTATACTTTTTTAAATAAGCTCTAAATTTAAAAGAAAGAAAAAGAAGATTTTTTCATCTTTTTAAGAACTTAAATAAAAAAATACTATACTCCCTTAGCATCAGAATGGATCACCTCTATCAGGCTGAATATAAGCCTAGAATGTTGTATTATTTAGGTTATGTTCGATTGCTAGATATTTTATGAAATCGAGATGAATTTAGGTCTACCGCATCTCAAATTCTTCGTCTTTAAAATACCTTTAATTTGTAACCTTCAAAACGGTTTGTTATAGCTAAAGATGCAGCCTCTGGAAAATAGGTACTTTATTTTAAATCGTTAAGTTGGTACCACTGTATATTTTTTGTCTGAGCCCCTTTTGAGCTCTAACTTTCAGAAAAGATAGTTCAAACATCTTAGAGAACAATCCTTTTGGTTTGGTGTTGTGACTTGAACTTATAGCATAAATGGGATTTTTTTTTCAAGTTGCTTTTTTCACCTAAAGTAAATGTCATACTATTGAAGTCTGACGTTGTTTACGTGACGTATTATACATTATGGACAATTCTGTGTATATCTAACTTAGCTATGAGCAACCGGTATAAACGTACCAACAAAATAATTAAAGGTCTTTTAAAGACGAAGAATTTGAGATGTTGTAGACCTAAATCCTTGTCGATTTCGTAAAATGGCAAGCATCGATCATAACCTAAAAAATACAACATTTTAGGTTTATATTCAGCTCGGTAAGGGTGACCCATTGAGCTGCCAAAACAGTCTAATATTTTTTATCTTAAAGTTCGCAAGAAGATGAAAGAAAATTTTTTTCATACGCACAAATTGGTATTAATGGAAGCTGCGTTGATTTATTGAAAACAGCCGTTTCTTAGCCACGTTTAAAAATTCAGAACTACTCTTCTAGTTCCTACAGGGTACCTTATACCAAGCGACGGTGCGCGCCCAGCTCGTTCGCCGCTGGACGCGTTGCCCTCACGATGGGCCGTACGCGCGCCTGGTGTCGCGGCACCTCGGTGTACTCTAGGGCACGGTGCCCACGGTGAGCAGCCCTGTACACCGTTCGCGGTTTATATGATATCTAAACGCGCGGGATAGCCTTTACCTTATTTAGATGTGCCTCGAGGACGATCACTCTATCTGTGTCTCTCTCTCTCTCACTCTCTCTCTTTCTCTCTCTCTCTCTCTCTCTCGTTCTCTCTCTCTCTCTCTCTCTCTCTCTCTCTCTCTCTCTCTCTCTCTCTCTCTATCTCCTTCTCCGCTTCGCTTCTCTTTCTCCTCCACTCTACTCTGGCTGCTCGTGGGACGCGCCTCCACACTCACAGCACAGTGGGGAGATATCTGCGTACGCACTCCACTCCAAATGCGGCGTCGCGGCAACAGGCCGCTCCGCGTGCACTCATTTCTACGCTGGAAAATGCCAGCGAGACTGAAACGGCGTTGACGCGCGCGGATGGAACTCCGAATCGATAGTGACGCACTCGAGGCGTCAGCGCGGCCAGCGCCGCGCCCCCAGTCGCATTCTCTTTGGGTAACCCTGCTGCGCGTGCGCGTCGCCTATAGTACTGACCTACGCCGGTACATGGCCCTCATTTCGTTAGAACCCCCTCCCAGACGTTGCTTGCTCCTGCAAGCAACTTCTGCCACCCAACCTACGAAATGATCGATAGGTCGGGGGTGGGATTGGTCGGATTAGGTCCAACTAACTTTCTTATTCTCCTTGTATCATCCCAAACTTTTACTTTAGAAAAAATATAAAATACACACATATGTATAAGGGAAGCAAGACACCTTCTGTCATCCGCTCCACGGACTTACTCCGGCCTCCTGGTCTTCTCGGATTTCCCCTCCTTCCGCCACCCCGCAATGATGGCGGCTTGGCGGGTATCCTTATTATTGGAGCAGTAGGTTTATCGCGTTAGAGACTCGAGAAATCGAAGAGTGGGAGAGCGCCACACGACTAGTATAGTCGAACTCATGCTATAGAGCCTCGGGGCTCGTCGGTACTCTTCGGATTCTTTCGGATATCGGCGTCTCGCGAAGCGTCGCTCTACCAGCGTCTCTCGCACTTTCTCTTTATCGTCGATCACGGTGCTGCGCACATGCTGTAAGTTATTGGAGTGTGTTAAAATAAAGATAAAATAAATGTGAAATTTATTATCTCTGTTCACCCAATCCTTTCCTCACAAGCCAGCCTCGCGATTTATATCAAAAGGTTCAATACTTATCGTGGCATTTCCGTGGCGCACCCCTAACCGGCCACATATCACGCAATATCTTGCCCTGCCTGTCCCGGGCGGGTTCTGCGGTTGCCGTGGGGGTCGCATTCGGGCACCCTCGCCAGAGTCGGCGCCCGCTCGGGCTCCCGCCGCTGGCGCCTAAGGGGTCTCCCGGGTCGGTTCTAATTTGCCTGAGGGACTCGAGGAAGCGGCATCCCGCCCTGCCTCCTCGGCCAGCCTCGGGGCCTCACGCCTGAGGGCCCGTACCTCGGCATTCGCGAGGGACGCTGCGGCCTCACGCGCTGCGAGCGCGCGATGAATATCCCGCAGGCGCCTCGCGTCTTCCTCAGCCTTGACTGCGGCCGCCTCCCTCTGCTCTCGCAGGCGCTTCGACCTGTCGTTGAACCACTGGTCGAGGTGCTCGTTTAGCTCCCGATGGCTATTATGCACCTGGGCCAGCTAATTTGAATATTCCCGGACCTGGGGGTAGCTGCGATGGAATCCATCCCATCGTTCGACCGCCTCTACCACCTTTGCTCGGTAGGCGCGGAGTAAAGCGCGCGCCTCAATGACGGCCGCCTCGGTGGACTGCCATGCCATCTCGATCGGATCGGACTCACGGTTGGACGGGGGTCGTGCCGGGGTATCACCGGCTGGTGGGGCCGCAGCGGCATGCTGGGCCTCACTTACCTCCCGGTCGTGCCCACCACTGCGTGGCGGCGAAGTAGCGGCCGCAGCGGCATGCTGGGCCTCTAGCTCCGTCTGGGAGGCTACCTCCCGGGTCGGCACCCTTAATGGAATGGCGAACCTGTCCGGCGTTCTCCCAATCCGGGGGAAGATGGCACTCCAGGTGACCTGGACCGCGCTTCGTCTTCGTCCTCCTCCAAATCTTCTATTAATGCCCGCCTGTGTTCGGCTGGCACGGCCATTTTCCATGCGTCATCGTCTCCTATGACACTCTCGACGCTTTCGTCTGGTCGATAGTGGTAGAGGTTCTCTCCCACGATCTTCCAGCGCCGATTTTCATGCGGTCTCTCAGCTGTGTCGTTTACCACTTTGAGGTACCATTGGTCATTGGTGCCTTCTGACCAGCTGAGTGAGCTTAATGTCATCCCCTCCTCTTCGTACATTTGGGATAGGGCATCAGGGACATAATTGAGTTTTCCTTCTTTATGAACTACCCGAAACTCTGTCCTTGTAATCGTAACGCCCACCTGCACAACCGGCCTGTGGGGTTTTTCATGTCACATAACCATTTCAAGCTCATGTGGTCGGTCACCACCTTGAAATGGTAGCCCTCAATGTATGGATGGAACTTGTCTATGGCCCATACTACCGCTAGACATTCTCGTTCCGGAACGCTGTAATTCCGCTCAGCCGAATTTAAGGTTCGGCTGGCGAATTCCAGTACCCTCTCGCCCCCCTCCGTTTCATGTAGGAGAACCGCGCCGATCCCGGTGTCACTCATATCCGTGTTTACAACGAATTGCTTATCCGGTAGAGGGCTCTGAAGTACTGGAGCCGAGGCAATCAACGCCTTTAATCTCTCAAATGCGTACTGTTGATCTTCTAGCCATTGATACTTTTGACTCTTCTTCAATAATCTTGTTAGAGGCTCGGCCACGGTGGCATAATCTTTCATGAACCTCCTGTACCAGGATGACATTCCCAAGAATCGTCTCAGCTGCTTCAGATCCTTGGGAGCGGGGTAGTTCAGGACTACCTCAATTTTTTCTGGGTCGGGCCTGATCCCATCCCGGTTCACTAAAACTCCCAATTATCTGACCTCTGGCTTACAGATAACGCATTTCTCCCTGTTGATCACTAACCCTGCAGCCTTTAACCTCTTTAATACTAGCCTGAGTAGGCGCTTGTGCTCTTCAAACGTCTCCGAGATTATGATGATGTCGTCTAGGTAAGCGAGCGCGTATGGCTCGAGCTCGCTACCGATCACCATGTCTATAAATCTCTGGAACGTGACTCCAGCGTAGGATAAACCATACGGGAGCCTCACAAACTGAAATAGCCCTTTTCTGGGCACTGTAAAGGCCGTTATGGGTTTGGAAGTTTCGCCTAGTGGTATGCGGTGATACGCACTTGTAAGGTCTATCGTCGATATGTACTTGGCCCTGCGTAATTTCCGCAGTATGTCTTGCATATACGGTAGTGGGTACGCATTGGGTTTTGTATGGGCATTCACTTTCCTATAGTCGACGCGGAACCTATACGTACTGTTCTTCTTCTTCACCATAACCACCGGACTCGACCATCCGCTGTTAGATGGTTCTATTATGCGCTGTTCCAACATTTCCTTTACCTGTTGGTGCATCTCTTGCACGATTTTCTCAGAGACGGGGTAGTATTGTTGTTTGATCGGTTCCGTGGAACCGACGTCGATAATGTCCCCTATGACACACGTCAATCCGCACGTCTCTCTTTGACCTGCCAACATCTCGTCCAGAAGGTCTTCCAGCTCTTTGTGCTCATTCTCTCTGGCATCAGCTACACCAACGGACGAGAGTGCGGCTACTCCCACCTCTAAACTGGCTACTTCGCATAATAATTTAGCCTCCGTACCCTTGAAGTACATTGTGTCAGTATCTGGGTCGAGCATGGCCCTGAATTCCTTGATGAAATTGACACCGACGTAACACGCATCGTCCAAGTGAGGTACTATGCCTACTCGTATTTCTCTCGTTATGCCCGCCACCGTAATGGGGAGCATAACATGGCCAACCAGTGGGCGGCAGGTACCGTCTGCTAGCTTGACCCGTCCTGTGCACTTCAGGGAGAGTTCTCGCCCGAATGCGCTGGCCATCTGCAGTCCAACCGCCCCCATGACCGTGCTGGATGCGCCAGGATCGTATAGGGCTCGGAGCCTATAGTCCGTGACTTCGATCGACATCCACCATCGTGTTTCGTCTTCGGGGTTATACTTCATTCCCCACGGTCTCACCAGCTCGTCTTCTTCTACTAAAGAATCGAAGCCGGTGAACGTCTTCGCTCCTGCCTCTCCTTCGGGAGTCGGCTGACTTGGCCGTGGTAGGGCGTCCAGGTCCTCTGTCGTCGCCGTAGCTTCGACTTCCTGAGCAGCTACGGTAACCGTAGGCTCTTTCGGAGGCTCCTTCAGTGTCATCTCTCCTTCTGGACGAGAATCGCCTGGCTTCTTTTGGACGTCCACATCCTCCGTCGTAGCCTCGGCTACGACGGGAAGTGGTTCTGCGGGGACCGGTTTCTCGTTAGGAGTGGCTTTGGTCCTTTCTAGCCGCTCCCTTGCTAGTTTCCCAAGCATTTAGGGCAATGCTTCCGCATGAACCCTATCTCTCCGTAGCCGTAGCATTTCATTGGCTGCATGGGGTCAAACCTTGGTTTACTCCCTCCTGGCGGGGTGCCAGGAGGTTGCGACCTTTTGGCTCCCTATCCCGTTCGAGTTGCCGACCTAATCGGTTTTCCCCCTTTGCCAGGCGCTTTGGGGTCCCTGCTGGTCCCCCCGCCCTTTTCGCTCCTGGGGACGGCGCCTTTGTTCGACATGTTTAGCCGAAACTGACTCAGTTTCTCGTCTAACAACTTGGCAAACATTTCCGTGATATCAGATGTCGAAGGTTGTGGTCCTTCCTTCGAGATGGCAGATACTTCCGCTTTCTGTTTATTTTTCCCTTGAACGGGTTTATACGCCATCTCGGGTAACAAAGAATCTTCCGGAGGCGGGGGCAAAGGTATACTCTTCTCTCGTTCCAACGTTTGCTCAGCGTCTGAGGCGGCGTCCAGCAGTGTCTCCACGCTAGTAATCTCGCACCTGCGGACCATTTTCTGTAGGTCCGACCGCATGTTTCGGTGTAGCAAGTCTAATTCCTGACTATACTCAAGCCTCGGCGATAATTTGTTCATTATGCTGATGAGGCATGTGAGGTAGTCTCGGACCGTTCATCTGGTCCTTGTGTCCTTAGGTTGGCTTCATTCCATAGTCTCTGTTGGTATTGACGACTTGTACCATACCATCGCCTGGCTGAAGTGGTGATGTCATTCCAAGTCCGTCACTTCGTTCAGTTATTCCTATACCAGGTCGCTGCGTTGTCTGTCAAGAGTTCAGATAGCGCTGCCAGAAGCTGATCGCCCGTCAGATTGTTCAATGCGTTGCAATCCTCGATCCGCGCCAGGAATGCGTCTATACTCTGGTTCTTGCTGCCAGAGAATCTGACTTTCCATTTTCTTACTATTTGCCCTACATCTTTATTCGAACCGAACCTAGACGTTCCGTCCAAACTTCCTGGTGCGAATCTTGGGCTTGAAGTGTTTCCAGGATTGTCACTCCTACTCACATCTGGTCGATCTCTTGGCCGCTGATGGTCATCGCTTATAGTCGGTCTTCGACTATCTGCCCCCTCCCAGGCGCTGCGTACCGTAGTAGGTGGCGCTGTTGTAGCACGAGAATCGTCCAGATGCGTGTCACCGTGTATTGTGAACGTGTCTTGGAAATTCACATGTCCCGGGCGTCTGGTTTCCTCGTTCCTTGTACTTGACAGAATCTGCTCTCGCTTCAGGGTGTCTACTTGCCGTTGAAGCAACTTGACCTGTGTGAGCAGTTCTGCCAATACGAACGATATATCCTGTGGTATTTGGAATTCGGTTCCTTGTGCTGACACTAGTGTAATCATCTGCTCAAGTGGCTGTGTGGTCGACTCCATCGTTTGTTCATCGGCTGTTGTCTCGTTGGTTGTTGGTGTTGTTTCGTTGACCTCTGGAGGCCCACGAAGCGACAGTTCGAGGTTTCTGAGCACGTTCGTGTCTGTGATCAGATTTGCCAGGCTGTGCGCATTTGCCTGGCCTGTCTGCGTGCCGTCTTGAATATCGGCCGCTATTGTTTCGTCGATGAACTGACGCCTGCGTCGGGCTCTGACATTGATGGTGTCGCCCTCTTCATCGTCTTGGTCCACGAAATCGTTGGCTGTGTAGTTGCCGAACAACCATTTCTGCAGACGATATGCCTGTGCGAAGTAGTTGATCTCTGTGGACATCTACAACTGAGAGAGTGTTTCGTTTAGCTGCTGACCACTCAGTTCCGTCAGCCACGTCTCTACAGCTGTCTCTGTTGTGCTGGACATTCTAATCATCTATAGGTTGCTGACTTCGCTCGCAATTACCTATATATTTCTCGCCACGCGATATTTTTGATTTCGCTTTTATTCGAAAGTGTCTGCGAGTGTATTATACACCTAAGGTCCGAGAAAAATTTCGCAATTAAATCTTTCTCGGTTTGAGCAGAGTGTCAGACTGATCTTTGTTGCGCTTTTCTCGGTGCGTTTTGTTTCGCAAGATCGTCTTTTTACTATTTTCTTAACTAATCACGGGTTTCTTTTTCGTATTTCGATCTATGCGAGTATTCGGGTTCGAATCTCGCTTCAAACCGGTGACTTTAATTGATTTTCTCAATTTTCGTTTTGACCCGGTAACCTCGAGTGACCGGGTTTAAAACTCGTTTTGCAAGATAGAAGTGTGTGTGGGACTTGACGCAAAAGTCTTCGAAACGAAAAATTAGTTCAGACTTCGTTTCCCTCAATTTTTCTGTTATGATGTTTTTGGGGAAGAAAACAAAAAGAAGAAAAAAAAAATTTAAAAACTGCTAATTAGAATTATTCCAAAAACCTTGGAAATTCGAACCGTCAAAAATTCAAACCACTGAGAATTCGAAAAACTCAGAAAAAAAATTTAAAACGATTTGAAAACTTCAAAAACCTCGAAAAATCCTCAAAAATTCAAAAATACAAAAATTTAAAAATTTTGAAAACCTGAAAATTTAAAGCCTCAAAAATCCCAAAAGAATCCGAAACCCTAAAAAATAAATCCAAAAAATTTTCCAAAAATTTGAAAATCCAAATGTCCATAAATTTCCAAAATCCAAAAAAAAAAATCGAAAAATCTGAAAATTTAAAACTTTAAAAATTTAAAAGCTTAGAAAATATACACCCTTCAAAATAAAATCCAAAAAAAATTAAAAGTTCAAAAATTCACAAAATATGGAAATTAAAAAAAAATCAAAAAACAAATTAAAAATAAAAAAAAATGATTTTTGCAATTATTGTTTATTAATAGTTAATAAACAATAATTTCTCTTTGAAGTTAATCTTGAAAAAGAAATTCAAAAAAATATTGTAGAAGCGTGGCTCCTGTGCCGCGTACGTACGGCCCGGTTCTCGTACACTTGCTGTTGAGCCAGCTAATCGTACTGCCCACTGCGCAGCCGCGCTACTCTACTATTTTCAACACACACTTCTCTGCCGTGATTAGTTATTTTTGCTCTGACTCGCCTTAAATAATTATTTCGCTTTTGCTTGGCCTAATCATTAGTTATAATCGAAAATTGTTAACTAATTATTATTAAACTATTCCCGATATTTTAGTCAGAGCAAAAATAATCTTATTTAATATTTATTTATTCGCACTCTCTGCTCACCTACCTCGCACACACTTTTGTACAATTCGGTGTGCTGCTTTTTCGCTCGATTCGCGTACGCGTGCTTGGCCTGCTTACACGTTCAAATAAAATTTTACAAGTGGTTTTAAAATAATGAATACTTCTTAAAAATGTTTAAATATTTTCCGTTAATTATTAATTAACTGCGTGAGTAATATCGGAACGGCGCCATCTGTAACAGGTGGGACAATTGTTAATAAGAATTGTCCGTGGCTAATAAGCCGTCGGCCGAGCTGCTGTCGTGCATTAGCTTGCGCAGCACGCGACGCGTGCTGGCGTCCACTATTGCTCCTACCTGGAGTAAGCCAGCGGTGCAACGCCGCTGAGCTTCTGCCTTGCTGCCGTTGCTCTGGCCGTTCTGCTGCAAAGTTCACTGAACCCCGGTGGATTCAGCTCCGTGCGGAGTCACCTCGACGTACGGGTTTTCGCGATCTGCAAGGAGCGCGAAAGCGCGGAAAGCTAATTGTTGCAACGCGCCAATGTAACGGCTTTTCGCGTTTGCCTAACTCGGTCGTGGAGCAGGCGGGTCGTGGGGAAAAGTGACTCACGCGAGTTTAACTTTTAATAACAAAATAAACTATATTCAAAAATAAATAAATTAATAATAATAGATTAAAAATAGTAATAACGAGTTTAACAATAATGGAATAACATACAGTGACGACGAATTTAACAATATTTGATTAACAATAACGTAGACCAAGCGACGGTGTGCGCCCAGCTCGTTCGCCGCTGGACGCGTTGTCCTCACAATGGGCCGTACGCGCGCCTGGTGTTACGGCACCTCGGTGTACTCTAGGGCGCGGTGCCCACGGAGAGCAGCCCTGTACACCGCTCGCGGTTTATATGATATCTAAACGCGCGGGCTAGCCTTTACCTTATTTAGATGTGCCTCGAGGACGATCACTCTATCTCTGTCTCTCTCTCTCTCTTTCTCTCTCTCTCTCTCGCTCTCTCTCTCACACGGCAACTTTGACGTTTACATTCCTCTGAGTATGATCATGGGCTTTGCAGAAGACTATAAAAAAATTGTAGTTACAGTGAAGCATGAACACATTCTCACAAGATCAAGAAATGACTTGAATGGAATGATCCAGGAAGGTACTGTAACAAATAGTGTAACTACGTATGAAGACGACCAGGTAAAAATAACGAAGATAGAGTGGTTAATGCCATATGTTATTGCATCTAATAAACAAAAGATCCAGCTGCTGAATTTCATTCGCAAAGATAATCCTATCTCTATGTGTTATCGATCTTAGGAGTTATTTGAATATCCTCTACTTCCGAGCACGAATAAACATGTCTGGACAGTGAAAACTTCAAATCAATTAGAAAAACCTCGATTTGTCATTCTCGGACTACAAACCAAGAAAAAAATTTTGAAAACTGAAAATGCTAGTTTATTTGACCATTGTGAGATTAGTAATGTGAGACTTTTCTTGAATTCACAATATTATCCATATAACAATATGAATCTCGACATATCTAAGAATCAGTTCGCTGTTCTCTATGATATGTATAGCAATTTTCAATTCACCTACTATGGAAGAGACCCACAGCCACTGCTGACAAAGTCTGAATTTATCAACCTTGAACCAGTCATAGTTATTGACTGTTCACGGCAAAAGGAATCTATAAAGAGCGCTCCTGTCGATGTACGTCTAGAGTTTAAGTCTAAAAATGACTTTCCAGCTAACACTTCAGCTTATTGCATGAACTTACACGTTTGCATCGTTCAGTACAATCCCATCAGTGGGGATATCAAGAAGCTTGTCTAAACAGCATATTATCCAACACACTTTCGTTTGAACACTCATTCCAAGATGGAGTATGCAGTAGACATGATTTGTTTCATGCAAATGGGAGATGATTATGTTTTAAAAGAAATAGCTATCATTCCTCTAAATGAAAGTGCTGATCCTATCGTTCGTCTATTCAAGAAACCCTTTTCATGGAAAATACTCTCTGACAAATTGCAAAGGGAAAACATTTGGCTGGAACATCATTATCATGGAATAGCCTGGAACACGGATGGGCTTGACTACTCACAAATTGGATCATTACTCCGTGACTCTTTACACGATGCTACCAAATTTTTTCTCATGGGTGAATAAAAACTGAAATGGCTGTAACGATTCAATTTTTCTGCAGTTCATAACATTCAGCAATAGGGCTATCCGTCAAAAACCTATATAGTCAAGTGCGTTACAGTATGTACAAACCACAATCCCATCTACAAGACTGCCTGCGCAGTTCACACCATCAAACTCATAAAATTATTTTATCACTCCTGTAAACATTTGCAAAGAAAATAAAGAAAAAAAAGTAGAAAATATTATAGTCATTCTGGTTCATGTGAGAGAATGGGAAGCTCTCCAACTCTCTCGATTTCGGATCCTGGATCATTCTGGGTGATTTAGAATCCGAACGGGCTCTGGATCACTTTGAGAGGGGAGGGGGTTATACAGAACCCGCATGAGCCAGTTTGCCTATAGCCTATCTACTGCTCTTTGGTGTATCTTGATGCATGAGAAGAACTACAGATACGACTGCAACGGTTAACAGTGTAAGTGTGAGATATATCTGCGGTGTTAGAAGGGATGTGCATATTACATCCTGCAGGAAGAAACTGGGCTGGTCCACCATAAAAACACGAAGAAATTATTTTTTCTCGATTCTAATGTATAGAGTAATTCGGATAGATGAACCGCCATATGTGAATGATTTGTTTGATATAAACCAGTTTAGAAGCTCCAGTAGGGGTGATGTTAAGGATGGTTTAGTTCTACGCTCGCGTACTGATATTAACTTTTACTTTTTCACGGCCCGCAGTGCGAGATTCTGGAATTTATTCATCCTCAGCAGTTTGAGAAACCTTCCATCGCTGTGTAAATTTAAAACCGTAATGCGTAAGTACATGTGCGAATGATTGGGCTGAAATCAAACACACCGCTGTGTTGCCATATTTGTTTATTCTCATATTTAATTCTTTCCTTGTGTTATTGGAGTGATTGAATTTATTTGTATGTTCGATGGGCGGCTGCTGATATGTTTGTGAAAACCTGTGTGTATATGTATGTGTATATATCTTTTACTCTTAAGCATGACATGATAGATATTGCTAAAACGAAACTGAATATGCACCTGATGAACTTTACTGCGATTATCCTATAATAAATGTAATGTGATTTTTATCTCGAGGAGCTGGATGACATTTTATTTTAACGAACATACTATATTTTATATGAACAAACTTGATATGATATTATTAACCCCCCTGTGCAGGAGTTATCATGCCAGAAATACCTTCGAAATGCAGTAATTTTTCAAAGCAAGTCTAAAACGTAGAGGGGAATGATTTTAAGGTTATATGGCTGCCACATACTAAATTCTTGTATATTACGATTTCTTTAAAGAAAATAACCATACATGGGTTTTTGGGGTCGCTAATTACGAATCTACAGTCAGAATTTCGAAATTCAAAGTGGCGGATCCAATAAGGATGCTACATACGAAATTCCTGTATATTACGATTGTTTTTAAAGAAAATAACCATACATGGGTTTTGGGGGTCGATAATTACAAATCTGCAGTCAGAATTTCGAAATGCAGAATGGTGAATCCAATATGGCCGCCACATAAGCAATTTTTGTATAATAGGAGCGTTTAAAACAAAATGTGGCGGCCATATTGGATCCGCCATTTCGAATATCGAAATTATGACAGCAGATTTGTAATCAGCGACCCCGAAAACCCATGTATGGTTATTTTCTTCAAATAAACTTGTAATGTCCGGATATTGTGTATGTGGCGGCCATATTGGATCCGCCATTTCGAATATCGAAATTCTGACAGCAGATCCGTAATCGGCGACCCCGCAAACCCATGTATGGTTATTTTCTTTGAAAACAATCGTATTAATTATACGATTGTTTTATATATTATTAAATAATATACAGGAATTTTGTATGTAGCGGGCATATTGCTTATTTACGTTCATATTTTTAGAATATATTCTTATAATTCTCGGGAATAATTTTAACAGCCGCCATATTGGATCCGCCATTTTGAATTTTGAAATTATAACTGCAGAATCGTAATAAGCGACCTTGAAAACCTACGAGTAAGGGTTTTCAAGCTATTTTGAGCTATTTTAAGCAATTTACGAAAGATTTTACAATTGCATACAATAAGTATAAAAAAACGTAATTTTCTTATTTTTCAGATTATAATAATTTTATAATAACATTCAAAATCGTATTTCAAACTCCAGCTATCTTATTACATATATTCTAGGCTTTAATTTTCGGGGTCGTTGATGTCTTATAGTTATTTTGTTCAAAAGTTATGATAAAAAAGTATACTCGGCTCTCTCCGCAGGGGGGTTAATTATATAATGTCCAAAATAATACATTGTAATTTTAGTGTTATAACTATGTAAATTTTATATATAAATTTTTCAAATAAAGAAATATCTATCTATCTATTTTTATATCTATTTGTACATACATACTTATACATACTTTTATGTAATCATACGCAGATACATATATGCATATAAACATACATGTATATTAGGGTGGTTCAAAATTCGCAAAAGTTTTCAAATATCAAAAGTAAGCATCTAAAAAGTTGGTATATATTAAAAAAATAAATCTTGTGCAAGCTGGGTGCTTAACGTTAATATTTAAAGGTGTCTACCTCGAATTTAAGGTTTTTTAAAGAACACTTCTGCTATTTTCGTAAAATCGCCAGTAAAATATATAAAACTTCATTATTTATGCTAAGAAAAAGTTTTGGCAATTGATTATACTACTAGAATTAAAAATCATTTGCTCCCTAACCGACAATAGTACATTCTGCAAATAGGGGGGAAATTGGCTTTTCTAAGCGAGGATGATGATTGAGCACGCGTGGAATCTTGCAGCGGCTGTATTTTTGGTTATACGTAACGAATTTCAACGCACCACAAAAGGAATTAAAGGTTTTTTGTAGACAAAAAATGAGTTTGTGTTGGAATAAAATTACTGCGACCTGTAAAAATGACAGAAGATCAAACATAACCTAAAAATCGAAACGAAATGCGGATGCGTAAATGAGTTATTAGAAATAATTACTTCAATATTATTTGGCAGAATATTTTGTCTGAAAGTCTATAAAAAGCCCAAAAGATCCTTTTTTGAATCTTTCAGAATGGTTAAGATGGAAGCTTTGTGGAATTTTTGGAAGATCACTCATTTCTCAGCCTATTCTGAACATTAAAAAAATTCTAAGGGTGCACAAACTGTACGAGAGAGGCGGAAAAACATTTCTGGGCTTCTTATGATATGTATATTTATATAAAAAATTAGCGTAAATTTTCGTGAACCGTGAGCGCATCAATTAATATAAATGTAAAGGATCTGCCCATATATATATTAACCTTTTGAGCTCTAACTTTCAGGAAACATCGTTCAAACATCCTAGTAACTAATACATTTGGTTTTGTTTTGCCTTTTGAACATATAGCATATCTGTGATTTTTTTTTTACTTGATTTTTCCAAATAAAGTAAACGTCTGACGTAATTTACGGAAGGTATTATACATTACGGACAATTCGATGTACGGTAAAAAGAAATCTGACATTAAAACCTTTAACTTGGGTGGTCGAAGTATTTTTGAGGATATTTGGATAAAAAGTTGTGCTGGATTCAAAATTGTGATACAATTTTGGTGCCGAAATGGGGAGGGGGTGTGTATGTGTGTGTGTGTGTGTGCGTACGTGCGTGTGTGTGTGTGTGTGTGTGTGTGTTTGTGCGTGCGCGCGTGCGCGTATGTGTTTGTGTGTGTGTACGTGTGCGTGTATCCCTCTGTATCTCGAGTAATCCACGGTAAAAATTAATGTTTCATCGCTAATTTATTTGTTATTTACGTACAAAGGGGGCTGTTAAAAACCTTCTTGATTTGTCGATGTTATTTTGTTTTTTTATCTATTTTTCTATTTTCAGGTTTTAGTTTTTTTTATTGGTTAAAATTAATATAATCAATTCGAATAATTTTGTTCGACTCGAAAATTATATCTCGGAAATCATTCATTGCAATTTATTATTAGGAATATGCTGAAGAATATTCAGTAAAACTTTTGAGTCTTAATATTTTTCTACTTTCGAAAAAAAAATAATTTTGTAAAAGAAATCAATTTTCTAGGGCGTACGATAACTTGAGGAAAATGGGATTATTCTGTTTGAAAATTTCCAGAAAGATAGCTTTTAACTATATCTGGGCTAAGTTCTTTACCCAGATCATGAGGACTTTTATTTTTCAAGATATTTTAGGTTACGTTTTTTCAAAAAGTTATTTTTTGATCACTTATATCTTGATGATGGTGTGGTCATTTTCTGCAGACCAGGACTAATTTTTTTCACTTTATAATGGAAATTTGGAACTAAAAAGAAGTTTTAAGACTCGTCAACTCGTTTTTGTTTAAATCAATTTTTTTATTTTACCATATTCTGAAATCAATGAGGTGAATTATTTTGGTAAGTTAGAAATAATATGATCGCTTCAGTATAAATGCA
Source organism: Gastracanthus pulcherrimus (assembly GCA_949152435.1). Lineage (NCBI taxonomy): Eukaryota > Metazoa > Arthropoda > Insecta > Hymenoptera > Pteromalidae > Gastracanthus > Gastracanthus pulcherrimus. The sequence continues at coordinate 99,710,022 of OX424574.1, read as the reverse complement.
TTTGAAAGAGAATATACACAAAAACGTATTTTTTTTAATCGGCGATATTTCGAAATGATATAATGGAAAATCTTTAAAATAAATTGAGTTGAAAAAGGTGGTTTTCTACTATATCTTACCTTAGCTCTTAGTCCAGGTTATGAGGCCTGTTATCTTTTAAAATATTTGAGGTTATATTCTCTATTTAATTTTGATTGCTTATATTTCGAGAACTTTTCTGTAATTTTTTATTAAACAATAGAATTCTTATTTGCATTTTTTATAAACTATAATGGGGTTTTAATCGGTAAAACCACGATATATTTATATTTTAGTCGGAAACGAGGATCACGTGGGGAAAAGGTCAAGAATGACTCAAGCTGAGTAATATAAAATATGTGTATTCTAGACCAGGAAAGGGGTGTACATGCACACCGCGTGTATGTGCGCTCTAGCAGGCATGGACCGGGATGGGTTGAACACCGTGAAAAAGAGAGAAAGAGACAGGAGAGCCGTGGATCCGAAATAGCACTTACCCCAATTCCTCCACGTCGGGTCGCGTACGCTCCCAAGGAAGCTATCCGTTCCGTCGTCTCATCCTCGGCGACACTCGTAAATGTCGTACGCAGTTCCGCAGCTCGCGTCGCTATCGTCTCTGCCGAAATATTGCGGCTTCGCGTTGCGCGTACCCTCCCTTCGGACTACCTATAATCTCTCTCTCTTTCTCTCTCATCTTTCCTTGGCTTCTTCCCGTTACCTCGTCGCCGCTAATGATGCCTGCAACAGCTGATTCCATTAGTACATGCTATATTTGAGAAAGAGAGAGAGAGAGAGAGAGAGAGAGAGAGAGCGTGAGAGAGAGAGAGAGAGAGAGTATGTAACGAGGTGCCAGTGAATGTTATCATCAGTTTGATCAACACCTTTATGCATCCCGTAATCTATGCTACAATATTATTTTATTTCCCCATGTAATAATTCTAATACTTTATTGTTAATAATTTGAATACTTTACTGTTAATAATACTAATATCTTCGTTATGTGATGCCAAAATTACGCGATTAATAGAATTATTTTTATTTATGTCACTATAAATTTTTGAACAAATATCAACTATTTTCCAATTGTATGGAATTGCAAAGGAATTTATTTTACCGTCACCTATTTCTAATAAAAACTAAGAAAATTCTACATTTTCCGAACGTATATTTGTTGTTAATTTCATGATTTTAAAAAGTAGCCACAGTTTAGAATATTTTATAGTTTCTTCAATAATAGCACTTCAGTAACTATTTTTCAAAACTGGAAGAATTTTACGAAAATCACCCCCTAGTAGGATTAATTTATCACCAAAACCTACATCATTTTTACAGACATCTCTAAGTGTTCTATGAACAATGTCTTCTGCAAAGCCCAAGATCATACTCAGAGGAATGGAAACGTCAAAGTTGCCGTGTGCATCTACCAAAGTTTTGCTTTCTTCTCTAACGTCAAGCCAGCCTGCATTTTCTAACATGAGAGTCTGATTCGGATTGAATGATGTCCATCCTTTCATGAGACTGCTTAAACCAACATTTTTACTTTTATCTATCTCCACAGCATTAATTTCGTAACGAATTTCATCAGAAAGATGGCAAATGGCATTGTTCACGAATTTAGTTTTAGTTAGTGCTGTTCCATCTGGTTTTTGCAGTTTTCCACATACATGGATAGAACTGCGCGATGGTAAGAGACATAGATCTTGATGTTGGATAGAAATCCGAATTTCATCACTATTATCAAAGCTTAGTGTCTAGTAAGGTTGATGTGCATGAACCTCGTAATGAGCAATAGACTCATCGAATACGATACCTGATTGAATGCTTAGAATTTCGTCCATTTTTCTGGAAGCAGCAGAGAATTATACACGTGAATTTTCTCCGTGAACTTTTAGACCTAGGCTTCTGAGGAACTGAATGCTCTTCCGTGTTAACGGTTTGAGTTTCTTCGGTCGACTGACGACCGACTGACATGTTCGTTGACTTATGTGCACTCTAGAATTGTAAATGATGCCCATTATACAGATTTGATGTGGAGTCTAATATTAATTTCTTCTCCACGGAAATTCACTAAATTTCCATCTTGATCTACGATTTGAATTTGAAGATGATCTATGCACTTGCCACTGAGTGGTAGATATATGACATGAGATGGAACTTGCAAGATTTTATATCCTGGTAGAACTCTGGGAAATAACTCATGGATTGTATGAACTTTTTTGTTGTTGATGTAAGCAGCTGCGGTAATATTGCATTCCACTCTGAGTGGATTGATTTTCAATATTTTCACTGGTAAATCAGAACTGTGATGAGTTTTTTCCTTGAGAATGCGAAAAGTGAAGCCAAGAAGACGACCTATTGAATCGGGATGAGTGAGATCTAACGGATGACTGCAATTAATTTCACTTCTGAGAGTATTGTTGTTAGCTCTCAAAGAAAATTCAATTCCTTCAGATTTCAAAGTTTCTTGTAAAAATTTATTAATAGCATTAATCTCGTAACTGCCAGTAGGGATAGTGATAATATTTCCATTCACATGAAGTTTATTATTCGAATAGTCCACATTAGGAATCGAGTTGAATGTTAAAAATTCAACTAAACCCAAAACAAAATTTTTATACTGAGGTAGTTCAATTGATGGAAAATATTGTGCTTCTAGAACAGAAGATTTTCCTGAAAGAGTCAAAGTGAAACTGCCTTCCATGACTGATTGGAAGAGAATGATTCTCAATCGTTTGCAATCTTCTCTTTTATAGTCTTCCGGGTAAAAATTGAAGACAAAGATGACCACAAATGAATGAGTCAAAATTTTGATATCTTTTATAGTTATATTTTACTTCTTTCACGTTGAAATATAACATGAGCTCTATGGGAGGTTTCAGATCACCAAAACTGTCAAAGTAAATTACTTTGGAACCATGTTTTCGATAACACACCCAAAGAGTGCCTTTATTTTTCATGTCATCCAAGTTAACAAAGCAGATTCATTACTCCATGGACCATCGGAAGGCAGATTATTTCTCATAAAAACACCTCGGAAATGTGAATTTTGCAACATACCAGCATATTTTAGAAGATCATAGTCAGTGAGTGGAAGATTTGGCAAAGTTAAATCGAAGTTTTTTTTTTTAGTAACTGGACCATGACCAACATGAGGTTTCATAAATAATCCCATTCCAGTTTTATATGGTTTAAGATAGAGACCTTCGCCTAAAGCAATAGCTTCCATTGCCTTATTATGTCTCTTACTTTCTTCATGGTTTTTCTGTGCAGCTTTAGCATCATTTACTGCTTTAGCTATTTCTGCAGCTCCCCCTGCCAGAGCACCGGTCGCACTTAGTCCTGCGAACAGCGGTATGAGAAACGGAAGAACTCCACCAATTTTTGATGGAATTGGAAGAACACGTGGAATGATAACTTTCCTCTTACCACCAACTTTCTTAACAGCTTGACGTGCACCATTCAAGGTCGATTGAATAACCTTGCGGGAATATTTACTTGGTGACATTGATTTTTAGCAGCCGTCACTAACTTACTAGATTTTAGACCCATTCCAGTTATTCCTTTTAATTTCATAGTATTTGTAACAGCAAAAGCATATGCTTTTTCACCAAGACTGGCATCCTTGGCTTTAACACGTTGCCAAGCTTTATCAACGAGCTTCATGTCAGCTGCTTTACGATCTCCATTTTTATCAGAGTACACTATGTCACGTTCTTTGCATGCCTGATCAAGCGGATTAATTCCAGGATCACCTCTTTTCAATCGTTTTTTCAATTTAGTTCCGGGACCACAGTATTGATATCCAGGAAGATGCATTTCAATCGGCAAGTTATTGATCACTTTATCAAGCAATCCATAACCTTTTGGTTGTTTCCGAGATTTATGTACGATCATCTCTCTTCGAGTGTTGTTTTATAACTAAAGATCAAAATATAAAACATGCGTTTATATTTCCATAGTTCAATATCAAACTAGACTTTGTCGCGTGAACATAGATTTTAGCGAGCAGAACGTCAAACTCCCCGTCACAATCTTTGATTTCGGAAAACAGAAGAGAAGGAAGCGTCATGGAGAATTACTACCAGATATTATACGAGCAGTATTCTGCGGGCCATCTAACTGTGGAAAAACAAATAGTTTATTGGCTCTAATTACACATCCCAATGGCCTTAGATTTGAAAATTTGTATGTATATTATAAATCCTTGAATCAGCTAAAGTATCAATTTCTCGATAAATTTTGGAACCGATAAAAGATGTATCATATCTACCTTTTAGTGAGCATGAAACTGTAGTATCTCCAGATGAAGCCCGACCAAATTCAATAATGATTTTTGATGATGTGGCTTGTGAGAAGCAGGACAACGTCAGAGCATTTTTCTGTATGGGAAGACATAAAAGTGTAGACAGCTGTTATCTATGTCAGTCATACGCTCATATACCGAAACACCTCGTAAGGGAGAATATTAATATGTTAGTAATTTATCGTCAAGACGATGTTAATCTAAAACATATCTATGAAGGTCATGTCAATACTGATTTAACTTTCAATGAATTTCGCAATCTTTCTTCTGAATGCTGGAAGAATGATAAGTATGAATTTGTTGTTATCGACAAAGATAGAGTGATGGATGATGGTAGATACAGAAAAGGATTTGACTCTTTGCAATAAAAAAGAAGTTATGAATCCGAAACTTACAGTTCAATTATAGACATCATCTCGTTAGCATGTCAGACTTCAAGAAAGAAAAGAATATTCTCAGCGAGCTTTTGCGAGCACGTGAGGCTATTAAACAAAAATACTCTTTATTGAAAAAGGAGAGGGAAGATTTTGAAAAAGTTATTGGTGATACATTAAAACCAGTCATTACACCACTCGAGAAGCTCGTCGATTCGAAAGTCGAAAGCTTGTCACCTTCTAATCACATTTTAAATATAGACAGCAACAGGAAACCGAGGAAGAAATTGAGATTCGATCGATCAAGTTATATAGTAAACGATATAAATGAGTCGGGTTCCGCATATGATGATGATGAAGATGCAAATTTTTCTTCGATGGATGGCACAATGATGAATTCAACATTCAAATCTGCGCTTGAAGTAAATGAATCAAGTGACTTTTTATCATTGTTAAATGAAAGCCGCAGCAAAATCGATAACATATACGGAGTGCGGAATATCAATGGAGTGTTTATGATTGGCGATTCAGAAATTCAATTTCATGATAAAATGGTAAAAGTGAAAGATAAAAGTTATCCTAAAAGTGGGGGTCTGATGGAATTACTTTTCAAGAAACAACCAGATGACAATCTTATCAGTTCAATAAGCAGCATCCTGGAAGCATCAAATGCTCATCGGAAAAGATACAGCAAAGATGAGAGTATACGCACTTCGAAGAGTAGAAAATATATGAATATCATAGGACCTATGTTCCGCAGCGATCGTAAAAATAAATCCAACACCGGAAGAGGCCTCATACCTAAATATAAAGTAGCAAAAAAAAAGTCTTCTATATATCTAGTCTAGTGGGATGATCCAAACGAGCTTATCGAGCGACTGCAATTATTAGTTGCGGAACGATCTGCGGGAAATAACAATCAAGACAATGAAATACAATCGATCATTGAGGAACTACGTGAAGCTGAACATATATATTGAAATGAATCTTTTCTTATAATATCAGTAGCATCATGAGTCTCGACGTGTTTGGAAGAAAACTTGAGGGCACGTAAGAAGTGAGTCGCGGTCCACCAGGCATTGCTTATAATCTTACATTATATGGTAATTCTGATTTACAAAATAAAAGGTTATGTAACCTTGCTTATACAAGTCAGCCTAATGATGCAGTCACCTTGGAAGTGCTTCTGACAACTATAAGTAAAGAAGTTAGAAATCTAACTAACATAATGGCTGTAAGGAAAGTTGACTTAGAGATTCCCATAAACACTGAATTAAATAAAATCAATAATGTTCTTTCCCATCTTAAAATTCGATTAGATAATCATGAGACAAAATTAAAAGAATGCATTGAAAAAGAAAAAAAATTCTGACTCAATAAAAGTTTTATAATCACGAATTTTTCTTAAACCTTAAACATATTATCCAGAAAAAAAATGGAGCTACAAAAAATAGCTGAAGAGTTGCACAAACCAGCTCGCCGCATCTACAAGCGTAGAAAATATGAAATACGTGGAATAGATGAGACTTGGCAAGCTGATCTTGTAGAAATGATTCCATGCGCCGACGAAAACAAAGATTTTCGCTACTTACTTACTGTCATAGATACATTTTCAAAGTATGCATGGGCCATACCAATCAAGTCAAAGTGTCGTAATGATGTTACTCTAGCTATGGAGTCAATACTGAAACAAGAACGCGTACCGACAAATCTACAAACTGACCAAGGAAAAGAATGTTACAATTTAAACGTTCAGAAACTCATGAAGAAGTACAAGATAAACCTATACTCTTCACATAGTAATCTTCATGCAAGCATATGTGAGCGTTTTAATAGAACGTTAAAAAATGCAATGTGGATACAGTTCAGCATACAAGGGAGCTATAAATGGTGGGATATCCTGCCTAAGTGAAAGCTTACAATTCAAGAAAACATCGGACAATAGGAATTGAGCCACAAATGTTACGCAGGCAAATGAATGAGAGATCAAGAAGCATATTCCAAATGAAAAGTTACCTTTGAATAAACCAAAATTTAAAGTAGGAGATAAAGGCGGATAAGTAAGATAAAACATGTTTTTGAAAAAGGTTATACACCAAACTGGTCTACTGAAATTTTCACAATATCACGAGTTGTAAAAACCATTCTGGTAACTTATCATGCCAAAGATTATTATGATAAACCCATCTCTGACGGCTTATATGAAACGGAAATTCAGAAAACTAAATATCCAGAAATTTATCTAGTAGAAAACGTTTTAAAGAAAAGTGGAAACCGTGCATATGTTAAATGGTTAGGCTTTAGTAATCAGCATAATAGTTGGATAGATAAAAAAAAATTATTTGATTTAGCCAAGATTTAAACAAAAATATTAATGTAAACGCAATAATGTAGGTACTAGTAAATAAGAAACCAATCATATTATGTTATTGTATTTATTTATGTATTATTATGTACAAGTTCTAATCTGAATAAAATAAGTATTATAATCAAAGCAAGCTGCGTATTTCATTCACATTTAAAGGAAGATCCACCCTGATATGTCATAAATAAATTCATTTTATTTGCAGTATTGGAGAGTCTGTCCAAAAACTCTTGATCTCTTAGGATGGCTGATGAAATTTTCTTTGGTAAAAATATTTGAAAACTTTCGTCGAGTTCGTCTACGACCTTCGTACCGAATCTCGTCTTCACCTCCTTAAGTGCTGTTACCATGTCCTGATGATCTTTTTCCAAGTCTGTTACTTTCTTCCTCGGCAAGAAGTCGCGTTCAGAAATCTTATTAAGTGTAGATAAATCCATTCTGGAAAAAGTAAAAAAATAAGAACTTCTAATAGAGAAAAGATTTGTTAGAGCAAAAAAAAAAGAAAATTGGTGAGAATAAACTGTGAACTTACTTAGAAATTTAGTTGAGTCTCGGTTTCTTTCCGCAAGGATGATAATTCTCGAACTCTTCGATTGCTCGACAGTGATCCTCGTCGTGGTCTGTCTGTTGATATAGTCCATTCTCCACCACAATTTCTGTCCTTTCCGTTGCCTCCTGTAATATATCCCTTCTCTATCCTCCCTCAGAGCGTATCCCGTCCTCTGATGGATCCCAGTCATGCATAAACTCCTCTAACACATCATATTCAATTCTGATTTGTTCATCTTCATTGTTATAAAGTGTCATCCCCTCTCACCTTACACCATTTTCATTGGCTGCTTCACCCCCACCTCGTATTTTCCCCTCTCTTTTATCTTCTGCAACATCCATCCCCACTCGCGTTGCCCCACTTTCATTGGATACTTCATACCCCTCTCCACTTCCATCCCCACCACTATTTCTTGTTTTTCAGCATCCTCCTCTATTCGAAGTGCAGCTTGCGCCATCTACTCATCCATGATTCGAAAATGACCCCAACTTTAAGTGTCTGTACTCTGAGGCAATAAGAATCTCTTTTCATCCTGAGGACTAAGAGCAATTTTATTCTGTCTTTCGGTATGCACTATGTGCAATTTTGAACGAATGTTGCATTGATCACGTTTTACAATAATATGATCCTGTAGACATCTTCTATAATCCTCGAAAGTTATTGTCTTCTTCACAACGCCGGATTTTATACCTTTGACTTTTTTCACTGTCTCTCCTCTATTAATTGAAATACTGTACATTTTGTTTCGTAAACCAATAAATTCCATCATGATCTTGCCACAGCATTTCTTTCATTAATCCTGGGACTTTTTTATTGACACGTGGAATGTTTAACTGATTATTATCATCATAATCAGAAGTATCAAACCTGTGAATGTCTTCTTGCATTATTTTATATATATCAATGTCCTCAACTTCATATATCAAACTATCAGTATCTGTATAAAGAAGTTTCCATTTTTCTCCTACTCGCTGTTTGATATACGAGTAATGGAAATCATAAACTAATGTCTTGGACAAATCAAGAATACAAAGACCAACGTATATCGGTTTCTTGATTGTGATACTTGTTCTCTTTAGCTGAATAGCAACTAAAATTTCATCAAAGATTGCACAGCTGTGAAAATGTAGTTGAGCTGTGTGCTTCTGCCCCATATCTGCCTGTGAATTTATATTACTAATCGTACATCAACACGAGATCGCTCTCGCTCGATACACTTTCCATAGACAGCGTTAATTAATACTGTATAGAAGAGTTTTTCAAACTCATTCTTCGCTTGCTTTCTTTTCTCAGTATTTAATTCGACAGAAGGTTTAAGCCAGGCCTTCTGCTCGAAACTCAGAATTCTATGCATCTTTTTCAAACGAAGTCCATTATCCAGCGCCTGTTTAAATGTTCGATAGTGAATCGCATACTTTTTCTTATCGTTCAGAGTAGTGAGAAGTTTGATCTGCTTTGAGCCAGGTGGTGCACGGTGCTCTGCGCAGAAAGGGAAGTCTCGATGTTCATCATGTATTTCCTCAGGATACTCCAAGTATACTTTTGCAATATAACCTATATCTGAATCTGGTGACGTATTGAAAAAGCTTGGATTCGCCTCAAGGTCAATCCATTTGAATTTTCCAATCGGTAAATGCTGTACCATCGCCCACCCACACAGATTATTTATATCAAAATATAAGAGTGTCTTCGTTTTCTGTTTCTCATCGTATGAAGAACCCATGTATGGATTGTTTGCCTTAGCATATCGATTCCAACACTGGCTTATTCCTCCCCGAATGACAGCTTCAATAAACATTAGCATGTCAATATCTGTAAGAAGCTCTAATTCTACCTTTGTCATTTTAAGACCTGCTGAAAATGTTAACCCTGGCGTCGTGTAAAAGTGAGCAGGACATAAATCATAAGCTTTAAGCGATGTCTCTCGAAAACTTTCGAAAACGTCAGCCAATAGTAGAACATCTGTTTTTAAGTAAAGATCTCAATACTCTCCCAATGTTTTTATATTGAACTTATCCCAGACTCGAACAGCATGCTTGTAGTCTTGTATATGGGAATCTGTTAGTTTATTATAAAAGTCATTCTTATCTGACTATTTTGTAGACGATAGCTTATCAAATGCGTCTACATAATCATATGGAAATATACCTTTCCGTCTGAGAAGATCTATCATTTCATCTGTGAATCCATCTGATCGAAACGCTTTCACCGTTATAGGCACGTTTTGTAGATATGATGCGAGCTTTTCCAATGATGATGGTAGAAGACGCCAAGAATCTATGAATCTAAAGCTGATGTCGCAGTCATCTATGTATTTCGTGAACGAAATATATTTCTCCTTATTATGAGGTATTAGACTAACTCGTCCTTTCATCAATGTAGAAGTAGCGATCTCTTTCAAAATGAAGTGAGTATCATAATTGAGGTTATGAAAAACAACGGGAATGAATCTTGAGTTCTTATAATTTAAATTACATGAATTGTGAGCTGCACCTCTGAAACTGAAGAGAAAAAAGAATTCATTTTTTTTTCTTATGGAATCACCAAAAATTAATTTTAAATATAACTAAACTAATAACATACCGTCCTGTAAAATGACAATGGTCTCGCACTGCAAGTTCTTCATCACGGATTGATTTTCGACATATATGACAAACGGTTGACCTCTGGAAAGATAATTCTTCTAGAGCTGTGAGTTTCATTGGTTTAGGATTCTTGTAGAGATGATCTATCTTCTCACTTATTGATTTTAGTTCTCGAACAAACCATTCTGCAGGTGTCTCTTGATCTCCAAATTTTTGTCTGTAACATTTATAGACAGATAATCAGTCATCAAAGCTGCATTTCGTGTAGTAACCTATGCTGTATGCTTCATGAAGTTGAAAAGCATTCTCATTCTCAGTAGGCTTCAATAAACATTCAAAATCAGCATAAGTAACGAAAGGAACTTTTTCTCTCTTTTTGTAATCTTCGAATTTGAGTCTGGCAGATTAATTCGACAATTATTCATATTTTTACAATGATTTTCATGAATTTCCAATCGTTTTTCATTATAGAAAACTTGTAAATACCTTTCACAGAGGTGTGATTTTTTATTCGTTTTAGACAGTTGAGAACTCAGAAGACAATACATGCTTTTGATCCAAACGTAATGGTATTTAGGCATGCTTTCATGACCATCAGCAAAATTATTTTCGTCATGCTCATCAATGTAAAAATCTTGAATGATAAGTAGATTTACATGTCTACCCTTCTTTTCTGGTTGATTATTATTTTCTGGTAGATTTACATGTTGATCTTCCTCTTCTGGTAGATTTACATGTTGATCTTCCTCTTCTGCTTGATTTTCTTGTTCAGCCTTCTTTTCTGACGTAACGTGACAAGGCGATACTTCAAATTTTGAACCATACTTTCTGAGCATATATACATTTACTGAAATATTATTCAATTTTTCGAATTTTGAAATATCTTTCAGTTTTACTGGGAACTGTATATCACTAAAGATAAACTCGTTCTCATATACACGATATTGATTAACTCTGTTGGAATTATATTTGCTGGGATATAATGCTGAAAGAATAGCATACTTGAAACAGTGATTGTCATTGTTATGAACATTAACATGTGCTTTTTTGTTTTCTATAAACTTTGGGAGAGGAATGTAAGAACTGCCCTTGAATGAAGAATATTTTTTCATATTTATACAAAAACTTTTAATACTCTTCAATGTCCAGCCGGAATCCTTTTCCTGAAATTCTTCTAGTTGTGTGAGAATGGGCTCTTTGATATAGTCTTTAAACCATTCCTCTAAATTTGTTGACATGTATACTGTAGCACTTTCACTCGTGAAATATTTAATATCGGTCGTTTCCTCTCCATTTTTCTGCATAGAAAATTCCGAGATAAAATCTGAATTTATTTTCACACAATTGTATTCTTCTAAGCATTCCGGTGCCTTAACTTTGAAGATCTTTTGTGCATCACTTAAGAAACTCAGAATGTCCATGTGTTTTATATTTACAATTACGCCAGTCTTTATTCGATTTTGGAATGCCGACTGCACGTCTCACCACTCTACACTAGCTTCCGTTTTCTCAGATTGTATATTACCTCCTCGTTGAAGATGTTGATCAAATTCAATTTGCACACACGAAAGATGAGTCATGCAAGTTTGACATTTCTGTTTCTGTCCTCTTGTAAGTTTAGATTTTGCAATTTTTTCATTTAATTCTTTTATGGTTGAATTACACATGTCCAACCAATAATAAATATCGTTATTACTTAAATCATTCATACTTTGTAAAGTATCACGAAGAAGCTGAACAAGGCGTTCAAAAAGATCAATGGATGCCATATTTGCTTTTTTCTCACTATAATAGCACTAGAATAGCACTAGAATAGGGCTTCACAAATGTGCACGATAGTCAAGACTAAAACTCGTTGACCGCGATAGATGAACTATGCTTGTCCAAGAAACTGCTTCCCTTTTTGTAGGCAATGTCGGCGTAAGTAGAGATAGAAAATTCAAACATCTGACCAAGAATAAAATGAAGAGGAGCCATGCAGCCATCCCAGCACAGCGTGTTATAGCTACCAACTCGGCTTGGAAGACAGTGGCGTACTGGCCAAGGGGTACGATAGTGCCCTTACCGTTCCGCCTACAGTACCTGCCATACTCTTGGATCCGTCTGTGTAGTACAGATTTCTCCCGCTTGGTAGGCTACTTTTACCTGTCACCCAGTCTTTCTTGGATGATAGACTGATTATGTACTTCTTATCGAAGAGGAAGCGCGTGTTCGTGGTGTCCAGGGTCATCCTCAGGACGTCCCTTCCATCCAGTCCCTTGGGATATCTTATGGATTTCCCAATACTCTCCTCTCCGAGTACTCTTCTGACTCTGTGCAGGGCCTTTGCAGCCTCTGCCTCCAAGGTCAGTCTGAAAGGCTCAATATTCAGGATCATCCCCAGAGCTGCAGTAGGAGTTGTCCTAGTCGCTCCGGAGATGGTCCTGAGAATCAAGCTTCTTGTTCTCTCTAGTATGATGTTTGCTGTTGATAGGGCAGTTCTGTTCCACCAGACTATGACCGCATAGGTAAGTCTTGGCTTAAGGACCGCCTCATACATCCATTTCATTGTTTCCGGTCTCAAACCCCAGTTTCTTCCTACGGCCCTTCTCAGTTGCCACAGGCATGCTGTGAGTTTTCCGGTAGCATACTGTAGGTGTTCTTTCCATGATAGTTTACTATCCAGAATTACACCTAGGTATTTTACCTTGTTCTTTAGTGTCAGTTTCTGTCCACTCAGTACAAGATTGCATTGTCTATTCCACTTGTATCTCCAGGTGAAGACTACTACTTCCGTCTTTGCTGGATTGACGGATAGTCCACCAGGCGTCCATAAGCTTTAAAGCTTTATGCATAATGCCCATAAGGGGATCCAGGAATGGTCCACGGATGATAACTTTGATGTCATCCGCGTAGCCGATTACTTTGCACCCCATATCGCTGAGCTGTTTCAACAACTCGTTTACCACCAAACACCAGATAAGGGGAGATAGGACGCCTCCTTGTGGGCACCCCTTCCCCACCCTTCCTTGTAGCGTTGTATTGCCCTTGGTGGTTTCGAGAAGTCTACTACTCAGCATGTGATCGATCCAGTCGATTAAGCAAGGGGGAACCTTGTGCCTTTTCAAGGCTTCTCTGATTATCTCCCTTGATGTGTGGTTGAAGGCCCCTTCTATGTCCATCAGAGCACTAATGGCATATCCTTTGGCTACCACCTGTGTTTTGATAAACGAGATCGCGCTAAAAAGTGCGGTCTCTGTTGACCTCCCAGCCCTGTAAGCGTGTTGGTCTTTATGGAGCTGTTCTTTTTCCAGGACAGTGTCCCGTATGTATCTATCTATCAGCCTTTCTACAGTCTTGAGTATGAATGAAGTAAGGCTGATAGGGCGGAAGTCTTTTGGGGAGGTGTATCCGCATTTACCCGGTTTCGGTATGAACACCACTCTTGAGCCCCGCCACTTGGTCGGGACAAACCCAAGTGTAATACTCGCCCGTATTAATCGTGTCAGTGGGCCGATGATAACGTCCTCCGCTCTTTGTAGCAGGGCCGGATATATACCATCGGGTCCCGGTGACTTATAAGGACTAAAAGACCCTACTGCCCACCTGACCCTGGTCGGCGTGACGATTTTATTGGCTAGCCGGCGTCGTTCACCTAAGTCGGTGAACGACTTCCTGCAGCCAACCCCGAACTCCGCGGAGTCAGGGTTTACTTCGTCATCCTTGATTCTACTTAATCCCGGGAAGTGCGCCTGGATCAGGAGGGAGAGAGTCTCCTCATCAGTTGAGGCATGTCTGCCGTTAGGGAGTTTCAGCGTTCCGAGAATGGCTTCCGGATTCTTGGATAGAATCTTGTCCAGTCTTGCCGCCTCTTTGCCTCCATTGATGTTCTCGCAGAAGGTGGCCCAGCTTCTTTTGCGTGCCTCCCTTACCGCGGATTTGTATTCATCCCTTACCTTTTTATAAGTATTCCACAGCGTAATGCTGTGTGCTTTCCCGGCCGCCTTAAACAGTCTTTTCGTTTTCTCCTTGAGTGCTTCCAGTTTTTTACTCCACCAGGTAACTTCACCTATGTTTTTGGTCCTTTTGCGGTCGCAGTTCCTCTGGAAGGCCAAAGTGATACCGTTTGTGAAGATTCGAGCTGCCTCTTGTAGAGTTTCCCTGTCCCTTATGTCGACTGGTACTTTCTTTAAAATGACCTCCAATTCAATATTATAATCATTCCAGAGCGTGAGCCTAGGGTCGCGAAACCATCTAGGTTGCTCTCGCCCTGGCTTACCCACTTCATAGGTTATCTGAAGGTGGTCAGATAACGATGGCTCGTCCCTGACTCTCCAGTTTTTAACCAAGTGCGTGGTGTTGTTTGAGCAGAGGGTTATATCAATCACTTCGGCTCTGTTTGCATTGCGAAAAGTAGGAGTGTTACCGACGTTCAAAATGTCTAGGTTTGTGCCAACCAAGTAATTCAGAAGTGTGGTTCCCCTCGCATTAATGTCCGTACTCCGCCATATCGTATGATGGGAGTTAGCATCGCACCCTAAAATCAGTGGAATGTCCTGTTCTGTGCAGAAATCCACTAATCTGCAGACTTCCCTGGGTGGGTTGTCATTGTTATCATACGGGAAGTAGGCTGATGCGAGTATTATCCTGCCTACTCCCTCTAACGTAGTAGAAATCACCGTCAGATCCCCTGTGCTGAGGTCGAGTAGTGGTATCACGTTGGTTCCTTTGACCAGTATGCAGGTCCTGGGCCTCTTCGACTCTGGATCCCTGCAACAAACAAAGTTCCCTAACCCTTTAATAGCACCGTTCACAACCCAAGGTTCTTGGATTAGCGCGATGCCTGTGTGCACCCCAGTCATACTCCTAAGCATTATAGCTGAGGCGTCTTTACTGTGGTGCAATTTAATCTGAATGATGGGAAGGTTTGATGGTGCCATTTTACGACATCACCGGCTGCTTCTCCTCATTGTTACCTACAGGACCCTGCGGCCTTCGGCGCGACACCTTAAAGGTGGCACGTCCGAGGTCGTACCAGGGCCTGTCTTCCAAGGCGGCCAGCTCCTCCGCCTGTGTTTCTGGAACCGACAGGACCAGGAGTTGTTTATCCCCTTCCCGCCTGGCTCCTTCCTCCACAGTCAGGGCACTGATTACGCGCCATGTGCTCGTTTTAAGGGTCGAATTGAACCCGTCCAGGATCTTCAGGATCGTCTCTGGCTTCTCAATTGACATTGGAAACCATGCGACGGCTTGTACCTGGCCCTGGAGGAGCTCAATCCCTCCCACTTTTAGTTTGCGGCCCTCCCAGGGTAAGTCCAAAGTGGGTAAGTTTTCAATTAACCACTTCTTCGCCTCTGGGTTGCTAGCCACTATGATGAAAGCCCCTTCTTTGCGGAATGAGCTGTCAAATGTAGGCCAATTCTGGGGTGGCGATTCCAAATACCCTTTCCTGACCGCCCCCCGGAACTGTGTGAACATCTCCGGGGTGAGCGGGCTTTCTGGATATTTTTCGTCCACCACCACGATTGTCAACGGGTTGGCCCTCTGAGCATCCGTCAAGAACCCTCCCCCGTCCAACCAACTCATCCTGGGAGGAGCCGGGTGGGCGGCCGAGGGCTCCCGATCAGTCGCCCCCTTAGGTTTTTTCTTTTGGCGGGAAGCCGAAGGCGGTGTGTCCGTAAACTCCGGCCGCCTCTTCGGTGTCCCCCCAAAATTACCCGTAGTTGCAGGGCCACCAGAATTGGCGGCCTCATGGGCCAACTTTTCTCTTCTGAGCCTCTTCCTGGTGACCCCACATAGTCTTTTGTGGGACCGTCCAGAACTGCCCTCTTTAGGATTGATTTGGACCAGGGGGCTCTGGGTCACCAACTCTCCGGCTGTTACAGCCTGAGGTGCGGCCTCTGCTCCTCCCTGGTCTATTACTGGCGACGGATTCGAAGAATAATGGGGCAATGTGGCTTCAAGACCCTCATCGACCTCCATATTGCCGTCTTCCGTTTCCCCAGCCACATTTTCTATCATTTTTGTATTTTTTTGTTTTTTTTCAATGTTATTATACATTTTTGTTCCCACGAGTGGTGAGGAATGACGGTCAACCCCCGCAGAGCCTCTTACGGGGGTAAGGCTGCTTACTCGGGGAGGTCGCCCGGTGTCCCCGAGGCTCCGTTTGCGACACCATCCTAACCCCGGTGCCAAGAGCGCCAATACGGGCACGGAAGCTCACACCACCTGGCTTAGGGTGGTGATTGTAAACCCAAAAACGGGCCTCACCAAGCCCGAAATTGGAGGGTTGTTCCTTCGTTCCTCGGGGTCAGCTGAGCTTCTCTACTCCGTCAAACAGGCACCAGGGTGGTTTCCTGGCTCCTCTTCAGCGGACCAGAGAGCCCCGTCCTGCAGAGAGATCCCAGGTGAGGTTCGACCTCGCCTAGGGCAAGGTCTTGCTGGCTCGGGCCATCCGAGAACGGCTTTACGACTCTCGTCAACCCTCGTCCGCGCCACCCCTCCCGTCAAGGTACTCAATTCTCAACCCGCCGCACTCGAGACCCGTTTATAGAGTCCAGTGAATTAGGAAGAGGACCGTCCCCCCGTCCTTTCATTCCCCACAGGTCCGAGCTTTAGCTCCCTTGGCCCACGAGTTAAGCCTCTCTACCGTCCCCGAAGGGCACCCGACAAGGTCCCACAACCCCAAAGAGAGGTACTTTTATCATACTTTTTCATACTTTTTCATACTTTTTCATACTTTTTCATACTTTTCCTTTAACTTTTCTATGCTCGCATTTCGTACGTTTTTGTTTTTATTTACAAATTAATTTTAAACGTTGAAGACTTTGGATGTCCATCCCTAGAAACGATATCGAGCGATAAGCATTACGTATGTTTTAATCACATTCTCTGCATTAGAAGGAAACCTATATGCGCTGTACATAACGTTATCTCAATACGAGCATGGCTACTGGATTATTTGGCCAAGATGAAGTAGATATCATTTCTAAAAGGAATACATACTCATGTGTATATTGGAAATACATTTTTATTAAATATTCTGTAAAAAAAGAGAAGCATGATGATTGAATAAAAAAAAATTAAAAGAAAAATCATTGTACGATATTATTCTTTCACAAATATAAAATTAAAATATAATAGATAAAATCTATAGCAAACATAGGGTACATGTGGGTGTTACTGCGGATATTTTACATTAATTAGAATAAAGCATTGTTCATCAGGTAGACAATATACAATATCAATGTGCAAAACACTATTTTTCTTAGACTATTTTTTCTTAGACGGTTTTTTCATTAAATATATCAGCCGTATTACATTTAAAAAAAAGAAAAAAAGAACAATTGTTGTATTTACAAAGATTTACATTGCTTTGAAATTTACTTACATTTACTTTATAAGAAAAACGAAGGAAAATGGAGGAAATGACAAGGGGAATAAACGGAAACGAGTGGAAAAAATATTTTTTCATTATATTCAAAAAACACTTATTACATTAAAATTAATATATAATAAAATAATTATTTTTTACACACATATATATATATATATATATATATATATATATATATATATATATATATATATATATATATATATATATATATATATATATATATATATATATATTGTTACATAATAACTAATCGATGAATGTCACATCTTCTACGATGCGAGGTTTTACTATTGATGGTCGCGGTGGTGGTGGTGGTGGAGGTAATGGTAGTGATGGTGGTGGTGGTGCTACTGCTGCTGCTATCTTCGGTTGAGTTTTATCCTGCACTCGGCTGTGCATTCGCAGCCAATCTCGTTTCGCTTGCTTACTTTGAAGCAAAGCTTTTTTGTCCTTCACTTGATCTGAAAAAATAAAAATTTCAAAAAAAAGTTTTAAAATATAATATAATATAAATATTAAAATATAATGAATTTTTTAATTTTTGTATTTCTTACCAATCTTTGTCGACCTGGAAGGTGACTTCATCGTACGCAAATGGAGTGGCGTGGAAGGCGTTTTCGGCCTCGGCTGGATTTCAGCTTCATCTATAAAAGAAAAGAAAAAAAAAACAAATTATTAGATTATTATTTATTATTTAATTTTAACATAAAAAAATGAATAAAAAAGTTACCTTCAGCTTTCCTCTTTCGCTCGTTGTTGCTGTTGTTGCTGCTGCTGCTCGGCGATGAAATTTTTGGTATACGTCCAACATCGTGTATACTTTTTCCTTTCGCCGCCTTTAAGCTGGCCCTTGAGCTGGAGCTAGAGCTGGAACTAGAGCTCGACCTTGATCTCGGTGAGCGAGCAACCGGTGCGCTCTCTTGAGGTATTATTCCCTCCTACAACTGTTGCATAGCAGCAACAGGGGGTAGAGCCACCGGATACGATCCCGCATCATTTGCAAATTTGTCTTGCTATTTGATGCCATCTCGAATTTTTTTTTCAAATTTCAAGTGGAAATATTTTTTGAAATTTGTAAATTCACTGACTGACCCTAGTTTGCGCCCTAGAGATTATATCGTCAGAAGAACTTACCTTTTCTTTCACTTTTTCAAGAAATTCTGCGATTGGTTAAAGATTCTCCTCCATTAATTAAAAAAACGCCTGCCTTGCAGAAATTTTCCACCCAGAATTTTTTTAAGAACCACCTCCCTGTCGGTCACATCCACGCCTACACATTTTTTTTGTGAAAGTTTCTACAATCTTGATGTGAGAAAGTGCATCTCTAGAAGCTGGCGTCAAAGTTGCTGGGAAAAGTGCCACCTGCGCGAAGTCCTTCAACGTGTACCAAGCCTTGCTGTAATAAATCGTTTCTCGCCAAAAAACTGGCAGTGTATAGGCCTATAAAAAGCAAGCGTGCGTGCAGTAAGCCTTTCTCTAAGGGTCGTGTATTACTGGGAGACAATTTACTACTACCTGCACAAGGACCTTCAACACGCGCTATGCCTTACTGTAATAAATCGTTTCTTGCCGAAAAACTGTCAGTGTTTTGGCTCGAAAATTGACTTTTCGAATCCATGCGCGCAGTATGCCTTTCTCGAAAGGTTGTTTATTGCTGGGAAAAGTGCCACCTGCGCGAAGTACTTCAACCTGTACCAAGCCTTGCTGTAATAAATCTTTTCTCGCCGAAAAGCTGACAGCGTATAGGCCTATAAAAAGCAAGCGTGCGCGCAGTAAGCCTTTCTCTAAGGGTCGTGTATTGTTGGGGACAATTTACTATTACCTGCACAAGGACCTTCAACACGCGCTATGCCTTACTGTAGTATAGCGTGTATTGCGGAGAAAAACTGACAGTGTTTTGGCTCGAAAATAGACTTTTCGAATGTATGCGCGCAGTATGCCTTTCTCAAAAGGTTATTTATTGCTGGAAAGTAATTTACTGATACCTGCGCGAGGACCTTCAAACTTACGTCATGCCTTACTGTAATAAATTCGTTTCTAGCGGAAAAAAATAGCAGTGTATCAGCCTGAAGAAAAATAAATTTCCGAATGCCTGCGCACAGTAAGTTCTCGAAGTCCGTTTACTGATGCAATCTTCCTGCTATCTGCGCGCACCTACAGCGCATACCTGCGACGAAGACGTTTACTGCTAGCAAAGTCAGTGAGCAACGTTCTATCTATTTTTAAATGCAGAGGAAAGAAAGGCTGACCCTTTCTTTTCATTCATTTTCGGCTACTTTCCATTTCCTACGCATGCCATCTATTTCTTCGAAAAGAGGAGCAAAGAGGCTGCTCTTTTCCCTCTCTTCGGATGCGAGTAAAATGCTTACGTATTTGGGCCTACAGAGTGGGGATAGAAAAAATCAGATACGAATTCTACATCACTTTAAGAGGGGACAGTTCAGAGGCGGGGCTTAAAACACACACAATACGAATCCGGGAAAAATTGGAGAAGGGACCAGGAATAACTTTATCGCGTATACTTAAAATGTATCAATATTCACAATCATGAATAATTTTTATTTAACATACGTCATTTAGCATACATTAAGATTATAAATTTAGACAGTTTTCCACACCACCCAAGGGGTACTGTTATATGCACTTTGTAAAATTGCGCAGATTTTTACAACTTACTTTAGGCGCGTTGGATTTTTTTCTTTTAACAATCGAATCCTCGCCTGGAGTCTAATAGAAGTGTCTTATTCTTCGATTAAACTCCTAAGCTCTATCATACCCATAATCCGTTCTTTTTTAATTTACAAAAAATACATAAATTAGTGAATTATTCGCTTCCTCGATGATCTAAAAGATAGAAAACAAACATTTGGTTGACGCCTGCTGCTTTAATCTAAAGAAAGAGCCGCGATTAATTTTGGCCTGGGCATTGCATCTGAAAGAAATTTTGAAATATACTTAACTATGCGCCTTATCGCGTTATCGTAACATTATCGGTCGATCATTAGCTATGGTGGCATTAGCTTAATAAAATTTGTTATTAGTGGGAAGTAATATATTTCGATGTCACTAACTTAACTAACAATTTTATGACTAAAAGAGAAATAAATTTTAATCTTTTTGCGGGTGAATGTTAAATATTGATGTACAGTATCAAACCACAGTTTGAAAATCATAATTTAAGTTGTATTATGTACTCACCATCTGAAATAAAATTTAGTAATATCTAGAAATATATTTTAAACATAAATTTATATGTATATGATCGATAAAAAAATACGGCAAGATTGATATTAGCCTGCATATAATCCATCTGAAATAAAATGTACTTAGATCCAGAAATGATATTTAAACGCATTTGTATATCTATCTTTTATATAATAATCTCCTGAGTTCTACCGCAATGTTGTTTTGCAGTAATGTACCTATACTTTTGTCTATACAAAACATTAACGATTGAAAATTTCATTCCAAACAACATTAATAATTTCTGTTGAATTTTCAGATTCATTTTGAATATATATATTATTTACATTTTTACAGCGAGATAGAGCAACATATAATTGACCATGTGAAAACAAGGGTCATTTAACCAATAAATCGACTGTGTTAAATCTTTGCCCTTGTTATTTGTTAATTATTATAGCAAAAGCTAATATGATAGGAAATTGTTTTCGATAAAGAATGAATGGTAACGATGATGAATCTCCTGTTTTTTGGTGTTATTCTAGGAATAATGACTCTATTTCCAATACTTTCACCTGCTATAATTTCTGCATCGATGTTGTATTTATATAATTTTGTTATTTTTAAACGCGTTCCATTGCATAAACCATCCGTTATACTAAGATTTCAAATTAAAATAATTATTGCATCAACTTTTAAATTTAGTTTATGATGTGGAAGACCTTCTTTAATATGATTTAAAATTTCAATTGCATAATTTACATGAATGTTATCATCAGTTTGATCAACACCTTTATGCATCGCGTAATCTATGCTACAATATGATTTTATTTCCCCATGTAATAATTCTAATACTTTATTGTTAATAATTTTAATACTTTATTGTTAATAATACTAATATCTTCGGTATGTGATGCCAAAATTACGCGATTAATAGAATTATTTTTATTTATGTCACTATAAATTTTTGAACAAATATCAACTATTTTCCAATTGTATGGAATTGCAAAGGAATTTATTTTACCGTCACTTATTTCTAATAAAAAATAAGAAAATTCTACATTTTCCGAACGTATATTTGTTGTCAATTTCATAATTTTAAAAAGTAGCCACAGTTTAGAATATTTTATAGTTTCTTCAATAATAGCACTTCAGTAACTATTTTTCAAAACTGGAAGAATTTTACGAAAATCACCCCCTAGTACGATTAATTTATCACCAAAACCTACATCATTTTTACAGACATCTCTAAGTGTTCTATGAACAATGTCTAAAGCTTTTTTTGGAATCATTGAAACTTCATCCCAAATTCTGACATCAACTTCTCTTCATTTTTTCTTATCTGATTATAACTTTAAAAATGCACTTTCTATACCACTCAAATCGAAAGATAATCGAAAAGTTCGATGACTGGTCATGCCCTTTGGCAGTAACATAGATGCAATCCCTGTCCAAACCATTGATACAATTTGTTTTTCCTTTGATAGAAAAAAATATATTAACGTTTTATATAGAAAAGTTTTACCAGAATCACATCTATACAAATTATTTTGTTTTCATTATCTATCAATTTTTCAAGAATTAATTTTTGTTCTTCAATTAATTGACTATATATTTTCAAAGGTGATTTTACTTTGTTGAATAGTAGTTAAATCGTTATCATTATTTTCATTTGAGAAATTTTCATCTGGGTTAAGTGAACCAAAATCTTTACAAGTCATATCTTCCTTTAATAAAATATTATTTATATAATTTAATGCACAAAGTTCTTTATTTTCTGTAAAATCTTCAGCAAAGATTTTTTTAAATTTATCCCAAAGAACATTCCCTTGAATATTTTCTGATAAAAGAAACCAAGCAAAAAATTTACGTAATCAAAAGGCAACATCACGCTACATGCTTCTTCAAAAATATTATAAATTTGAGAATCATTTTGTATTAAATCCATGACAATTGCTGCTTCTTTATAGGTATTATAAGAAATGCTTTTAAAAGTTCGAAGTTCTTCAAAAGATTGCATCCCTTTGACTCTATTCAATATTAATTTAAAAAGAAACGTTCGCTATCTTTAGGGGAAACGATTTTTAAACGTCCGATTCCGTAATTTTTTCTTTCACGTATACGTTTTATCCATGATTTAGATGTTTGATTAAATACATAATATTTAGGTATATTGGCCTACTTTATCTTTTTTTGCAAAATCGTATGTTTTATTCAATTTAAACCACGCGGTTAAAGTAATATCCGGACATTTTTCGATTGCTTCTACTTCTTTGTTATCTTAAAAAATTATTTTTTGTTGATTTTCGGTATGAACAGCTAATCGAACTACAGTGTGACTCCTACCGCACAAAGGAGACTATTGCAACCGCCAAGCTGATTCCATTGGACTTAAATATCTACCATCAATATATTGACTTAGTTCGTCATATACTTCTAAAACATTATTATCGTTTATTTCAATTTACAAAAAGCTTTATCACCACCTTCATGCATGTAATCAAAAATATATTTTATACTTTGAATGGAAGCACAATAATCAACGTTCATATGACATCTATATTTTATTAACAAAAATTTATTATATGGCATTACCATTGAGTTATCTACAGGAATTATTTGATTACTATTTTTATTGCGATATTTATGATTTTGAGAAATTTTATTGATTCTTTTATACTCTGGGTAACGATTTACTTTAAATATAGTCGATGCTCAAAAAGGTTTAGGAAATTTCTTTGTACATAAATTGTTCTTACTTTTATTTAAACAGGGAGACTTTTCTGTATGTGGACCATGTAACATGTGTTTAATTACTAATTTTTGTAACTCATTATCGTCATAAGGGATTTCTGCTGAAATATGTTTGTCAACAGCCTCTGGCATTACAAGTTTATAATTTGGATGCAAAGTTAGAACAATATGAGCATTCTTCATTCTAAATTAATTTTAAACGTAATCATAAAAAATATTTGTTTTTACTAAAATGCTCGTTTTCAAATATTTAACGTATCTATACACAATAATAATTTGTCATTACTTACAAAAGAATAATTCAATGAATACAATCTGAGACAGTGAACAAAAGGATGACAATTTACTAATTTAATTGTGTAAAATGACAGGAATGAGTGAGGGAAGGTTGGGTCGACAAATTAATGCACAATATTTTCGCGGGAAAGACTAACTTGCCTCGGCATAAAAACTCGCACGAAAGAGAGAGAGAGAAAAGCCGGGGCAAGCGGAAACTTTATTTATTAACAGAAACAACAAGGAAATTGTACAATAAATAGAGGCTCAAACAGGCAAAAGATAGATAGATAGATAGATATACTGTTTATTCATGAAAGACGAAAATTCTTACAATTGCATGTACATGTATAGTTATAATGATTAAAATATCAGTCAGTATTATACATTTGTTATCTTACATTTAACATTCAATTATTGCATTTCTTATGTATAAAATAACATTATTCGCTGTAACAGTTCGTCAGTTTATAAAATCTAAATATAATGAACTAGTCATAGTCAAATGGCACATCACAGAACACGCTTCGTCAAATACATAAAATAAAATAAATAAAAATAAAGATAACATAATACGATAAAAATAAAAAGAATACATACACACACTTTACTAAATTTTTACGTATAACTATCACGTTCAAAAAATAAAAACACACTCATTCATATTACTCTTACAATTCACGCTAATAAATACATTCACACTTAACACTTAACATATTAAATAAATAAATGAATAAATAACTAAGTCAAATAAATAAATAAGTCAGATAAATAAATAAATGAATAAATAACTAAGTCAAATAAATAAATAAGTTAGATAAATAACTAAGTCAAATAAATAAATAAGTTAGATAAATAAATAAATTAAATAAATAAATAATTTAATTTACATAAATAAATTAATTTACATAAATAAATAAATTTAAATAAATAAATAAATTTAAATAAATTAATTTAAATAAATAAATAAATTTAAATAAATAAATAAATTTAAATAATTTAATTTAAATAAATAAATAAATTTAAATAAATAAATAAATTTAAATAAATAAATAAATTTAAATAAATAAATAAATTTAAATAAATAAATAAATTTAAATAAATAAATAAATTTAAATAAATAAATAAATTTAAATAAATAAATAAATTTAAATAAATAAATAAATTTAAATAAATAAATTTAAATAAATAAATTTAAATAAATAAATTTAAATAAATAAATAAATTTAAATAAATAAATTTAAATAAATAAATTTAAATAAATAAATTTAAATAAATAAATAAATTTAAATAAATAAATAAATTTAAATAAATAAATAATTTAAATAAATAAATAACCTAAATAAATGTCTGAGTCAGATTAGGAATACACAGAAATGAACAAAATAATGTATAAACCGATTTTCGAAAAGTTCACTTCTGTGTATTCCCGTCACCATGTAATTGTTTAAGGTGCGTGCCTAATGCCGTTTTAAATGTACAAAAAGATGGCAGGCACCTCACACTGCTTGGGAGCGAATTCCAGAGGTGCACACCTTGAACTCTAAACGAGAATAGGTCCTTATCGGTGTGCGACCCCGGAATCGAGAGCTCCTTCGTACCACCCCTACTTGAAGTCCTGGCCTGGTTTTTTTCAAAGAGGGCAGTAAGATATGGTGGCTGCTGCTTGACAACCACTTTGTAAAGCAACAGCCTCATAAAATACTCCCTCCTCACCTTCAGATCCAACCAGTCCAGTTTTTCCCTGTAGGAGGTGATATGCTCATCACGCCTAACACCACATATGTATCTCACACATGAATTCTGTAAACGTTGTAGTCGTGTCTGAAGCTCCCTGACACGTCAAGAAGAACCACTGAACAATAGTCTAAGTGAGGTAGTACCAGTGCACATGCCAGCTGCTTCCTCAGTATCTCTGTGGTGCAAAAACGGAATAATTTTAAACTATACAGAGCTCTATTAACTTTCTTACTGACCGCATTCAGTTGCGGCTTCCATGTTAACCTTCCGTCCATCACCACGCCGAGGTTGGTAACTGTATCGACAAAGAGAACGTGTACGCCGGTCTGTATCTCAATGCCTTGCAAGTCAAGGTTCTGAACCTGTTTGATGTTGTGAACAGATCCAAAGATAATCGCTTTTGTCTTGCCGACATTCAGGCGCAGGCCAGCTGACGATGCCCAATTCGACACTGCTCGTGCTACAGCCGACATGCAACCGATACCATCACAAAGACCTTTCAGGGTCACTTGAGTGTAGGTTTACAGGTCATCAGTGTATAGTATGTGTTCTACACCATCTAAGTCTAGTGCGTCTTGTAAGTCGTTTATGTAAAGGCTGAAAAGCAAGGGTCCCAGAACTGAATCCCCTTTTGTATTTGTGACGACTTTCTGTCGTCTCCCCATTGTATATGACTTAAGCCATAGGAGAACACTCCTGGAGAATACCATGCGCATCAGCTTACGCAGCAGTTTAGTGTGTGAGATGGTGTCGAATGCTTTGCTAAAATCAAACATCAACAAAATAGTCAATAGTTTTTTGTTGTTGTTAATGCCTGATCTTATGTCTTCCGTCAGTTTTAGTAGTGCTGTCTGTGTACTGTGATGCTGTCGAAAACCAGTCTGCATCGGGTCCAAAGTGTTGTTTTCTCATAAAAAGTCAGTTATTTCGTCATATACTTTTTTCCAGGACCTTAGAAAGGAAACTCAGTACTGCAATTGGTCGGAAAGCTGACACCGTAGATGGGACAGGCTTCTTCTTCAAAGGCACCAATTGAGCTCCCATCCAAGTTCCCGGAAAAGTGCCACTGGACAGAGAGGAGTTAAATATTTTAACGATAGAGAGAGAGAGAGAGAGAGAGAGAGAGAGGGAGAGAGAGAGAGAGAGAAACGCAGAAAACGCCGCAAGGTACCTTAAGTCGCACGCAGAGAGCTCTCTTACCTAGGTAGTATAGGAAGCCGCATATGGCAACACGACGCAATGTACAAGCCGCACGCTGGAGGGAAATACTTCGGTAGCAAGGCGCCTCAACGTCTGGAGGGAACAACACCTCGACCACGGGCAGTCCTAAAAGGTCCTGCCGCGTACATGCTCGCCGCTGAGGGGCGGTACGTCGAGGGAACTCGTACGTAGCCTACCTCCCCGAACCATACGAATTACAGCCACCCAAATACGCACACTCACATACAGCTCTGCGCAATAAAACAATATTCGCAATTAACCTACGTGAGACGACCGATCTGAAAAGAACGTACGTGTCGTCTTGGATAACGCAACGCAACGAAGAAAACCTCAGGCCGATATGCTTTTTGAAAGGCGCGAGAAATCGACTGGTCTCTACAGAAGAGATATCAAAACTGCGCTACCCGCGCACGAGGACAGCGAAAGCGCGCGCGCGCACTTTTTCCCTAGCGGCGCGCACATCCGCTCGGTCGATAGTGCTGCGGCGGGCGGTGAGTTACAGCGCGCAATTCAAATTCCCCTAAAGACTTAAATTAGCTGAACATTTCGCCCGCCTTCGTCCGACGGATGAACCAGAACCTCAGAACGTCGAAGAGCAGCTCATTTAACCTCATCACCCAACACTAGAGGGCAAAGACGCGCAATGTGACGCCGAAGAGAAGAAGTGGATGTCTGGATGGTGACCACCCACACCAAACCATCAGGCCCAGGATGCACCTCGGTGACCCTACCCAATAGACATTTTGTTGGAGGGTACCGATCGTCTTTAACCAACACTAGCTGACATACCGCAATGTTTTCGCAAGGGTCTCGCCATTTTTCTCGTCTAGTAAGTAAAGCAGATACTCAGCTGACCAACGCTTCCAAAAGTTGTTGCGGATGCGCTGGAGCAGCTGGAACCGATTGATACGATTCTCTGATAACTTTGGCAGATCAGCGTCGGGAAGCAGAACTGAAACCCCCTCATTGAGGGAATGAGAGAGTGTAAGCGCCCGAAGATCGTTGAGATCGGAACTCAACGTCCCTAGAGGACGAGAGTTGAGGCAAGACTCGATTTCCAAGAGGACTGTGGATAACTCCTCGAAGGTGAGGGTATGCTCGCCAACAACTCTCTTCAACTGATGGTTCACAGACTTCACTCCTGTGTCCCATCAACTACCGTAATGCGGAGCACTGGGAGGGATGAACGGCCAGTGAGTTCCATCGTCGGCAAGGAGAGATGCAGTATTTTAGTAAAACTCCGAAGCGCGATGGAATATACTCTGGAGTTCCTTATGAGCTCCCTGGAAATTTGTAGCGTTGTCGCTGTAAAGATTTTGGCAAATGTCTCGTCTCCCTACAAAACGACGATACGCGCAGATGAATCATGCCGAAGTTAAGGCACCAACGAGCTCTAGATGAATAGCTCGAGTACCGAAGCAAACAAGCAGAGCGATACATCCTTTATACGAGCGATTCTATCGACCCTTACTCATACGAACCTGTATTGGACACGTGGAATCGAGTCCGGAATTAGTGAAGGCTCGACTCATCGTCACTCGATGAGCAGGAAGCTCACCCGTCAGTTGTTGAGCTGCGTGGGGCTTGACACGTTGACAGGGTACGCATGAGTAAATTGTCGACTTCACCAATCGACTCCTACCTACAATCCATACCTGAGCCATTAAGATGCTCAACGTAAGGGTGGGCACCCCATGAAGACACTGATGGTGAGCGTGTCGCACGCACAACAAACTGAGAGCAGAGTGCTGCGGCAAGATCGGGGAATGTTTTTGGTCGAAGGAGAGGTTGTAATCGGCCAATCGACCTCCTACTCGCAAGAGTCCATCCTCCTTGCTTAAGAAAGAGTTCAAAGTGCTGAGCCGATGATCCATCGGCAGTCTCACTCTCGATTTCAACAGCCCAATTTTTACCGCGAAGGCACCTACTTGAGCTAAACGAATGGCCGTTACCGTTTCAGAGAGCTCATCAGTGATCAAGAATTGCGGCGAATCGCCTTCTGTCAACCTTCTCTTGGTCCGCAAACGGATAAGAGGACGTCTGCAGAAAGCTACGAAGCGAATAAGTGCTGTCAGGCCACTCTGCCAGAGGCATGGATAGCCGCGCCGGACCATGCCACCAGAGAGCGCTATCGGCCAACTCTCCCAGATGAACCCCTCGCGTCGCTAAGTCCGCCGGATTCTCCTTCGTCGGAACATAAGCCCACGTGGCCCACGGCAACGTAGGTTGTATCAAGAATACTCGATTAGCTACAAAGGTCTTCCAGTAGCACAGGTGCTTATGAAGACATGTAAGCACGATCTGACTATCAGACCAGGTAAAAATTGGATGACCCTGTAGAAAATCCAAATAGTCACATGCAGGATGAGTTTTGCGAGAAGAGCAGCGCCACACAACTCCAAATTGGGAATGCTCACCGTTTTCATGGGAGCTACCCTGGATTTTGCCGACAATAACGTCACCCGAAAATTTCTATTACCTACGTCAATTCGCAAATATACCACTGCGGCATAAGCTCGAGAAGAAGCATCGGCAAATCCATGTATCTGATAAGAACAAGCAACTGTACCCGCTAACTAAGGTTAGATGGATAGAGAAGGCAATGCAGATAAACCCTTGCAATAATCATACCAGCGCTCACGGATCTCAGCTGGCAGTGATGAATCCTATTTGCACTTCAAGATCCACATATCGTGCATCAAGATCTTCGCCGTGACCGAAACTGCAGCAAGCCAACCTAACGGATCGAATAAACGCGAAATATTAGAGAGAGCAGCAGCCACATTCTCAACATTAAACGCATTAAACCCAAACGCATCTTGCGATGGGATCCAATGTACCCCTAGAGCTTTGACTGACTCCTCTTCATCGATTTGCTTCCCAATGATCTGCCGTACCGAGTCTGACAGCAGTTCCGGATGATTCCAACTCGATTGCAGCAGAAGCTAAGAAGACAAATCGTCCGCTTCTGCAAATGTGTCATCGACATACGTCTCTGACTGGTTGTTAAGTGACCGTTGAATCTGTCGAAACATCTTGACTATGTCATCAGTGAAATCGAAGCGATACCTAGGCCAATTCAAAAGAATCAAGGAGAGATCACTCTGCAACGGAGAATATCTGTCTCATGTACGATGCATCAAACACAACCCGCAGCTTCCACTTAGATGCATCATACTGGTGGATCCCCGACGAAGGAACCCGCATTATGTGACCTAACCTCTGATAAGTTTCCATGAACTCAACGTACGCTTGGGTAAGCTTCGGATCACGAGAAAGCCGACGATGCATATGAGAAAGCGACCCCAGTGCGATGCGACGAGTCTCCGCAGCGACACAAGGGGGATTTGGCTTCAAGGGGAACTTTACCTGATATCGACCCTGCAAGTCATGGCCATGCGTCTCCCGAAATAAACTCTTGCACCTTGCATCCACCGGATTCAATCTATCACTTGGCGCTGAAACTTCCTCAAGTACCCAAAATCGCTGCAACACCTGATCTAAATCATCCCTGCAATGGAGCGCCTGAACTGGAGAATCACTTGCAGAACCATCCGCCCACCGTGATCCTTCTGCATACACCGGTCGGGAGACAATCCAACCGAGGACAGTGATCTGAGTAACAAGCCGTGAAGTTTCGAATTTTTTCACCCCAGAAAGAAGCTACGGACAGAAGTACGATCAGTAAATATCTCCGCCTAGAATAAGATCGATCTTCTTCGGGACTGCAAACTCAGGATCAGCTGAAACCATACCCGAAAAATTCTCCCGTGCTAAAGCCTTGCTAAGTTCGCGGGAAGGAAGACGCGAAGTGAGTTTAGAAAGAACTAACACTTCTGTTTCGACCTGAAATCCTGCATCAACCGCCGAACGAAGAGTGATCTGAGTGATCAAACGAGCAATGCCGGCAGCGCTTGCACCAAGACCAAACAATGGCACGTGTGTACGTCGCTTAGGCAGTCTAAGTAACTGCACAATGTATTGAGATATAAATGAAGCTTCTGAGCCTTGATCTAAAAGCGCCCTCACACACGTGCCCTTGCCCTTTGGACCTACTACCAACACTCGCGCTGTGGCAAAGAAAGTCTTCCTCGTTGACATCGGGGATCTAGCCGCATGCAGACCCACCACCGCTGATTTGGTACCTGGATTCCAGTAACTGCCCTTGGATGCATTGGATGCTGACACAGAACCTTGCAAGATTCCTGCCTCCTGGAAATGAATACGAGTGTGATGTTTGCCCTGACATGTAGAACAATGAGCTGAAGAATAACAAGAGTTTACTCGGTGCCGACCCAGACAGTTAACGCAGAGCTGAAGGCGCCTAACTTCCTCTCAACGCTCCTGGACAGATTTCTCCTAGAACCGATTCCATCTCATGAAAGCATGCGGGCCAGTACAGAGTGGACAATTCATGGAACCTGGTTTCGCTGTACGAGAAGAGCTCACGTGAAAAATCTTGCGAGGATTAACCGTCTTAAGAGGAGGAGCCGACCTTTTTTCCCCGCGTCGCTCAAAAGCTATCGTGTCGAGAGTCTGAGCTCTTTTTTCGAGAAATTCCACTAAATCCATAAATTTCGCAGAAGATTACGAGGAGCTAGAATCTTCCTGATTTGCCTGTACCTTTTCGATCTGCCGATCCTTCGAAATGAGCTCGGACTTCAATTCTTTTCGCGACTCTGGATCTAAGCGTTCGGATAAGATGAAGATAAATCAAACGTCCCAGTGATCTGCGGGCATCTTCAAATTCTCATTGGGGGTATAATCACATTTCATATATGCATTATATGACTTTACTTCACATTACTCCATTATTTATTACATACACGGATTCGAAATTCTGACGAAAGTTATAAAAATTATGACTATTACTATATAACAGTTAATTATTATTTATTTTATGAAACTGTTCGGTATTGTAAGAAATGTATGTATCATTTATTATACATGAGAAACATAATATCTTGTCATGAAAAAATGTATGCTTATATTCTTAGTAATAATAGTTTTGTTATAAATTACATCAACAACCTTTATCAAAATACAATCGACTTTGCTGTTCTATGTGCTTAAATACAGCTTTATTTAAAACTGATAGAAAATCTTTTTCTTTATTAAAATCAAATAAAATTCATTCTTCCGAAAAATATAATGCAATTTTATAATTTATATTATTTTAAAATTATATTTCAGATCTTATTCATCAATACATTATTGTATAATTATAAAATCTTTATTAAAGTTATTTGATTTTTTTTTCTTTGTAATGGTCTTTTTAAATGTGGTAGTTAGAACATGTAATTTTCAATATAAAAGAATGTCAGATTTGAAAGTAAATAATAAATATAAAGTTAGAGCAATTAGTAAGGAAAATACAGTATATGGTAAAAACTATAGAATTGATTGTCATAATAATTCGTTTATTTACTTACTACAAAGAGTAACAGAATATTTCGAACATAATTGTCAAGGTTTTGAAGACTTTTAAAAAAATACTGAAAGCGATACGTGCTTTGTTACATACAATGGAAATTATTGCTTTCATTTTACTAAAGAATAATTTTACTAAAATGATCCGTGCTTTATCACTTATAATGCAAATTATTGCTTTTTATTTTACTAATAAATAATTTTATTTCTAATATTTTTTTATGCTTAACTAATTGTAATAAAATATGTATTTTTTGTTTACTTTTATTTTAACTTTAATAAAATATTATAACTATATTATAAAACTACGTTAAAAATCTTTTACAAGATATAATGGTTCGTTTTTGTGTTTTATTTTTATTATTTTTTTATTTTTTATAAAATTAAAGAAAAATATTAAAATAATCTTATTTTTAAAATTATATATGACAAATATAAGAGAAAATTATAAAAAAAGTACATTTTTCAAAGGAAATAATAATTTAAATTTTGAACGGTTTTGATGTTGCTTTTTATCAAGCTAGAAAGGGTGATTATGAACAACAAATGCTAGATAAGCAACGGTTCAAAATAAAAATTAAAAAGATAGAGAAATTGTTGAAACCAATATTTACTAAACAACTGTTTAAGAAAAGAATAGAAGACGCTGAAAAGCTGTTGAAGAAAATTTTAGAAGAAAAAATTAGACAATCTGTGGAAGAATAAAGCTAGTCTATTAATACACAGAAAATATAAGAAGAAATATATAATATATAAACAATTATAATAAAATGTAATCTTAAAGAACAAGATATATGGGTTGATTTTAAAAAATGCAAATATATAAAAGATTACAAAACATTTTTAATAATAAGTCAATTAACAGTAAAATTTATTTAAAAATATATAAAAGCAAAATATAAAACTAATGTTAAAAAAAGCATTGAAAATAAGATTTATCGAGTAGTCGGGTGACAAAGAATTACGGAATCATGTCTTAACAGTAAAGCTATTAAATCAAATATAATTTTTGAGGAATCTATATCCGCTTTTCAAAACAGAATTAAAACTGGTATTATTATAAATATTATTCACATCTATGTTGATAATTTTTTATTGGAAGCTCAATCTACGTGTCTTATTTACGTTAAAGCTGGTTTACAAACTTATAATTGTCTTAAAGTAATTTTAAGTTTTAGCATTACTTTTTTTAAAGGTGAAAATTAAGAAACTAAATACTTTAATAGTATAAGCAAATTAATTTTAATGTCAACAAATTTAGATGAATGGTATTTGCACGAGTTCTCAGAAATAATGTCTAACATTGAAGAATTTAATATTTCAGGTAGTGGTTGGATATTAATACATATAATTAAACTAGTAGTCATGAAATGTGAAGCTCTTAAAACGAATTATTAAATAAAGTTACCATTGACTATTGCTCGTAACAGACTGGTTATAAATGTACGTAATAGTGTTTATCCAGATTGTTTTTGTTGTGCAGTAATATCAGCTATATTTCCTGTTAATAAAAATTCAGATAGAATTTTCTCATTATTTAAATTATTTAAAAATGGATGGAATTGATTTGCCAGTGAAACTTAAAGATATGACTAAATTTATAAAAAGAATGATAAATTGAAAATTACAATTAATGTTTATACTTATGATGATAAATTTATAATTTTTTCAATATACGTATGTAAAGCAGAATCTGATAAACATATTAATTTATTATATATTAAACAAAATGATAATACTCATTATCGTTGGATAAAAAGTTTATCAAGACTTGTTTCTAAACAAAAAAATAATCATCAACAATGTACATATATCTGTAATAGATCTTTAATTTTGGAGGATAAAAAAAAGCTAATATTTAGTAATTATAAAAATAAAATAAAAACACCTTATGTAATTTATGCAGATTTTGAGTGTGTTTTAGAAAACATTAATCAAGTATTGGATACTATTTATGTTCTGATCAACATGCGGATAAATCAGTTTATGAAACTTGTCAAGGATATGATTGTGCAAAATGGTTTGTACTTAAACTTTATGAAATTAGTCTACAAGTTAATAATGTAAGTATATATTTTATATAAATATTTCAATACCATAATAAATAATGTTTACTTTTACAGATGTTAGCAAAAAAATACCATTGTGAGATTTAACTCAACAAAAAGAAACAGATTTTAAAAATTAAGCAAAATGTTATATTTGTAACGATGACTTTAAATTAACAGATAGAAAAGTACGAGATGATTATCATTTGAGCAGTAATCATCGTGGAGCTGCGCATAGTAAATGTAATTTAGAATTTCAACTATCTTATTATTTTCCTATATTTTTTCATAATTTAACAAATTATGATGCACATTTAATTATTAGAGATATAGCAAACACTTTTGAAAGTAGTATGACTGTAATTCCAGAAAATAATGAAAAATATGTTACTATTAAAAAAAATTTAGATGAATATACAGTATATTTATCTTTTAAAGATTCATATAATTTCTTAAGTAGTAGCTTTGATAAATTAGCAAAGACGTTAAAAATAGATTTGAGACATTTACATTTACAATTTAAAAATATTGATGAAGATTCATTTAATCTACTAATGCGTAAGTCCCCCTTCCCGTACGATTACATCTCAAGTATAGATGTTTTGAAAGAAACTTCATAATCAGATAAAATGCATTTTGATAATAATCTTAACAATATTAATATTTCAGATAAAGATTATGATGCTAAAAAAGTTTCGTCAAAATTTAATATTTAAAATTTGGGGGCAGATTCTGATTTATATTAAAAAATTAATGTTTTATTATTAGATGCTATTTTTGAAGAATTTAGATTAAACTGTATTAAAACATATAATCTTGACTCTGCACATCAAATAAGTCTTGCATGTTTTGCTTGGGATGCTTGTTTATTTCATACTAAAATAGATTTAGAATTATTAAATGATATTAATAAAATTTTATTTCTTGAAAAAGGAATACGTGGTGGATTGAGTCAAGTTTCAAGCAGATATAGTAAATCAAATAATAAATATTTCAATAATAAAAAAGATTATAATTCTAATGATCCATCTACATTTTTAATTTATGTAGACGTTAACAATTTATATGGATATGGAAGGTGTCAGCCATTACCATATACAGATTTTGAATGGTTACCTGATGAAGAACTACATAGTATGTAACGCGATTTACCTGTGTCCCGTTTGCGAAATACCAAGAATTTCAAAATCTTATAAATTATTAGCAACTCTTAAAGATAAAGAAAAATATATCATTCATATTGATACCCCGGTAACAAAAGTATCGCAATTTCGCTGCAATTCTGCTGCAATCGCGTGTGCAATCATAAAAATTGCAGCAGCCAACGTGCGGTCTGCTTCACAATTCGACTAGGTTTCTGCTGCACCACGATTGTGGCAGACGAGTGCGGCATAATTGCTAGACCAATAGATGACAGCGCGGTCACATTCAGATTGGATGTCGAATTGACTTCCAACTGTATGATTTCGCTGAAATTTTCAACAGTTAGCGGGTTTTCGCGTAGGCTGAGCCGTGCGTCAAATAAACGCACAAAGACTGCTCCCACGTAACAATCATCGTGCAGGCTCGGCATTCGCGTATTTTTCGCATAGCACGGAGTGATCAGGATTCCTCGGGCAGTGGCGATCTGCACACAAACGGAGTCAATAAAGATTCTAATGGCCCCGGGTCATAGAATGCTCGAACTCTAAACTCCCCGATCCCAACCTGCATTCACCATCGACAATCTACAAACCCATCCGGGATGCCTGTGGTTGAAACATACAGTCACTGTATGCGGATCGGAAGTATTCTCTGCCCCCGGCGCTATTAGGTCGGTTAGTTCGGCCTCTGGGTCCGTTTCCGGTGACTGGGCCAACTTTACCGTCGTGGCCGGTTAGGCAACGAGTGCTGATTTTTGCATCGCTCCTGGCTCCGCCTTGACCACCTCGCATGCGTGCTTGGTTCGGCGCGGATAAAACAAACTTCTGTGGAGGCCTATTGATTTTCTCCAGGGTCAGTAGAGGCCTCTTCTACTGATTCCCTTTCGCTTTTTCCACACAGCGAAGGCAGCTAAAGCACGTACGTCCGGGGAGCTTGCAGTCCCAATAGTGCATAACTCGCTTATTCGACCTCTTTTTCTCGTCGATTGGTTGTTGCTCGCTCTTGGTTTCTCGAGCGGCATTAGTTGCCGGTGGTCCCGTTCAGTTGATTTTGCTGTTTCATGGCTGACCTTCATCATAGTCACTCTTTTGGTCGGGGGTTGAGGCTTCTTCTCCTTATTTTTATTCCACCACGATTTTCTCTCTTTTCTCCAAGTGTCGGCGAACTCGTGGAGCTTTTTCTCGAATGCTTGCTCGAACACCGCGACTATGTCCGCCTGGACAACCGGCTCGATCGCGGCAACTGCTGGTTTCGCTCGAACTGTCGAGCTTTTCCCCGCTTTATAAGCTGCTTCGGGTAATAAGGAGTTTTTCGGGGATGGTAGGTTTTTTACGCGAGCGCCGTGACTCCAGAAGTCATTCTGCGGCCATCACTCGTTCCAAAAGCTCCTCCGTGTCGTTGAATTCTTCACGACGTACCAATTCTTTTATTAGAGAGAGCATATTCGCATATATCATATCGAGCTACGTGTCGAGGTCAAGCGATCGGTCCAGTTTGTTTAAAATAGTCTGAATACAGATAAATTAATCTCGAACGGGCTCGTCGTCTCCCTGCGTACGCGCGTCAGCCTCGAATAGAACTCCCGAGCAGCAGTTCGATTACGAAATTAAG
The DNA here is from genome assembly GCA_949152435.1 of Gastracanthus pulcherrimus. NCBI lineage: Eukaryota > Metazoa > Arthropoda > Insecta > Hymenoptera > Pteromalidae > Gastracanthus > Gastracanthus pulcherrimus. The sequence goes on along the minus strand of OX424574.1, from coordinate 99,673,043 downwards.
CACGTACACATTGCTCCAATGTGCTAGTTCTTGACATTCCTCAACACGAGCCAGAAATTCTCCTCTGCTCTCCCTCTTCGTGCCTGAGAATTTACCGCACAATTTTCGAATGGTTTTACCAATATCTTTTCGTTTATTGTAGCTGCTAGCACGACCACGTAGCTTCCGCCTGTGTGACACAATGATTCGGGGCCGCGGGTTCCCCTCCCCCCAGCGTCTCCAGCCAGAGTAAAATGGCAGTGGTTCAAGTGTGTGCATTGTCTATCGTTTGCACTCATCAAATTACGAGGTGGAGGAGCGAAACTATCGAGAAATGGTGCGTTATTGTATTGCTGAGATCGCCTAGGATAATGCCCTATATTACGATAATTATTGCCGTATTGCTGCGTATTCTATTCGGTCGCAGTCAAAATACCGTGTTCAGAATGTGTCTTGCAAATTAACCCCCGATTTATTTCTGTGTGTTAGTGGGATTTCTGTTCGCGTCATTGTAGGATTTCTCTTTAATGATTTTATTGGAAGCGGCGAGAATATAGATAACGGTGCCAGTTGTCTGATTAATTCACATATAGTTTGTGTTTGTATATGTTTCCTTGAACAGCTGTTCATAGTATTCTTTAGCAAAGACTGCTTCTTTGCATGCCTGAAGTACTTTATTCGGGACGGCATACGTTTCGCCGTCATTTAAAGTCATGTACAATATACACTCCGCTGGCAAGTGTATATTGTCTTGTGTCGACGATGTTGCTTGAGTTACGCGTGATGTTGTATTTTTCGGCATCGGAGGTGCGCTCCGTGTCGGGATGTTTTGCGGGTTGGGTGTTGATAGTGGCGGCAGATGAGCGTGCTAATTTAACACTGCTGGTCCGTCTTGGCAGTCCGTTAGTGACATATGTATCAATAAACCAAATAGTCCCGATGATCTTGCTCTTTGTGACCTATTTGTCATTCAAGGTTATTTAGCGCTGTGCTTATTTCCCGATCACCCATTTGCGTAATATACGCAAGCAGGTCTTAAGGGTATATGATTTCTCCTAAAGATACACTCATCTCGGTTCGAGTGTGCGCCGATTATTAAGAGTATATGCAACATAAATGTAAATAATATATATTTTCCAATATTATTTCTTACAAGATAGATTGAAGTCTTGCCTATTATTAATGCTTTATAACTACTCACTGGAGTAATAATTCAAGCAAATAAGGTCTAAAAAATAGAAAATTTTACGTTCAACAAAATATTAGAAATAAAATTTATTCTATTGTTCTACCATAAATTTCCCAATAGTTTACTAATAATTAAATGAATTTTTAATAAACTAGCTTCAATTGATGTTGCAGAATCAGAATAAATAATAATGACCATATTTTTATGTATGTGCAAATAATCCTAATATTTTTAAATAATGTTGTATTGATACTGCAAACGCACAAATCCGTTAATACGAAGCTAACTACCTATGCACATGATCTACATACTAACTACTATAATAATACTGGAGAAGTGGAAATATCCGTGTCGTTGTGCGAGAGACTGTGATAAATACACGATATAAAATTCGAAATAGTATTTCAATCGCCTGTATCACTCGCACTCGCACACTGGAGTTTTCGCTCCCGAGTTTCGAGCGTCTCCGGGCTCTCAGCTCACAGCTTCACCGATGTAAACAAACGCGCTGTTGCTCGCTCGTACCGAAATTCTAAATCGCTGTATGTGGACTTGAGTGCGTCTTTGCCAAAAATGGCCACGGCTTTTACAACGCATCAAATTTCATTAATAACGATATTTACCAACACGTAAATAACCGCAGTATTAAATATAGATGCACAACACTAATACATTGTATCAAAGATCCATCGAAAAGCATAACTCCTCAACAGACGCCTGACAATTCCGATAACGAAAATGATAATATAACAACAGACTAATTACAAATACAATGGCGAATATAATACAATGGAATTGCAACGGATATTAGAGTAAAATTGAATACCTACAAAAACTATTGATAGACCATAAAACTCATATTATCTGTATACAGGAAACAAATCTAAAAGACTCGCAATCGATTAATCTAAAAAATTATACATGTTATAATAATAACCATACTGATTGTAACCTTACTTGAGGCAGTAGCAGCAAACATATTCATAGGCAAAAATAAATTCTGCATATGCAATATATATCTTAGCAATAATATTAAATTGAAATTACCGAACTAGAAGAATTAATAAAACAACTACCATCTAAATATATTTTTCTTGGAGATTTTAATAGTCACAGTTCATTGTGGGGATCCTTCAAAACAGATCGAAGAGGGATAACCGTGGAAACATTCATTTCCAATAACAACACAGTTCTCTTAAATGATAAGACCCTCACCTACTTCATAGCAACAAGCGGAAAAACGAGCCAAATCGGCTTGGCATTATGTACCAGTAATATAGCAACACATTTTGACTGGAAATTATTAGATAATTTATACGTCAGCGATCACTTCCCAACTCTTATAACTACAAATGAACCACGCACTACTCCAAAATTTCCACAATTGAGGTGGAAATTTTTCAAAGCTGATTGGGAGAAGTACAAACTTATCATTGCAAATAATATAGACCACTTAAATGTAAATGTACTCAATATACAAAATCCAAATCAAACTAAATAAATAATAGAATTGAAAAATTTGATGAAATTGTACTAGATGCAGCCAATCTAAACATTCCGAAAACTACAGGTGAGAAACAAAGGAAAAATGTATCTTGATGGAATATAGCCATCCGCCATCTACCAAATTACAATGGTACTAGTCCATTACAAGAGTTCATACAAGACGTAGAAAATGGACGAACTGCATTACTCCCTGGACAAGAAGTACACTTCCTACGTAATGTTATAGGCAAGTTACAAGGAGAAGCCAGAAAAACACTAGTAGACCAAATTATTAATTGAATAGATGAACTTATCACCGTATTAAAAGTTAATTTTGCTCCTTCAAAATCTTACTATCAGTTTATAGGAGCAATATACACACGAGAATTTACGCTAGAGTCTCACTCAGCCTCATAAAGATGTAGATCAGAGACAACAATTAGAATTATTGGCACTAGAAGCTTTCAAAAAAGGGTTACCAGATATCTATCGGTCATCTATGACAAACCCACCCCCTAAAACCCTAGCTACGCAACGCGTGTGCGCGGCTTCTCGCAGCTCTTACCTTTGAGGCGGCCCGCGGCGACTCGCCGCTGTAACCTTACCCCAATGTAGCTGTGGAGACTTTTCCCACGTATACGCCGAATCCACGAGGATTCGGCTTCGTGCGGAGTTTCCTCGACGCACTGGTTTTCGCGACCTGAAAGGAGTGCGAAAACGCAAAGACTAATCCTTTCGCAACATGAACAGCGATGTAGCTTTGCTTCGGCCTAACTCGATGCGAGGAGCAGGCGGGTCCGGGTTAATCAATGGCAACAAAAAAAAACAACAAAAGCTATATTGTAAAATAATCAATAAATTCTTACAATTACGTTAACATACATTACAAAATAATAATAAAAATACAAATGCGCGTAGGTTGGGCGTCGCTTGCGTGTTCAGCACGACCGTCGTTGAACACGCCACCAGCATCCGAGAGTCCCATTTTACCGTGGGCTGTTCGGAGCCCTCGAGTCTTGAGGGCACCACACACTATTCGTAGTTCACACTTCTTTTCTGTGATGCAGTCCTGGTTCAACTGCTCTGCACGCCGGATAGTGGAGTCTCGCTGCCACTCCGCTGTCACAGGCTCGCCCTTAGTTCTCTTCTTCTTCTTCTTCGGCGAAGCTCGCACTTGTCGCCCACAACAGGTAGACGCTGCCGCTTCCCACAGACCCGATCTCTGCGTCGTCCTTTCGCACCGTAACCGATCCACCGGGCAGGCTCGCTCTCGCTCGCGAAATCTCGTCGTCAGCTCGGCTCGGTAACTCAACCGTCTCTGCCCGGTAGTAGTCGCGGTCAGCGCACCCTCCCACCTTTCGTTCTCCTGACGAAGCTTAAGGTACCTGTAACAGCAGTAGTATTAATACATGGTTTATATATGTGGGAGAGAGCGCATGTGACGAGGTGTCACAACCAGTCACAATATATGCATATTCTCGATTGTTCAGAAAATAACCTATATTTTTATATATAAATACGAAACTCTCTGGAAATTCGAAAACAAAAAAAACTTTTTTAATTTCAGGAAAAAGGTTCCTATTATTTAGCTTCGATCGACTTTGAAACTCAGTATTCAAATAATCTGAAAAAATTCGCATATATTCTACATACCAAGAAAAACATCTATCCGGAAGAAATAGAAAAAAACTATTATCCCGATTTCACAGAGAATCAACCATATATATGATATATATGGATAACTCTCTGGAAAATGGAAAACAAAAAAACTTTTCTCTTTAATTTCAGAAAAAATGTTCCTATCAGTAATTAGAATGCTTGTAAATTTTTTGATATTTTTCAAGCTAACGATATGTTTAAAGGTATACCAAACTAAATAGGACCATATTTCCATATATAAATGTATGGATGATTCTCCGGGAAATCGAGAACAACATAAAAATTTAATTCGGCAACAATGTTCATTTTAGTATGTAAAATATGACTTTAATACTTAAAAGGGTATTCTCATAATTTTGATAACAATATTTCATGTACTTTTTTATTTTTTTATACAAATATTGCACTGCTGCCATTTTGCGACAGTGGCAGTCACTTTTGTACTGAAAAAAAGTATCTTCATGATTTTTGGTTCAATGGTTTGCGTGATAAAACCCACATTTTTCAAAGTTTTTAGTTTTATAATCAGCTTACTCAATTAAAATGGGCAGTAAAGAATTTTGGACCATTTTGTTATGAAAAATTAAGAAATATTGCTAATAATCCATAGTTGCAATTTTATTAAGAGGTTTAATTTTGCTGAATAAATAGCTGTTGAAAATTCTAAAAAATGTGAAATACATTATTTTACATTATTACATTATTTAGCTTTGATCGACTTTGAAACTCAGTATTCAAAAAATCTGAAAAAATACGCATATATTCTACATACCAAGAAGAACATTTATACCGAAGAAATAGAAAAAATGTGTTATCCCGATTTCACAGAAGTAGATAGGCTGTAGGCATACTGGTTCGTGCGGGTTCTGGATCACCCCCTCCCCTCTCAAAGTGACCCAGTATCCATAGTGTGTATATGCCCTATCCCTGTTTGTTCCCTTCTCCAATTTTTCAGCATTCGTATTGTATGTCTTAAGCCCCTCCGCTGGAAATACCTCTCTCAAAATGATCCAAAATCCGTAGTGTCTATAAGGCCTATACCTGGTCCATCTCTTCTCCAATTTTTCCCGGATTCGTATTGTGTGTGTTTTAAGCCCCGCCTCTGAACTGTCCCCTCTTAATGTGATGTAGCATCCGTATCTTATTTTTTCTATCCCCACTCTGTAGGCCCGAATATGTAGGCGTTTTACTCCCACTTGGTTTTGAAAATCCGTTGGCTATATTTTGTTTAGAAGAGAGGGAAAGGAGCAGCCTCGTTGCTCCTCTTTTCGAAGAAACATATGGCATACGTAGGAAATGGAAGTAGCCGAAAATTAATGAAAAGGATGGGTCAGCCTTTCTTCCCTCCGGTTTTAAAAATAGATAGAACGTTGCTCACTGACTTTGCTAGCAATAAACGTCTTCGTCGCAGGTATGTGCTGTAGGTACGCGCAGGTAGCAGGAAAATTTCATTAGTAAACGGCCTTCGATTAACACTTACTGTGCGCAGGCATTCGAAAATCTATTTTTCTTCAGGCTGATACGCTGCCAGTTTTTTTCCGCTAGAAACGAATTTATTACAGTAAGGCATAGCGCGTGTTAAAGATCGTTGCACAGGTAGTCGTAAATTGTCCCCAGCAATAAACGACCCTTACACAAATGCTTACTGCACGCACGCTTGCTTTTCATAGGCACATACGCTATCAGTTTTTCGGCGAGAACCGATTTATTACAGCAAGGCTCGGTACATGTTGAAGGGCTTCGCACAGGTGATAGTTTTCAGCAATAAACAACTTTTTGAGAAAGGCATACTGCGCGCACGCGTTCGAAAATTCTTTTTACGAGCCAAAAGGCTGTCAGTTTTCCGTCGAGAAACGATTTATTACAGCAAGGCTTGGTACAAGTTGAAGGTCTTAGTGCAGGTGGTAGTTTCCAGCAATAAACATCCTTTTGAGAAAGGCATACTGCGCGCACGCATTCGAGCCAAAACGCTGTCAGTTTTACGGCGGGAACCGATTTATTACAGCAAGGCTTGGTACACGTTGAAGGTCTTCCCGCATGTGGTAGTTTCCAGCAATAAACAACCTTTTGAGAAAGGTATACCACGCGCATGGATTCGAAAAGTCTATTTTCGAGCCAAAACGCAATCAGACTATCTCCACAATAAATGCTATATTAGACTAAGGCTTGGTGTCAATAAACGACCTTAAGCGAAATTCTCAGTGCGCACAGACATGCGAAAATTTCTTTTTCTTCAGACTGACACGCTGCCAGATTTTTTCCGCTAGAAAGAAATTTATTACAGTAAGCTTGGTGCACGTTGAAGTTTCTCGCGCAGGTGGTAGTAAATTGTTTCCATCAATAAATAACCTTAGAGAAATGCTTACTACTCGCAAGTACTTGTAAATTTTATTTTTGCCGATACGCTGTCAGCCTTTTGCTACAAAAGCTTTATTACAGTAAGGCATGGTGTGCATTGAAGAGCCTCGTGCTTCGATTTCCAGTAATTTTCGCTGTGTTAGTGACAATATGACGCCAGCTTCTAGAGTTGCACTTTCTCGTCATTAAGATTGTACAAAATTTCACAAAAAAATGTGTAGGCGTGGATGTGACCGACAGGGAGGGGGTTCTTAAAAAAATTGTGGGAGGATAATTTCTGCAAGGCAGGCGCTTTTGTAAATTAAGGGAGGAGAATTTCTAACCAATTGCCGAATTTCTTGAAAAAGTGAATTAAAGGGTAAGCTCTTCTGTCGATATAAATACCAGGGTGCAAACTCGAGTCAGTTAGTAAATTTTCAAATTTCTAAAAATACATCAACTTGAAATTTTAAAGAAAAATTCGAGATGGCATCAAACAGCAAGACCAATTTGCAAATGATACAGGAACGTATTCGGTGGCTCATCTCTAACGGCCCACATTACTCATGATGCTTCATCATGTGTCATGGGCAATGGATGCGATACAATCATATAAGTTGAATTTTATAGAATTTTATTAAAAATAATTAAAATAATATTTATGTTAAATGTTTATTTATATTATTCAGTACTACCACTACCCCCTATTGCTAATATGCAACAGTTGTACGAAGGAAAAAGACCTCAAGGGAGCGCACCGGTTGCTCGCACGCCGAGATCGAGCTCGAGCTCGAGATCTAGTTCCAGTACCAAAAATTACATCGCCGATCAGCAGCAGCAGCAACAGCAACAACGAGCGAAAGAGGAAAGCTGAAGGTAACTTTTTTTATTCATTTTTTATGTTAAAATTAAATAATAAATAATAATTTTTTTCAAATAATAATCTAATAATTTGTCTTTTCTTTTATTTTACAGATGAAGCTGAAAACCAGCCGAGGCCGAAAACGTCTTCCACGCCTCCCCATTTGCGTAAGATGAAGTCACCTTCCAGGTCTACAAAGATTGGTAAGCAACACAAAAATTTTAAATTTCATTATTTTTTGATATTTATATTATATTATATTTCAAAACTTTATTTTGCATTTTTTATTTTTTTCAGAAGAAGTGAAGGATGATAAAGCTTTGCTTCAAAGTAGGCTGCAAGTGAAACGTGATTAGCTGCTAATGCATAGCCTAGTGCAGGATAAACCAGCTCAACCAAAGATAGCAGCAATAGTCGCAGCAGCAGCAGCACCACCACCACCATCGCGATCATCATTAGCAAAACATCACATCTTAGAAAATGTTACATTCATTGATTAATTAGAATATATATATATGTAAAAAAATAATTATTTCATTATAGATTAATTTTAATTTAATCAGTATTTCATAATATAATGTAAAATTTGTTTTCAAATTGTTTTCTTTTATTCCCCTTCATATTTCCTCCATTTTCCTTCGATTTCCTTATAAAGTAAATATAAGCAAATTTCAGAGCACTATAAATCTGCGTAAATACAACAAATGTTCATTTTTTCTTTTCTTTTTTTTAAATGAAAGACGGCTGATAAATATTTAATGAAAAGACCTTTAAAAAGTTAAATAGAATAGTATAAGAAAAATAGTGTTTTTACACATTGATATTGTATATTGTCTTTCTGATGAACAATGCTTTATACTAATTAGTGATTTAACAATCATCTTTTATGGCTAGATTTATAAAAAAGTTCGTTTTCTCGGTCTCTTCAAATATCCGCAGTAACACCCACATGTACCCTATGTTTGCTACAGATTTTTATCTATTATATTTTAATTTGATATTTTGTGAAAGAATAATATCGTAGAATCATTTTTCTTTTAATTTTTCTTTTATTCAATCATCAAGCTCTCCTTTGTTTACAGAATACTAATGAAAATTTATTTCCAATATAAGCATGAGCATGTATTCCTTTTAGAAATAATATCTACTTTCGATATTGTTTCTATTGATGTTTCTATTGAAGACATCCAAAGTCTTCAACGTTTGAAATTGATCTGTAAATAAAAAAAACGTAAGAATTACGAGCATAGAAAAGTAAAAGGAAAAGTATGAAAATATATGAAAAAAGTATGAAAAAGTATGAGAAAGTATGAAATGTATGAAAAAAGTACCATACATCACTTACACATTTGGTATAAGATTTCTTAGCCATTAGACTTTCTGCTCTACATTAACGTTTAATTTCTCAATCCCTTGCGAGCAGATTTGGAAAATTCGTTGAAGACGATGATAAGGAATATCTCCAGCGTCTCATGCAATTCGATGATGATACTTTCCCACCCAGTGAGTCATACATTTTTCTTCTGTAGTCAGTTCTTCCAATGTCATCGGAGGCTTAAAGAGATATGCTGTCGGTAAAGCAGTTTTCTTCAAATTGAGAAAACTTACTTCTTTGAAAATGAAAGAGTCCTCTGCTATTCTTTGTAGTCCTTGAATGTCACAAATATAAACATTCTCTTCTTGAAATTGCAGTATGGCATTTCTGAACATCAAATCATATTCACGTATTCTAGCCATCTTACAGCTCGGTAGTTGTTAGTTCAGTAAGAAGTGAACTCGGAGAATGAATACGAAAATTCTCTCATCCTGATTTTGTAACAAGAAATTCCGCCTCATGCTCTTTTAGGATTGGACGTTCAAAAAAGAAAGTATATTCTTGATTGGAGGGACCAAAAGTCACTTTTTGGTTGGTTCGAACGGAAGAAAATTCATCCATCCATTAGAAAATCTCCCTCCTCTTCCCAAAAAGAACTATCTTGTGTAGTTCAAATGAAAGAAAATTCATGCCTTCCTAAGAAAATCTCCCTCCTCTTCATTTTATTCTTGGTCAGATGTTTGAATTTTCTACCTCTACTTACGTCGACATTACCTACAAAAAGGGAAGCAGTTTCTTGAACAAGCACACTTCGTCTATTGCGGTCAACGAGTTTAGTTTTGACTATCGAGCACTTTTGTGAAGTGCTATTCTAGTGATATTACAGTGGAAAAAATAGCAAATATGGCATCCATCGATCTTTTTGAACGCCTTGTTCAGGTTCTTCGTGATACTTTACATAGCATAAATGATTTAAGTAATAACGTTATTCATTATTGGTTGGACATGTGTAATTCCATCATGACTAATCTTTCATTTGTACAAGTAGAATTTGAACAACATGTTCAATGATGCGGTAATCTGCAATCTGAGAAAACAGAAACTAGTGTACAGTGGCGAGATGTGCAGTCGGCTTTCCAAAACCGAATCAAGACTGGCGTAGTTGTAAACATAAAACACATGGACATTCTGAGTTTCTTAACTGATGCACAAAAGCTCTTCAAAGTTAAGGCACGAGAATGCTTAGAAGAACACAATGCTGTGAATATAAATTCAAATTTTATCTCCGAATTTTCTATGCAGAAAAATGGAGAGCAAATGATTATCGTTTACATGAGAACAAGTTGATCATTAGTCATATACAGTTCCCAGTAAAACTGAAAGATATTTCAAAATTAGAAAAATTGAATAATATTTCAGTAGATGTAGACATGCTCAGAAAGTATGGATGAAAGTTTAAAGTATCGCCTTGTCACGATACATCAAAAAAGAAGGCTAAACAAGTAAATCAAGCAGAAGAGGAAGATCAACGTGTAAATCTACCAGAAGAGGAAGATCAACATGTAAATCTACCAGAAAATAATGATTAACCAGAAAAGAAGGGTAGATGTGTAAATTTACACATCATTCAAGATTTTTACATTGATGAGCATGACGAAAATAATTTTGCTGATGGTCATGAAAGCATGCCTAAATACCATTACGTTTGGATCAAAAGCATGTATTGTCTTCTGAGTTCTCAACTGTCTAAAACGAATAAAAAATCACACCTCTGTGAAAGGTATTTACAAGTTTTCTACAATGAAAAACGATTGGAAATTCATGAAAATTATTGTAAAAATATGAATAATTGTCGAATTAATCTGCAAGACTCAAAGAATAACATTCTCAAATTCGAAGATTACAAGAAGAGAGAAAAAGTTTCTTTCGTTATTTAAGCTGATTTTGAATGTTTATTGAAGCCTACTGAGAATGAGAATGCTTTTCAACTTCATGAAGCATACAGCATAGGTTACTACACAAAATGCAACTTTGATGACAGATTATATGTCTATAAATGTTACAGACAAAAATTTGGAGATCAAGAGACACCTGCAGAATGGTTTGTTCGAGAACTAAAATCAATAAGTGAGAAGATAGATCATCTCTACAAGAATCCTAAACGAATGAAACTCACAGCTCTAGAAGAATTATCTTTCCAGAGGTCAACCGTTTGTCATATATGTCGAAAATCAATCCGTGATGAAGAACTTGCAGTGCGAGACTATTGTCATTTCACAGGACGATATGTTAATAGATTAATTAAATTTAAAATTAATTTTTGGTGATTCCCAAAAAAAAAAGTAATTTTTTTCTCTTCAGTTTCAGAGGTGCAGCTCACAATTCATGCAATTTGAATTATAAGAACTCAAGATTCATTAACGTTGTTTTTCATAACCTCAATTATAATACTCACTTAATTTTGAAAGAGATCGCTACTTCTACATTGATGAAAGGACGAGTTAGTCTAATACCTCATAATAAGGAGAAGTATATTTCGTTCACGAAGATTAGATTCATAGATTATTGGTACAAATTTAAGATTATTCATACAAAACGTGCCGATAGCCGTGAAAGATTTTCGATCAGGTGGATTCACAGATGAAATGGAAGATCTTCTCAGACGAAAAGGTATATTTCCATATGATTATGTAGACACATTTGATAAGCTATCGTCTACACAATTGCCAGAAAAGAATGAGTTTTATAATAAAGTAACAGATTCCCATATTGCTGAAGAAGACTACAAGCATGTTGTTCGAGTCTGGGATAAGTTCAATATAAAAACATTGGGAGAGGATTCAGATCTTTGCTTAAAAACAGATGTTCTACTATTGGCTGACATTTTCGAAAGTTTTCGAGAGACATCTCTTAAAGCTTATGATTTATGTCCTGCTCACTTTTACACGACGCCAGGGTTAACATTTTCAGCAGCTCTTAAAATGACAAAGGTAGAATTAGAGCTTCTTACATATATTGACATGATAATGTTTATTAAAGCAGGCATTCGGGGAGGAATAAGCCAGTGTTGTAATCGATATGCTAAGGCAAACAATCCATACATGGGTTCTTCATATGATGAGAAACAGAAAACGAAGACACTCTTATATTTTGATATAAATAATCTTTGTGGGTGGGCAATGGTACAACATTTACCGATTGGAAAATTTAAATGGATTGACTTTGAGGCGAATCCAAGCTTCTTCAATGTACTACCAGATTCAGATATAGGTTATATTGCTGAAGTAGACTTAGAGTATCCTGAGGAAATACATGATGAACATCAAGACTTCCCATTCTGCGCATAGCACCGTGCACCACCTGGCTCAATGCAGAACAACTTCTCACTACTCTGAAAGATAAGAAAAGGTATGTGATTTACTATGAAACACTTAAACAGGCGCTAGATAATGGAATTCGTCTGAAAAGGTATAAAATCCAGCGTTGTGAAGAAAACAATAACTTTCGAGGATTATAGAAGATGTCTTCAGCATCTTATTATTGTAAAACGTGATCAAAGCAACATTCGTTCAAAATTGCACATAGTCCATACTGAAAGACAGAATAAAATTGCTCCTCACGATGATAAGAGATTCTTATTTCCTCAAAGTACAGATACTTCACCTTGGGGTCATTTCCGAATCATGGATGAGCAGATGGCGCAAGCTGCACTTTGAATAGAGGAGCATGCTGAAATACAAGAAATAGTGGTAGGGATGGAAGTGGAGAGGGGTATAAAGTATCCAATGAAAGTGGGGCAACGCGAGTGGGGATGAATGTTGCAGAAGATGAAAGAGAGGGGGAAATACGAGGTGGGGGTGAAGCATCCAATGAAAATAGTGTAAGACGAGAGGGGATGACGCTTTATAATAATGAACGTGACAAATCATAATTGAATATGATGTGTTCGAGGAGTTTATGCATTACTGGGATCCATCAATGGAGGGGATACGCTCTGAGGGAGGAGAGAGAAGGGATATATTACAAGAGGCAATGCACGGGACAGAAATTGTGGTGGGAAATTGGCTGTATCAACAGACAGATCACGCCGTGGAGAACATTCGAGTAATCGAAGAGTTCGAGAATTATCATCCTAGCGGGAAGAAACCAAGACTCAACTAAATTTCTAAGTAAGTTCACGGTTAATTATTACCAATTTTTTCTTCTCCAACAAATCTTTTCTGTATTAAAAGTTCTTATTTATTACTTTTTCCAGAATGGATCTATATACACTTAATAAGATTGCTGAATGCGACTTCTTGCCAAGGAAGAAAGTAACAGACTTGTAAAAAGATCATCAGTACATGGTGATAGCACTTAAGGAGGTGAAGACGAGATTCGGTACGAAGGTAGTAGCCGAACTCGACGAAAGTTTTTAAATCTTTTTACGAGAGAAGCTTTCATCAGCCATCCTAAGAGATCAAGAGTTTTTTGACAGACTCTCTAATACTGCAAATAAAATTAATTTATTTGTCACATATTAGGGTGGATCTTCCTTCAAGCTCGAATGAAATACGCAGCTTACTTGGTTTATAATATTTATTTATTCAGATTAAAAATTGTACATAATAATACATAATAATACATAAATAAATACAATAACATAATATGATTGCTTTCTTATTTGCTAGTACCTACATTATTGCTTTTACATTAATATTTTTGGTTAAATCTTGGTTAAATCAAATAATTACTCTTTTATCTGTCCAACTATTATGCTGATTACTAAAGCCTAACCATTTACCATAGGCACAGTTTCCACTGTTCTTTAAAACTTTTTCTACTAGAGAAATTTCTGGATACATAGTTTTCTGAATTTCCGATTCATAAAAGCCGTCAGAGATGGGTTTATTATAATAACCTTTGACATGATAAGTTACCGGATTGGTTTTTACAACTCGTGATATTGTGAAAATTTCAGTAGACCAATTTGACGTATAACCTTTTTCAAAAACATATTTAATCTTACTTATCCGCACTTTATCTCCTACTTTAAATTTCGGTTATATCACAGGTAACTTTTCATTTCGAAAATGATTCTTGGCCTCTCTTTCATTTCCCTGCATAATATTTTTAGGCTCAATTCCTATTGTCCGATGTTGTCTTGAATTGTAAGCTTTCGCCAACTCAGGCAGGATATCCCACCATTTATAGTATATAGTTATACTCTCTCCACATGTCATTTTTTAATGTTCTATTAAAACGCTCACATACGAGGTCTGTCCCAAAAGTATCTGACCTACCTCGATTTCTCGGCGCTTGATTTATTTTTCGTCATCCAGGGGGTGGCATCCTTCAAAGTAATACCCATTTGATTGAACAATACGCTCATATCGATGTTTCCACTTATTAAAGCACTCTTGAAAGTCAGACTTCGGAATCGCCTTTAGTGCATTCGTCGCATTAGTTTCAACAGTCTGTTTATTGTCGAATCGATGTCCTTTAAGCGGCATTTTCAATCCAGGAAACAGCCAAAAGTCGCAGGGAGCTATATCAGGACTGTATGGAGGCTGGCGGAGCTGCGCAACACTGTGTTTCAATAAATACTGCTGCACAAGGTTTGATGCGTGCGCTGGAGCATTGTCGTGATGAAGAAGCCAGTCACCGGTTTCCCAAATTCTCGGTTAAAATTCGCCAAACAGTACTTTTTGGTATTCCAAGTTCATCTTTCAGTTCTCTCACAGTCAAACGACGATCTTGTTCAACTGCGACACGCACACGCTCGACATTATCCGACAATGTTCCCGTCGAAGGTCGACCAGAACGAGGATCACTGTCAACAGATGTGCGGCCACTTTTGAACCGCCTATACCACTCTTTTATTTGTGTTTTGCCCATACACTCATCTTTAAAGGCCTTTTGCAATATTTAAATAGTTTCCGCACAACTTTTACCGAGATTAAAGCAAAATTTTATGCAAATTCGCTGTTCGGTTCGTTCTGCCATTTTTAGCAATAAGCAAATTGCGACGAACGCAAAAAAGTCGTTGTAAACAAATACACGCTGCGCGGGAACTAAGGCGTTTCATCGGTATCTCAGGCTACTGACGAGAAGGTTAGGAGTTGCTGGTGGCGAAGATATGAACGTAGGTCGGATACTTTTGGGACAGACCTCGTATGCTTGCATAAAGATTCTTTTTCTTTTTCTTGGTCAGTTTGTAGATTTGTCGGAACGCGTTCGTGTTTCAGTATTGACCCCATAGCTAGAGTAACATCATTACCACTCTTTGACTTGATTGGGATGGCCCATGCATACTTTGAAAATGTATCTACGACAGTAAGTAAGTAGCGAAAATCTTTGTTTTCGCTGGCGTATGGAATCATTGCTGCAAGATCAGCTTGCCAAGTCTCATCTATTCCACGTATATCTTATTTTCTTCGCTTGTAGATGCGGCGAGCTAGTTTGTGCAACTCTTGAGCTATTTTTTATCGCTCCAGTTTTCGATAATATGTTTAAGGGTGAAGAAAAATTCGTGATTGTGAAACTTTTATTGAGTCAGAATTTTTTTTTCAAAGCCTTTTTTCAATTTTGTCTCAAGATTATCTAATCGAGTTTTAAGATGGGAAAGAACATTATTCATCTTATTGAATTCAGTGTTTATGGGAATCTCTAAGTCAACTTTCATTACAGCCATTATGTTAGTTAGATTTTTAACTTCTTTACGTATAGTTTTCAGAAGCAGTTCCAAGGTGACTGTATCATTAGGCTGACTTTGATAAGCAAGGTTACACAACGTTTTATTTTGTAAATAAAATTACTATCTAATGTAAGATTATAACCTATGCCTGGTGGACCGCGATTCACTTCTTGCGTGCCCTCAAGCTTTCTACCAAACACGTAGAGACTCATGATGCTACTGATCTTATAAGAAAATATGCATTTCAATATATATGTCCCGCTTCACGTAGGCCCTCAATGATCGATTGTATTTCATTGTCGCGATTGTTATTTCCAGCAGATCTTTCCGCAACTAATAATCGCAGTCGCTCGATAAGCTCGTTTGGATCATCCTAGTAGATTACATCTATAGTAGAATTTTTCTTTGCTATTTTATATTTAGGTATGAGGCCTCTTCCGGTGGTGGATTTATTTTTACGAATCATATATTTTCTACCCTTCGAAGTGCGTATAATCTCATCTTTGCTGTATCTTTCCTGATGAGCTATTTCATGCTTCCAGGATGCTGCGATAATTTTTTCGATCTATTGAACTTATAAGATTGTCATCTGGTTGTTTCTTGAAGAGTAGTTTCATTAGACCCCCACTTTTAGAATAACTTTTATCTGTCACTTTTACCATTTTATCTTGAAATTGAATTTCTGAATCGCCAATCATATACACTCGATTGACGTTCCGCAATCAGTATATGTTGTCGATTTTGCTGCGGCTTTCATTTAACAATGATAAAACGTCACTTGATTCATTTCCTTCAAGCGCAGATTTGAATGTTGAATTCATCATTGTGCCAACCATCGAAGAAAAATCTGCATCATCATCATCATATGCGGAACTCGACTCATTTATATCGTTTACTATATAACTTGATCCATCGAATCTCAATCTTTTCCTGGGTTTCCTAATGCCGTCTATATTCAAAATGTGATTAGAAGGTAGCAAGCTTTCGACTTTCGAATCGACGAGCTTCTCGAGTGGTGTAATGACTGGTTTCAATGTATCACCAATAACTTTATCAAAATCTTCTCTCTCCTTTTTCAATACAGAGTATTTTTCTTTAATAGCGTCACGCGCTCGCAAGAGTCCGCTGAGAAAATTCTTTTCTTTCTTGAAGTCTGACATGCTAACGAGATGCTGTCTACAATTGAACTGTAAGTTTCGGATTCATAACTTCTTTTTTATTGCAAAACAGTCAAATCCTTTTCTGTATCTAACATCATTCATCGCCTTATCTTTGTCGATAACAACATATCCATACTTATCATTCTTCCAGCATTCAGAACAAAGATTTCGAAATTCATTGAAAGTTAAATCAGTACTATACTTCTCGTAAGTATCAGGTAGTAATTCTCCATGACGCATTCTTCTCTTCTGTTTTCCGAAATCAAAGTTTATGACGGGGAGTTTGACATTCTTCTCGCTAAAATCCATGTTCACGTGAAAAAGTCCAGTTTGACATTGAACTATGGAAATATAAACGCATGTTTTATATTTTGCTATTTAGTTGTAAAACAACACTCGAAGAGAGATGATCGTACATAAATCTCGGAAACAACCAGAAGGTTATGGATTGCTTGATAAAGTGATTAATAACTTACCTATTGAAATGCATCTTCCTGGATATCAATACTGTGGTCCCGGAACTAAATTGAAAAAACGATTGAAAAGAGGTGATCCTGGAATTAATCCGCTTGATCAGGCATGCAAAGAACATGACAAAAAAATCAATGTCACCAAGCAAATGTTCCCGCAAGGTTATTCAATCCACCTTGAAAGGTACACGTCAAGCTGTTAAGAAAGTTGATGGTAAGAGGAAAGTTATCATTTCACGTGTTCTTCCAATTCCATCGAAAATTGGTAGAGTTCTTCCGTTTCTCATACCGCTGTTCGCAGGACTAAGTGCGACCGGTGCTTGGGCAGGGGGAGCTGCAGGAATAGCTAGAGCAGCAAATGATGCTAAAGCTGCACAGAAAAATCATGAAGAAAGTAAGAGACATAATAAGGCAGTGGAAGCTATTGCTTTAGGCGAAGGTCTCTATCTTAAACCATATAAAACTAGAATTGGATTATTTATGAAACCACATATCGGTCATGGTCAAGTGAATAAAAAAAAAACTTCGATTTAATTTTGCCAAAACGTCCACTGACTAACTATGATCTTCTAAAATATGCGCATATGTTGTAAATTCCACATTTCCAAGGTGTTGTTATGAGAAATAATCTGCCTTCCGATGGTCAATGGAGTAATGAATCTGCTATTGTTAACTTGGATGACATGAAAAATAAAGGCACTCACTGGGTGTGTTATCGAAAACATGGTTCCAAAGTAACTTATTTTGACAGTTTTGGTGATCCTAAACCTTCCATAGAGCTCATGTTATATTTCAACGTAAAAGAAGTAAAATATAACTATAAAAGATATCAAAATTTTGACTCATTCACTCGTGGTCATCTTTGTCTTCAATTCTTAACCGGAAGACTATAAAAGAGAAGATTGCAGATGAATGCGACCATTCTCTTCCAATCAGTCATGGCAGATAGTTTCACTTATACTCGACACTAAGCTTTGATAATAGTGATGAAATTCGTATTTCTATCCAACATCAAGATCTATGTCTCTTACCAACGCGCAGTTCTATCCAGATGTATGGAAAACTGCAAAAACCAGATGGAACAGCAGTAACTAAAACTAAATTCGTGAACAATAGCATTTGCCATCTGTTTGATGAAAGTCGTTACGAAATTAATGCTTTGGAAATAGATAATAGTATAAAAGTTGGTTTAAGCAGGCTCATGAAAGGTTGCACATCATTCAATCCGAATCAGACTCTCATGTTAGAAAATGCAGGCTGGCTTGACGTTATAGAAGAAAGCAAAACTTTGGTAGATGCATACGGCAACTTTGACGTTTCCATTCGTCTGAGTATGATCTTGGGCTTTGCAGAAGACTATAAAAAAATTATAGTCAATGTGAAGCATGAACTCATTCTGACAAGATCAAGAAATGACTTGAATGCAATAATTTAGCAAGGTACTGTAGCAAATAGAGTAACTTCATATGAAGACTACCAGGTAAAAATAACGAAGTTAGAGTGGTTAATTCCATATGTTATTGCATCTGATAAACAAAAGATCCAGCTGATGAATTTCATTGGCAAAGATAATCCTATCTCTATGTGTTATTGATCTTGGGAGTTATTTGAATATCCTCTACTTTCGAGCACGAATAAACATGTCTGGATATTGAAAACTTCAAATCAATTAGAGAAACCTCGTTTTGTCAATCTCGGACTACAAACCAAGAAAAAAAAATTTGAAAACTGAAAATGCCAGTCGATTTGACCAGTGTGAGATTGGTAATGTGAGACTTTTCTTGAATTCTCAATATTATCCATATAACGATATGAATCTCGACATATCTAAGAATCCGTTCGCTGTTCTCAATGATATGTATACCAATTTTCAAATCACCTACTATGGAAGAGATCCACAGCTATTGCTGACAAAGTCAGAATTTATCAACCTTGAACCACTCATAGTTGTTGACTGTTCTTAGTGTGCGGTCGCGCTCACTCTCAAAAAAGATGTCAGTTAGGTTTCCCCGTCTTCAGCGAAGCTCGTACTTGTCGCCCGCAACCGGTAGACGCTGCCGCTTCGTACAGTCCCGATCTATGTGTCGTCCTTTCGCACCGTAGCTGTTCCTACGGGCAGGCTCGCACTCGCTCGCGAAATCTCGTCGTCAGCTCTGCTCGGTAACCCAACCGTCTCTACCAGGTAGTAGTCGCGGTTGGTGCCCCCTTCGTCCCCCTCCGCGGTCTACCTATACTCTCACTCTTTCTCTCGCACCTTTCATCGGCTTCCTCTCGTTCTCTTGACGCAGCTGAAGATGCCTGTAACAGCTGTAGTATTAATATGGTTTTTATATGTGCAAGAGAGTGCATGTGACGAGGTGTCATTACCAGTCACGATATATGTATATTCTCGATTGTTCAGAAAATAACCTATATTTTTATATATATAAATATATAACTCTCTGGAAAATGGAAAACAAAAAAACTTTTTAATTGCAGAAAAAATGTTCCTATTTGTATGTAGAATACTTGTAAATTTTTTGATATTTTTCAAGCCGATATGTTTAAAGATATTCGGAACTAAATATGACCATATTTCCATATATAAATGTATGGATGATTCTCTGGGAAATGGAGAACAAGAAAAAAATTTATTTCGGACAATATGTTGCTTTTAGTATGTAAAATTAATAATAGCCTTTATTTTGATCAGATTTTATTAAACCCACATATTTAAAGTTATTTGAAGCTGAATATTACTTAAATGCTAAAATGTGCATTTTCATAATTTTGATAAGAATATTTCATGATATTTTGATTTTTTTATGCAAATATTGCAATTCGGCATTTTACGACAGTAGCAGTCACTTTTGTACTGAAAAAAACTATCTTCATGATTCTTGGTGCAGTGGTTCGCGCGATAACACCCACATTTTTCACGATTTTAAGTGTTAAAATCAATTTAATTAATCGAACGTGACATTAAAACATTTTGGAACCATTTTTTGTAAAAAATTCAGATAAGTTGCTAAAAAATATTTTTTGCAATATTATTAAGTGATTTAAGTTTGCTGAATAAATAGTTGTTGAAAAGTGCGAAAAAATGTGAAAAACTAGTACATTATTTTAAAAAATCTGAAAAAATTCGCATATATTCTACATACCAAGAGGAACATCTATCCCGTAGAAATAGAAAACAAATGTTATCCCGATTTCACAGAGAATTACCCATATACAGGATATCCAAAAAGTATGGAAACACCTGAATACTTTTTCAGCTAAAATATTTTTCCAACAGCTCAAACTCATTCTTAAAGTAACTTTCAACGAGGAATTCTTAGACGAAGTATTTGTTAATCGGTGGATAGGGCGAAGAGGCACAATTTAATGGCCAGCTAGATCACCTGATTTCACACCTGTCGATTATTTTCATTGGGGTTACCTAAATGATCGGGTATACAAAACGAATTTTTATTACTATTATATGTTCAAAATTTTATATTTTACGCACATTTACCCTATATTTTATGTATGTTGTGCACAATTTCGTAATATATATTATTTATTTTCTCCGCCTATCGCTACTATAAATTCCCACCTTCCGATCAATAACATTTTACACCTATTCCGCATGAATTCTATAATCACTATAGTGATTTATCGTTGCAAAGTGGATTTATCAAAAATAAGTGAATAGTTTTTTCCCCTTCGATGAATTTTGTTTGTTTTTTTTACGAATAGGTAATACCTAATCTACTTTCGTACACTTTGTATAAAATTTCATATAAAACTTTTTTTTAATATTGAGTTCAAAATCTTGGAAATTGAAACTTGTATAGTATATTATTTGTAGTAAATATTCGTATTAAAATTCGAAATAAATATTTAGTATAAATATTTTCTATTTACCTCGTCTAGTCGAATAAACATTTTGTGTAAAAGTTTAATTTTCTATTTGTACCTGGTTAAAGGAATTGTAACATTTTCTGCTTTCATGGTAATTAATTGTAATTTTAAATTAAAACTTTGATCATTTTGAAATTTTGTTTTTTTGTTATTACCTACAAATTTGTTTTTATTATTTTGTAATTAGTTAGCAACCCTTGATTACATTTGCAATATTCTTTAATTTTGCAATACATTTTTATTTTTTTTTTGTAAACAACGCTAACTTACAATAATCCACCTTCGTTAAAATAAGTGTACCATATTATTTTGAATTAGTAATATTCCACCTATCGAACAAACATCCCTCAGCCCATATCGAACATAAACAATACCACAACCCTATCGATCCCTACCCGACTACAAATTGCCAGTAGTTGAGTTTTACCTTGTGTATCTCTACCGCATGCACGCAGAAATACTTGTATGGAATTTCCGTTTAGTGACCTTGCTGTAGCTTGTTAATTATATTATTTTTTTTGTTTGCATCTTCAATCCCACTTAACAAAATTTTCCAGTCTTCTTAAATAATATTAATTTGAGAATTTGTACTAACAAAAAGATTATCATCGTGTTTGTTGTTAAATATCTTAAATTAATAAAGTTCGTCTGGATATATTTTTTTCTATTTAAAGAAACACTCCTAGTAATATTTATTGATTTTTATTTATGTCAAAATCAATTAGAGAGTAAAAATTTTTATTTTTCACTCGTAAAAGAAATGTTTTTTTTGGGAAAAAAACTCGAATTTTTTTTCTTAATATTAGTTTTTTTTAACCCCTTCACACAATATCGTACTTGATCGGAACCCACCATCTACCTTTTTACCCAATATACTCCTGCTTGCATACCTCATATCCTCTTACGCTTAGACAATTGTAATATTTCGCTTCAACTTTTGTTTGCTTTACACACTGCTTATTAAAAATTTATTTTTCCTATTGTTGCTTAGTTTCGCTTTTTCATTTTTTTTGTACTCTCTGCAATACTTTATCTGTGATTTTACTTTGAGAACTTCATTGTTTTTCATTTTCTTTTTTTTTCTTGATCTGAATTAAATTTTTTTTTAATATTTTATTTTTCTTTTTCTCTCATATACCTTTCATAATACCAAATCGCACTTTCTAGTGAGCAAGCAAAAGTGAGCTAAACTCAGTCATGCTAACTTCGAATTGAAGAAACGTATCGTCCCTTCACCTTAAAATGTCGACGGCTGATCAATTGAAACTTCTCCATGAAGCGATAGTTGCTAGAAAAGCAAATGTTGAACTCCTTTACTCAACTCGTGGATTAGATTATGTATTGCATCATGCCAATATAAACAAAATTAATACATTAGGAACCAATAACGAGATACTGGATCGAGTAGTTAGTTGTGTCATGGGTTCCGTGCAATGATGATCAAATCGCATGTAAAGAAAAACCTTGTTTATGTCTTAATTCTAACTCGATGCAAGGATATTTGTCCAATGTCGCGAACAAACAAGAGCTTGTACGATCTGTATTCGCAATATATGATATAAATACTCTTTCGAATAGCGCGAAATATTTTCAAATTAGTACAGAAGGGACTTACGACGTGATACTTAATCGATTAGTTGAAATCTCGACAAAAGCTCAAAATTACGTTGTTGATACGAGTTATGAGATTAAAGCAATTGAAAATCATATCGGAGAGACAATTGAACAAAAACCTGCTGTACAATCTGATAATGTCTCGCAAATACCGATCCACCTAATGGAACCGTATAGATGTTTCGCCCCACAACCTACACTTACCCCACAAATACGAACCTACCCTACAGTACAAACCTCACAACCTTTACAAGAACAACACGCCCCTATCGCACAACCCACACACCCTATAGCAATACAATCCTACACTACTACACAAAATCTTCATACACAAAACCCTATCATACAAACCCCTCCTTGCCCACAACAATATAACTATTATACACCACAATACAACACAATACCCGAAATCCCAACATACAGTATCGAATCAAATACCTACCGCACTGCTATACCATTCCCTAATCTCCACCCAAAACAGTATTATTCCCCCATATCGCAAATTACCAGACAACAGAACCCCATCGAATTACAAAAACGTCTCGAATCGTATCCCGCACAAGGACCATTCTCGTCGCTAGTCATCGATCCACCTCCGCCTGATCTAACGGTATCTCCTAACACAGTTGATAAGACGAAGAATGAAAATTTGTCGGTATTTCGCACGACTTTTGCAATTGATTCTTCTGCGGAATTAGCGACAACAAATGTATCGGCATTTACCCCCGAAAATTCGAATTCATTAGGAAAGAGAAAAGAGAAATCGTCGGTTCTCACTTCGGAGGAAACTGCAGTAGAGCATTGTTCATCGGCTGTAAACAACTTCGAAGCTCAAAATACAACTGCGTTAAACGAATCTCAGTCAAATCACCTTTCTACACTCTCAGGTTACGGAATCGCAGACGGAGTTACGGAAAATTTCCCCATCGTAGCTACCGCGAGTAAATCTGCAACAAACCATTCGAAAGAACCTATAAGGAGTGATCGTAACTCGAATCGGACTAAACGTTTGAAAAATTCATCGAAAACTTTGAATAGTGCCTGCAGGTCGGATTGTTCATCGTCGGAACAATCATATCGGTCTTCGAATAATAAAAACTCGAACATAGTAGAATCGAAATTAGCTGAAATATCCAAAAATCGAAATAGCAACACACCCAATTGTTCACTTTCGGAACAGCGGGTTCGTAGTCCGAAAAATCATCATATTGTTGATTCATTGACGAATGAATCACTCGAAAACACCAATCGTAAATCGTCGAACAGAACTCGTAAAATCCCGAATGAATCGCGAATGTTAGATCGATTGACATGGACTCAATCGAATACAACTTCGAAAACTCGGGAAGTAAAATTCTTTTCCTGGAAATTACCAGCAGAAAAATGAATTTCTTACTTAAATCGTAAGAATATTTCAAATTCTTCGAACTCATCGTCTATAGGCAAACCCGCGTATAGTAAATCTTTATATACTTGCTGGGCCTGTCACCTTATCGGACAACAGGCAAAGTTCTGCCCTAATAAATCTGGGATTTTATGCTACAAATTTGGCCACCTAGGAGTTATTATTCCCTACTGTCCTAACTGCAACCCACCTCGAAATAAAAAGATAGGACACTCCCCGGTAAGAAAGACCATTGCGGTACCGGTAAACATGAGTACACCGTCGGGAACTCAGCCTTCGCCTCGAAGGCTGAGCGGGTGTCGATTCAACGTTTACCGCCTTCGAAGCCTAAAAACAACACCGCTAAACGGAGAAATTCGAAGACAAGCGATCGGAAAAACTCTGCAGAGTCGTGGCGGAAATCAGAGCCCGCATCGGCAGTCACTCGCAATAAAACTGATCGACTATGTTGGAATTGTAAATGTTCGGGAAATTGTTATCGTGATTGCAAAGAACCACGTAATAAGCGATTTTGTTATCGTTGTGGGAAGAAAGACGTGGACGTTAATACGTATTCTTTTTGTAAGTTTCGCCATTCTTCTAAAAGATTCGAAAGCGTCGCTACAAACTTCACAAAATGTCGTATTGCAACGGATAACTCGCAAATGATTGTCTCAGCCGCATTAGTAGACCCCGCATCGAAACTACTAGCAGTATCACGGTAATCAGTTATCGTAATTTTTCCGAACATTAACGCATACTTTAGAGGTGTGTAAAATACCGATATCGCTTACCCCTTCCATTATCGCATACCCTCATCTTGTCCATACCAAATACCCTCCTTTCGCCAGTACCGCTATTACCTTACCGTAAATAACGTTAATCCCCCTACCGTTAACACCAAAAATATTTCTACCACATACGCCACAAATTTCCCTACCGTAAATGTCAACAATTTTTCCTACCGAAACTACCCTTTAAAATATGTGATAAAAAAAATAGATGTAAGGCCCTCGTCTAGACCGCGGGGTCTCGGCATCACTTCCGAGGAGGGGGTGGCATCCCCGCCCGCGGTGATTGGCGTAAATATTATTTACCTCCCTACCGTCCGATCCCCATCCAATCACCCCTATCGTAGACCGGCAAAACCAAAAAGGTCTAAAACTCACCCCATAATTAATGTGGTAAGTGACCCGAACGTGGAACAAGTACGCAATACAAGGGGGGACTCAATTACCTTCACTAAGGCGGCTACTACCCAGACGAAGTCGGAAAGGGAAGTGCTAATTGAGAGAAGGCGGAGCCTCAGACAACGAGTCGAGGTAGTGTCGGTACACCCTATATATGCGATGGGTCCGATTAATTTAGTGAGGGAAGAGCGACCCAGCCAGATACCACTCGCACCGACCTCGTTCGTCGGTGGGAACACCATTTCCAGCTTGATGGACTTAACGATCCAGCCTCCAGCTCCGTACCGATCGAATGATACAGCCTCCGTCTCTTCGCAAGGGTCCTGCTGGAATTGTAAGAAGGAAGGTCATCGATATAAGCATTGTAAAAGCCGGAGGGACTATAAGTTCTGCTTCCGATGTGGCCAACCAAATGTCGACGTGCACACTTGCCCACGGTGCACAGGATCACCACCGTCAGACTATCGGATATCGTTGGACCAACCACGCACGCCGCCAGCTACCTCTCCACCTCAGGCCGTATCGGGATCAATGCCAGCCCCAATATCGACCTTACCCCCTGCACTGGCGCCCGTACCAACTCCAGCGACCATAGCATCGGGTATTTAAGATTCTGCTTATCAGCCAGTGCTCGTAGTAATGCCGGGTGCTACGGTCTACTTTTCGCAACCCCAATAAAAAAAAATAAACAGTCCTTCCCTACTCCCCACCTACCGATACCGAATCTCCTATTGTGGACGCACCATTCCCCTATCGCCAATTCCATACCCCCCTCCGCCTCCCGATAATACCGTAAATTTCCTATCGAAATCCATCCCATCCCTCCTATCGTCAATACCGAATACCCTCCTAATGGAAATTCCAGTTCATTCCTACCGAATGCGTAAGCTTCCACCTTGATTACCGAAAACTCATAACAATATCCCGTAATTTCCCTTATTGTAAATATTATTTCCCCTCCTCCTACCATAAGCAGTACTCCGTTCGATAGTTTTTTTCACTTATAGATATTAGAATCCACAGGGTTACAGACCCATCACGACAACCCCATACGATTTCCGTAGACCAATAACAATTTGTAAACGCGAGAAATTGTGCATACATAAAATAGAGTGGTATAAACTAAGTAAGTTATTTAAGAAAGAAAAAGACTGACATGTATGATGGCAAAGAGTGATTTCAACTGCCTCGCTGAAGTATTTAAGTCGTATATTTGGGCGTGAGTTCGTTACGCGAACTTACCTAGCATCCACTCACTGGTAAAATCACTTGTAGTAAAATCAGCATATAACCAAGTGCCAGCTACATGCACAAATTACTGTATCAGCACTTTACATAGGACTCTGTTTCCTTAGAATGTTTTACATTAAGCACAATATTATGAAGTGTCTCTAACTAAATTAGGAAAAATTAAAATTTAAAAATTTCTGTAAGAATAACGCTGTATATACAAATGTTTTTAGCTTCTTTTTATAGATACAACCGTAATAATCACGACTGATGAATTGTACAGCCATAATGTAAGTAGTGATTAGTACTTATAGACTTATAGATGCCTAGTAGCGCCAAATAAATATTCATAGTTCATCCAGAGAACAAGAAGAAATGACAATTAAATGAAGTATTTAAGTAATACTGTACATATGCGTAGGATAAGTATTTAGCTAGCTAGAAAGCGTTAAACGCAAGCGATTAGCATATATTAGGTTAGCATATAAGTTTGTTATTTGCGTACCGAGTGAGCACGTCCCAAGTAAACGGCGAACCACGTAGCCGCGCTTCGGTTTAGTATGGGGGAGTTTGTAACACCACATTTTGTGTGCATTACACAACTTCCAGTCCGTCGAACGAACTACTCAGTGCGAGTCCGATGGTCGACAGAACTGGCCTATGTGAACGATAGCACACTACCTACCCATCTCACTCACTATAGACGTACACATACACATACACTATTCCCCTCGACGAGACAGAGCAAGCGAGCTCTCCAATGCCCTGAAGCGCCTGAAGAGGACGCACAGCTGCCATCCCATAGAGCCTCGTATAGGTGGGAGCTGGCTGGTCTCGGTTGGGGTGCGCTGAGCATGTCCTGGCGTCTCCTCTCCTTACTCCTGTCCCTCGAACCAACGTAAGGAAACACACCGGAGATTAGAAATCAAAAATATAAGTAAAATGGTATTAGAATGATACCCACATGATTTTATGCCTTGAAAGGCATGAATAGATCCACCTTGGGCGGAGCGGCTGCTTCAATAGATATGAAGGAGGCCTGCAGCATACACCCTAGAAAACATAAAGATGAGTTAGTCTACAGCAGACATGCACATCAAATTGAAACTCTCTTACCTGGTTTGGAGGGTTTGCAGATGCAGGGTAGTCTCTCAGGTACAGCAACGTAGCTCAACTCGTAGCCCGCTCCCCCATAACAGCAGCAGCAACATCCTCCGAAGCACTCGCTAGACACCTAGAAACAACATAGCATTAGTAACGGGAGATTACAGTGATAAATTAAACACTAATCTCACCTGATAATAGTGGCAGTGGATGAATGCAGTAGGAAGCTGTATGTAAATATAACCTCTTTGAGGTTAACCGTCCCCACTACTCCTGCTGCAAGTACGCCGTCCTGGGCCTTGCAGCTCTCGTCTTCGTGCCCCTTCGTCGGCACCGTTGCCCAGATACCCCTCCTGCTGCATCCTTCGTCTCACTTCCTCGTCCTGGCCACTTGTCCTTCCTCGTCCTCTCCAACACCGTCTGCAAGCCGTTGACTGTATGCCACATAGCGTGACGTCACCGCGAGCAGACGCTCCCCTTTCCTCCTTCTCACTTCTCTGTCTCGCTCGCCAAAGCATGCGCTGCGCCCTCAGGCGGGCTCGGTCCGCATTACCGAAACCCGAGTGTAGCGCCGCGGGAACGAAGGGACAACTAGTCCACTTCGTACTGAGCCACGTACACAGACGCTTCGGTTTTTCTTGTATCAGCTCCGTGCGAATATCAAACCAATTGTTCCGCTCGCGAATATATATATATATATATATATATATATATATATATATATATATATATATATAACCGTATACCGTGTGTGCCGACCAACTTGTATCGTCGAAGGAGGCCGCACCAGATTCGAATGAAAGAGTAAGTTGCACAGATTATTATTGTGCTTAGTGCATACCCATATACATATTTACATACATAACTTTTTGTAAAGCAAGCGCCGCGTGCGTGTCGAGCATTGCGTCGCCGCCGGCGCTCAATACTTGTATCTAAATTGAATAAACCACCAGTGTTCATAATATTACCCTAAATTCCCGTGTACGATTTATTTAAAGTATCGATTAAAACTAATGTTAAAGCCTGCATGTGCGGCGCAATAATTTTGGCTGGATTATTTAAAATTATTGTTATAATATACAAGCAGCATAAGCACGACTGGAGGCACCACAGAATCCATGTAGCTATACATAACTTGAGTCTGCACTGCAATAACTAACTCAGCGTGGTATATTCAATTCTTTCCAATTTTAATAGGGAGTTGCTAAACTCCTTCCATTTCACCAAGAGATCTCCATCAAGGGATTCTTCCATCATATATTTTGATTAATTATCTTGGGAATTACAATGACTGGTACAAGAGGTTCAAATATCTGAGAGATATCAGTAACAGTAGAATGCTTTATATGCGGCTCCACGTCAGGCAACTTCACACCTTTCAACGAAATCAAGTCGCTTATAGGGTTCCATATCAGTCCCAAAGTACTCACTAATTTAAACTCTAGAGCAAGGTCCTAGTCGTCCGCTCCCGCAAAAATATCATCCATGTACGAATAGAACCGGATCATCAGTGCTCCTAAAGGAAATTTTACCTTTTCATCCTTAACGAGCTGAATCAGAACGCGTAATGAGAGAAACGGAGCATAAATAGTACTATACGTCACTATTTTAAGCCACTAATCTCGAATTTTCTCAGAGTCCAATTCTCTCCAAATGATATGCTATAGATTAAATTCCTCCTAGTTGGCTCCAATTTGTCGGAACATCTTGATGATATATGCGGTTAGTGCAATCTTAAAAAGTTTCCAGCGCAGCAAATTTATACACAGCTCCAATTGTAGCTTTGGTTCAGCCAAGACTCGATCGTTGAAAGAAAGTCGAGTACCAGATTTGGAAGAGGCATTGAAAACTACCCTGATTTTTCCAACTGGATGGCTGTCTTTTAAGACTGCGTAATACGGCACGTAAACTCGGTCCGAATTTATCAACATATCCTCAGGGACAATTTCCATGTGACCAATATCACGATATTCTTTCATAAATTCGATAAACTATTTCTTCAGCTTTTCATCTTTAGCTATCCTTTTCTGCGTGGACAAGAAGAGTTTTACTACAGAACTTCAAGTTTCTCCCAAATGTAGCTGAGCATCCTGCTTCTAGGGTAATCGTATACCTTTCGGAAGAATCTCTGCTATGGGATTGTTGAAAGTGTTCTTCGCAGTGTAAGTCTTCTGGAGATAGTGGTCTGCTACAGTCGACCTCCTCCACCTCCCAAAAACGAGTCAGTTAATCTGATAAATCATGATTAGTCAGGAAATGCATAACAACAACAGAATTACCTATTGCTCCATTTTGGGTTCGTTCTTTCGCTATACCTACAAAATCCAGCCAAACACAGTATAAATAGCATCAACCCTGCCTGGTATTTCGAAATTTGATTCAGCCAATTGGAGGCCTTGAATGTGCTTCCAATGTTCGATCTCGATCTACTTGCATAGGAAGAGTTATGCGAGGTATAACCAAATCAGAAAAGTCAATAACAAACTCCTCAGCCAATGGAGAGCGAACACAAAGCTCTGTCACTGCTTGTGAGGTTACCGTAGAGGTACTCTGTACACCAGTGAGAAGGATCAATACCCTTATTCGAGCAGCCTTAAGAGATAGGACCACTCAGCACGAGACGAAAAAAGCTTCAGACGCTTGGTCCAATAGCGCCTTAATTCGAACCGATCTTGCGTTCGTATGAAGTTCTATGAGTGCAGTTTTAGCAGCATTGATGATTTACAAACATCTTTTACGTAAGAAGCAACATGATAATTACCACTTGATACCTGTGCTGGCGGACCATTCCTGATTGATCAATTTTGTTCGAGTGTGAGGCTTTCGAACCTCTCCACCAGACGAATTCAATACAGCATGGAGTAATGAGTAATGTATTTTGTTACACCGATCAATGCGACATAAGTACCTAGTTGAACACAAATTCAAATTGTCTATACCGTTTGCTCGAATTCATTTGTTAAATTTAAAGCAAAAGCCAACGATGTATTTCTTACATAAAATAAAACATGATTTTTATGTTTATTGGATTTCGGTGTATTCTCACATCTATTCTTCTTCTCCTGAGTCTGAGAATGTAAAACTGATTTATTTTGCCTATTTCCAGACTGTTTAAACTGATTCTGATATCCAGACTGTGAGAATCTCCCAAATTTCTTCTCACTCGTGAAAGTAGTATTCAGAGCCTGAATTCTGTTGTCCAGAAAGTCTAGCCACTTGTCAAAAGTTGGAACATCTTTGTTGCTTTCCAATGACAGTACATCTTCGTGGAGTGGTTCAATTTGTTCACTGTGATAAACAAAAACCAACCACTTTAGTGATTGACTTTCAAGTACTCAAGAGACCTGATTAACAGGCCTCTTGAGTACTTCAAATGCTCTGTGAACTCTCTTGATGATACTGACAATCCAGTCTCGTGTATTTGAAGAGCAGGACATGCTCATTCTCATAGGTGTTGACAAGATCATTCCAAACACCATCATATCCTTCTTCTGCCACTGGCAGATTCTCCAAAAATTCTTCAGCCTCAGAGCGAATACAAGACTTGAATAAGCGATTCAAACGTAGCCTTAAAGTTAGGCCTATTGAGCCAATCTCCATCAAACTGTGGTAAATGAAGCTTAGCATGATGAGCTGTTGACACTAAGGTTGGCCCGGTAATCATGTACTGTAGCATTCTCTCTGGCCACTGCTGCAGCCAGAGCTATCCAGCTATCATTCATCCGCAGCTATCCAGACAATAAGTCGTCGAGACCTGCCGCGGACGTTGCAAGCGGCTCCTCGACGATTTGCGTTACTGGCTGTCGTAAAGGAGCTGGCGATGGTGCTTCAGTCTCGTTGGACTCCTCGGGGGTGCCCGCTATGGTCAGGCTCAGTAGGCCATCGTGGGTTTCCACTTCCGTGATTCGAGCCACGTGTAAAGCTCTGCTGGTTGCCAGCTCGGAGCTCGCGTCCGCCAACAGACGTACGAACCGAGCGCAGAGGGCACCGGCTCGCTGTGGATCCATCCCAGACTGGGACAGGCTATAACAAAAAAGGAACGTTATGGGTGGGCGAGGGCTGTCAGCCGCTCTCCACCTGGGACGATTCGAGGTTAGGCGTCTTTATGCGATCGTCTCCGTCCTCGTTTGGGCGGGGCCTGGGTTATCGCATACAGAGCGGCTTGCGTCCCTGGGATTTATGTCGCGTATGTCCTCTTTCGCGGCCTACCCAGATTCCTCGGATCCACGGCATCCGTCGAAGGTGCATGCGTAGCTGGGTTCACTGTCCTCGTATTACAGGCGTCGAAGTTTCGCTTTCCGACTTGCTCGCCGCGCTCTGCACGCTCGCAGAGTGACACGAGGTAACGTCGACAATTTTCATCGATATATGACGAAATCGGTCTATTTACGACCTGTTCACCCTTTCCATCGGATTCGCTTGTGGGTGATAGGGTGGGACAGTTGTAACGTGTATTTCGCGTCCCAATGTTATTAAAACACGGGCAGCCAATCACGACCAAATCACCCGTCACCAGAGTCGAGCATTTTATATTAAATAGTTATTGTTATTAATGGGAGGGAGTTGTTAATTTATTTGTTGAGGAAATGAGGATAAGGAGAGTCGCGACCGAGGAAAGCCGCAGACCGGCACACACACGCAAACA
The DNA here is from genome assembly GCA_949152435.1 of Gastracanthus pulcherrimus. Taxonomy (NCBI): domain Eukaryota; kingdom Metazoa; phylum Arthropoda; class Insecta; order Hymenoptera; family Pteromalidae; genus Gastracanthus; species Gastracanthus pulcherrimus. Next base: position 99,640,859 of record OX424574.1, on the reverse strand, counting down.
CCCATACCAGCGGTACCAGCTGATCGCGCCGCAGAGACGACCGATCGGAGCAAACAACGACGACGAGTCTATACACACACACACACACAGCACCATCATAAATATACGCGCGACCCTCTCTCTCTCTCTCTCGCTTGCTCTTTCTCCTTCGCCTCTCGAGGACGATGAGCCACTACCCGCGCACACACACACACACGCGCGCGCACAACCGCCCACTCTCCCGATGCACGCAGACGCGGGAGGAGAGAGGATTCACAGCGGCAGCTGCGGCTTCCTCGAGGCACAGCATCGCGGCTGTAGCCACAAGAGAGAGAGAGAGAGAGAGAGAGAGAGAGAGAGAAAGAGAGAGAGAGAGAGAGAATGAGATACCGACGTGACTGTCGACAGCATGGGAGAGCTGGCAGCCGCCGCGACGCGAGTCGCCTGAAGCTGCCGGTGTACCGTAGCGTAGGCCGGCGCGCACGTCGCCGCTGCTAACTGTGATGGTCCTGCGGCGACAAAACTGAAAGTGCCCGATATAGATATACACGCCGGGTTGCCGCGTGTGTATATATATATATAGCAATTCGTATTCCCCGCGTTTTTCGGGCACGGCGGCAATCGCGGAGCGGACCGATGAACGATAGCGACTCAAATTGCCGCAGACTTAGTCTTCAGTTTCGCATTTAAGGAAAATCAAGGCCAATCAACGAGAAAATAAGGGCTAAAGCAACAAGTGTGTGGGCTGAAGATAGGCAAAAAGAAGAGCCGAATTTTGGAAGAGATTTCCGCTCTCTCCGATCTTGGGCATTAACTTCCCGCCCGTCGTAGTCTGCAGACGTACATCGCGACCGCATCTCTTCAGATTTGCAAGACCGTGGAAATTATAACCGATTAGTAGTTGACGTTTCTACGGGGTATTGTAGCTATAGTTAGAAACGGGACGCGCTACGAGAAACCGAAAAGCCGCCGCGTCGCGAGCCGCATGAAGCTGCCGGTCTATCGTAGCGTAGGCCAATGCGCGCACGTCGCCGCTGCCAACTGTGATGGTCCGGCGGCGACAAAACCGAAGGCGCCCGATATAGATATACACGCCGGGGTGCCCGCGCGTGTATATTTAGCGATTCATATTGCCCGCGCTTCGTGGGCAGGGCAGCAATCGCGGAGCGGACCAATGAAGATTAGCGACAGAAATTGCCGCCGACTGAGCCTTGATTTTCGCATTTAGGGAAAATCAAGGCCAATCACCGAGAAGAAAGGGGCGGAAGCAACAAGTGTGTGGGCTGAAGGTGGTCGAGAAGAAGAGCTGAAAATTTGGAAGAGATTTCCGCCCTCTCCGATTTTGGGCATTGTCTGCCCGCCCGTTAGAGAAGACAGACATACGTTGCGAGCACCCATCGAGAGTTATTGTAAAATCGGCGGATATTTAGTAGCGAGGATAGAATCGGAGGAAGTACTAGCGACCAGGAGTATAAGGAGCACCGCTGTCCACAATTAGCGACGGTGAGTGGGCTATAATTGTCAAGCTTCCCTCGGCACTTATAGATAAAGTTATAATTTAATATATATAGCACATTGCCGCCATGTGCTCGGGGGCAACGGAGTAAACTCGTTGGTGGTGTGACACCGTCGTTTAGAATCAGTGCGCGCCGGACCCGTTGAAGATTACGAATTGTAGTGTGGAAAAAGGGGGATATTACGCGATTCGGAAAACTCGGGAAACGCGGTGATTTGGTCGCCGCGGAAGACGCGTGCGTGGGCTAGCGTAGCCATATTTGTTTAGCGACCGGTGAATTGTGCGAATCTTGTAAATTTGGCGACCGTATATATTGTAATTGATAATAAAGCCTAGGTACTTAAAGAGTGAAATTTGTGTAATGATTATTATATGAGTATATATTCCTGATTTTCTACTTCACGGAACTTCCTCTGGGGAAAGGGACTCGTGCAGGGCTAGCCGCGCTTTACCTGGCGCCCATTATATAAAAATATAGATAAATTCGGTAAAGTGCTGAGCAACAGTTATAAATAAATTAGAGTAACGAAATCCCACGTTATAAATGACGTACCAACGGGGGCTTAGTGAAACACGAAAATCAGGTTAAAATCACGTAAATATATAATAGGAGAAATGGCTACAGAGAAAAATTAAACATAATAGTGAAATTGAAAATATTAGGAAATTTTTTTTTACACAGTACCCGAGCAAGCGGAAGTTCAGCGACTTAAAGCGTTTTTTTTGTGTTGTATGAAAATTTAAACCAAGTGTAAATTTTTTTTTTTGTGTTTAAGAAGTTTATAGATTGGACTCAGAAAATTTTCACTTGGGTTAATGGGTTATTAAATTTTTCGATTTTGAGAATTCTCCGAGTTTTTTTGACAATTTTCCAAAAATTTTTTTTTGAGAGATTGTTGTAATTTTTTTTGAAAATGTTCCGAAATTTTCTTTTTGGAAGGTTTTTGTTAAAAACTTTTTTTTTATTTTAGAGGATTTTTTTTGTTTTTTCTTGAAAATTTTTCGAATTTTTTTTTTTGAGCGATTCTTGATTGAGGGTTTTCACAGTTTTTTTGGGTGTGTAGTAAATGAATTTTTCGTTCCAACTGGAACCTTTCGTAGGATTCTTTGAGTATTGAAATTTTTCTTCGGTTATTTGAGGAAGATTGTAGCGATATCCAAAGAATATAGCGAAATACTAGTGTAAGCGGAAGACTGCGGCGACGCACTGAGTATAATAGCGATAAATAAAGAAGGTGTGGAAAATAGGAGACAAATTCAGATAATCTTTGTTTTGGCTTAGTGAAATTTGAGTCAATGAGTTAAAGTAAAAGATGAATTAATTGTATGTAATTATTCTGAATTTCGACCTATTTTTCAAACCTTCTTAACGAAATTTTAAAGTAGTAGAGTAGGAGTCACACCACCGGATAGGGAAAATTTATTTTGCTAACACCTCCACAAAATATTATTTGCTGTTCTACTACCCCCAACTCGATTAGTAAGAACGATTTATAATTTGCTTAAGAATAAAAGTTTTCTAACTACTGCTGGAAATTGGATATAAAAATACAACAAGTTGTTATTATAACTACTGTGTCAAAGGTAAAATTGATTATTACACATATTTATATTTATTTAATTGTATTGGGAATTATTTACTGAAAATTGATTGCGACCCATAAGAAACCTCAGATTATTACTCCAGATATGAACAAGAAGAGAAAACCAAGAACTACTGAAGACTGAATAGCGACTTTATTAGATTCGCGTCAGGGTATTTCAGCAGCTACTCAAGAATTAGGCAAACAAATTTCGAGTAGGCATTTTCATCTAAAGGAACCGATAAAGAAGACCTCAAGAAAAGAAGCTATTTTCTTTGTTTTATCTCCTTCTGCGAGAGTAACATATATATATGAATATACGTATAATTATTATAAATCATTATCAAACTTGAAAATTAGTGACACAGTAGTTAGGCAGGAAAATTGTCCCGTAAAAGAGTTAAGACTGATTCCTTTATTAGCGACCTCTCAATTCACGTGCACCAGGTACTGCAAGTTAAATCTTCGTCTTTGAGAAGATTCCAAAGACTTGGGCGGGCCCTCCCAACATAGCGAATATTGCAGTAACTGTAGAGTGTAACTAGCGAACAAACCGCTGTTTTTGTTTCCTTGGTGTACGAGTAAAAAGTACAAAATGAACACAAGACAAGCAGCAAAGAAGGATCCGCGCATACTCCAGCGAATGGCAGTATCAACTAGAATAAATGGGATGGACCCGAGCGAACTAATAATAATTCTAGATCAGATGGGACGTAGCGTATCTGGGACAACAGCCCAACTCAAAGACAGACTCCTGCGGGCAACCATAAGGACAGTGGAACCAGGTGCAGCAGTAAATTGGGATACAGTATTGGACGAGAGACCATGGGATCAAGTACCGGCAACATCGGCGGCCATAATGCGAGAGGAATCATTTAAGCAGATACCTGAGAAGAAGAAAAGAGGTAGTAAGCCTAAGAGAGCGACCAAAGAAGTACAGTTGCAAAGCACAGAAACGGAGTATAGCCAAGAAGAGGGACAGGAAATCACAGAGCAGATTCAAGAAGTCACAACACAACAACAAGCGACCGATACACCAGTAGTTACGCTAGAAACAATAAGCAAAGCGACCACCACTCTCACTATCACGACACCAGCTCGTACACGGGGTCCAACGGATAGCTTCGCGATGCAGATGGTGTCTGCAAACACACGACCAAGAGTACAAAAAGGGTTTCCACCGCAACTCTTAGCGATGAGCAGTCATACACAGTTGGCATATACTCCGGGACTAATGAAGATGATACCAACCGGCTACCAATGGAGGCTGCCAGAGCCACTTTTCCATTATACAGGAAATCATCCATCACCGGATTCCAGTACGGGAACTCCCGCAGTACCATTGATCCCAAGACCAATACAATTGATTACACCAGCGTCAACGGCTTCGGAACCAACGTTACGTTCGATGCCAACCACCGCAGTGCCATCGGTCACACGACCTCCAACAATGGCACAAGCAACGAACGTCGGGGCCGGTCCGGGGACTAGTCAGATGGGACAACCCCTAGCAAGAAGTGACAATCAAACAGGAGCATCACAAAGACAAACGTCACAGCAGGGGATAAACCTGAACGAAAGTATTCAATATATCAGACAAGTAAAATATAGAGACCCCATAGCCAGTAACCTGGCTCCGCTCTCTCCGCGCCTTACTACTCGTCCGCCCCCCCCCTCTCTCTCTCTCTCTCTCTTTCCTTCGCATCTTGCTGTCTCTAGCGGCCCGCTGCTGCGCGATACTCTCGAGTTCTCGCATCGACGCGCAGTGCGTGTGTCTGTGTGTCTTGGTATACATGCCGTGTTTCCCGACACGCTGACACCTTGTGCGTGTGTGTCGGTTGCGAGTCGAAGCTCGTTCTGGTTGGTCGTATCTGAGCTACTTGCTCGCCGCGGGAGAATTAATTGAACGATCTAATTACCTCCTAACAGTGAAAACATTCTGCTAAAACAGTTAGCATCGGTTTTAAATTGCCATTTAAACCTATGCAAAAGAGAATCACAGATTACGAGGAAAGGGAACTAATAGATGAGCTTTTGCAACCTTTGACTTTTTATATAGAAATATACCATGTAGAGACACCAAAATTACTAAAATGTAAATTTTTCAAAAAAGTGGACTTAAGTCATTTCTCCGGCTCACCACAGATATAAATAATGCTATATAGTGCTCATATTAAGCAATTAATTTTGCGCATATACAAAATCAATAATTAAACAATTTCTTTCTCACAAAAGTTTTGTTAGAAAGGTTCCATTTTTGTAGATATCTATTGAAAACCACATTTGAGACAAAAAAATTCTCAGTTCTCTTAGTTGTATTTTGCTGTCTGATTTTTTACTGAAGGGGCATACTGCCTTCACAACCTGAAATGATAAAATAATTACATTATTACAACTTAACCAAGAACCATGCTAGTAAACAAAATAAAAGTATACTAAAGGGTCTCAATCTTATTCGAAATCTAACTGCTAATATTATCAAACAAAAAAACTTCAATATATATTCTTATAAGTATGACACAATTTTAACTTCTATTCCAATCAATGTAAGCTTAGTCAAAGAACTTAAAAAATCTAAGAATCCAATTAAAATATTTGATAACTTCATAAATGCAAATAAAGCCATTGCTATCTACACAGATGGCTTCAAAATGTTGAACTCTAATTACGTAGTATATGCATGTATCCGACTGGAATGAAACACTCGAATAAGTGAAACACTTGATCGAAATGCCTCTATATACGAACACAGCTGAATGTTTCGCTCTCGAGCTTGCCTTAGATTTAGTATTAAAAAACCAGAACCAATGCTTCCTTATTTTTTCGGACTCTCTAAGTGTTTTTCATTCTCTCCACTCCGTCCAGTTTGACATTAAAGTGAACCCAGTGATTCTAAGCATCAAAGAAAAATATAAAAAACTTACTTCATTACATCAACTTAATAGTAAAATCGACTTTATATGGATTCCTTCGCACACTGGGATTCCAGGAAATGAGGAAGCTGATTACGTTGCAAAAACGCAACTCTAAACGAATGCTCTCCAAATTTACTGCTTCCCTTTGAAGACTTTTATGAGCTATTTAAAAATCAGGCAAAACTTAATACTGTCGAAAAAATAAAAAACTAAGGTTTAAGTAAAGGCACAAATTTTTTAAAATATTTCTATAACCAGAACAACAATCCATGGTTTTCTAAAAAAAAATTAACGAGAGAATTTATAGTCACATTAAATAGATGTAGATCTGACCATTACAATCTTGGAGCATCACTGTCACGTATTGATATAATTAAAAGCCCGCATTGTCAATGTAGTTCTGGCGAAGAAGATCTAAATCATGTTATTTGGCAGTGTAAACTATACGATGCGAGTAGGGAAAAGCTTCTTGATAAATTAAGGAAACTTAAAAAAATTTTTCCTCAAAACATATCTACCTTCATATATGAACCGAACATTGCAGTATGTTTGTATATTTGTTCCTTCTTCAAAGAAATAGGTCTCAGTGTATAAATATGAAAATCTTTATTGTAAAGCGCTAAGAGGTATATGGAAATGTTCTAAAATGTAAATATTTTATATATATTGTTTGTATTGCTCACACTATGTTGTAGCTAAAATAAACCTCATATGAGGTTTTTATAGCTTAAATAAATGAAAAAAAAAAAACTATTTAAGTTCCCTGTCAACTGGCCTAAGATCCCAAGAGAACCAGCCAACCATAATACTATAATATAATAATGTTCAGGTTTGTCTTAATATTACTTTTTAATACATTATTTTCTATACGAATACAGGGAATTAATTTTGACTACGTAGACAAATTTGTACGTGCGTATTTGTGATAAAATTAACTACAACATAAAACCTAATTCAGTAATATGTCTTGAAAAAATAGTGAACGTCGATGTTACGTAAAACCCTGTATTCGTATAAAAACTAAGGTATTGAAAAATAATATCCACAAAGCTGGATAAATCTGGTTGGCTGGTTCCCTTGGAATCGTACGGCCAGTACATAAGGAACTAAAATATTCTTCGTTCTATAACTAGGGCTACCGAGGATACAAACAGGTGTAACATTTCTTAAAGTACAAGTGAATATGTCTTCTTTTATAAGAAAAATTTTTATCATTATTTAATATTAGTTACAAAATGCAATTACTCATTTTTCACTTCAGGTTTTAAATGTGTTGTGCCCCATTAATCGAGCAAGTTTTAGGGAGCGGGTATATAAAATTCTAGAACTAGTTATTATTATTATTATCAATGTGTATTATTGATTTATAATTAATATTATTATCAATAGATATTTTTTTATTATTAATAGATATTATTAGATCATTCGTATAATAATATCATAATGAAATTTGTTTTTCCAACAGCTTGCAGTACCAACGCAGAAGACCTTCCGTGTATAATGCAAGGCGAGCATGTACTTCAACTATACGACTATTCAGAAGAAAATATCATCTCAGATATATGTGGGATGATTGTTTTATGCATAATATTTCATATCCTAGGATACGTCTTTTTATTAAAGAAATGTCGGTCAATAAATTTTTCTTGATAATTTTGCATATACATTAATTATTATCATTTGTCAATAATGAGTTTCTACGAATTTTCGTAATGATTTTTCTGTCATGTAAAGTTGAAGCTTTGAAGTTATAGATGAATGTAATAAGTTAGGCAAAAGACTTGTTATTTTCATGTATATCTGGTTTATCACGAATAAAGGTTCATTTTATTTAAAAATCAAAAGATCAATAATAAATAACTACTCAAATTTTATATGCTTGATTCTAGATCTGCATGAAACTCGAGATTTTTCTTGGTCCTGACTTGAAAATCAAGGCAAGACAATACTGCAAAATTATTTTCAAGAGCAGATCAACATCAAAGGCTCAAAATTCTTGGTCTTGTCAAGAATCTTGATATATATAATATACACCACAAATTTATTGAAAATAAGAATTGTTATTAATTATTAACAGGGTTGGGTAACTGTTTAATAAACTAAAACGTAAAGTTGAATATTACTTGGAAATGAAATTAGTTTAAGGGGACCTAACCACCCTAAAATTATAAATAAACTGGTTATATATTTTTAAGTGCGGACACATTATTCACGATACATTAACTATTTATTTACGGTAAATTCAAACATTTTATCAAAATAAAATGTAAATTTTTAAAAAAAAAATTTGTATAGTCGTTAGATATCTTTGTTTTGTACAACTTTGTACATTTCTTGCTCTGCCGCAAGGTTTTGGGAGTCAAACTGATCAGATTGGAGTTTTTTAGGTTATAGTGTCCAAAATACATATAATTAGGATATGAGTGTCGGAATTTAAAAAATAAAATTTTTTGCCAAAGTTGTAGCCTATTTAAGCATAGATTATTCCATTTTCTTGCATATTTTGTCAGAAAATATGGCTTATATATGCTATAACTTTGGCCAATAATTTTATTTTTTAAAGTCCCACACTTATATCCTAATTATATGTATTCTGGATGCCATGAAACAAACCAACTCCAATCCGATTATTTTTTCTCCCAAAACCTTGCGGCAGAGCAAGAAATATACAAAGTTTTATTATTGCCAAATAAAGTGACGACCATAAAAATAACACAGGCCGACAAGATTTTTAACCCAGAGACCAGACCATACTTTTCCGAAGGTTTTTGGCACGCTGAATCCAAATCCGGCCTCAGAATTGCTCTATCACCTCAGGTTTTCGAGATATCCTAACCTAAAAGTGCAAAAATCACCGTTTTTGGCTGTTTTTGAGGTTATGTTATGCCGCCAACTGATTTTTTAATACAAAACGACCAGCGGCATCTGAAAGTACTAGTCTTGCCCTTCAAAATTCATTTTCGCTTGTTTCGATTCGACTTTTCCTTCTCGAGATATATCGATTTCAATCTGTAATGTATCAGTGTTTCTTATCTACTAGACATCCTATCCCATAGCACCGTTTATACTCGGATAAACAAACTCTTCCTGATATTGCTGTCAAACCGCTTGCAAATGCATACCAGGTAGTTTTTGGGGTCACTGATCACAAATCTGGAGTTAGAATCTCCGAATTCAAAATGGCGGATCCAATATGGCGGCTATGATTACCACGATCCGTAGTAAGTCACAAAAAATCCCGGAAAAGCTCTGGAGATCGGTTACTCGGAGGTTTTCGGGGTCGCTGATCTCAAATCTGGAGTCAGAATTTCCGAATTCAAAATGGCGGATCCAAAATGGCGGTTATGATTACCACGATCCATAGTAAGTCACCAAAAACACTGGAAAAGCTCTGGAGATCGGTTACGCGAGGGTTTTCGGGGTCGCTGATCTCAAATCTGGAGTCAGACTTTCCAAATTCAAAATGGAGGATCAAATATCGCGACTATCGTTGCCAAGGGCCATAGCCATAGTTGACCAAAATCTTGGAAATGGTCTTTTAAGTCGTCACTTGGAAGTTTCCCGATTCTCCGAGCTCGAATCTGCAGTCAAATATTCCAAGTACAGAATACCTACTGACCCACCCAATATGTTACAAAATGACGGATGTAATATAGCAGCTAGTCTTACATAAAGAACCTCACTTTGACTTCTTATGAAAACGTTGTCGCTGCTCCTGAAACGATCGTTTATATGACTTGCGCCTATAGACAGTCGATACGTTATGTCTATGCAGAGACCAGCAATAGTCCGCCATCATCCGCTCATCCCACCTACCTTGAAAATGCCGCTCCTTTTGTTTGAAATCTGAATCAATACGGTATTAGATACATGATCGTCGTAGTGTGCATGTATGAATCTGATGTACAGCCAGTGTAGATCAGCCGGTGCTTTCAAGAAAAACAAGACTTTCCGTGTTAGAGATCGCGTTTGAGCGACAGGCTACCGGATTAGTCATCAACCCATAAATAAATTAATACGGTATTAGATACATTAACGTCGTAGTGTGCATGTATGAATCTGATGTACATCCAGTGTAGATCAGCCAGTGCTTTCAAGAAAAACAAGACTTTCCGTGTTAGAGATCGCGTTTGAGCGACAGGCTAACGGATTAGTCATCAACCCATAAATAAATCAATACGGTATTAGATACATTAACGTCGTAGTGTGCATGTATGAATCTGATGTACATCCAGTGTAGATCAGCCAGTGCTTTCAAGAAAAACAAGACTTTCCGTGTTAGAGATCGCGTTTGAGCGACAGGCTAACGGATTAGTCATCAACCCATAAATAAATCAATACGGTATTAGATACATTAACGTCGTAGTGTGCATGTATGGATCTGATGTACATCCAGTGTAGATCACTCAGTGCTTTCAAGAAACATAAGACTTTCCGTGTTAGAGATCGTGTTTGAGCGACAGGCTAACGGATTAGTCATCTACAATGTCGAGAATCCCGTGCGCAAATAAAGTTAATAAATTTTGCAATGTTTGCGGAAAGTTTGAGGCAGAAACTTACCGTAGAAACATCAGTGATACAATAAGAGCACAGTTCGAAGAATGTTATCAAACGCCTATGAGAAATCTAAATAAACCCTGGGTTCCTAATTCTATTTGTGAAGATTGTCGCCGAACTTTGAAAAACTGGAATAGTATAAAAAAGGATGTTGTAATTGAAACAGTAGTGTGGCGTGAACCTAGAAATCATGATGATGACTGCTACTTTTGTGGATGTGATATAACTGGTAGAAACCATACAAATAAACATTTGCTTGTGTATCCTAAGGTGCTTAGTGTAACACCACCAAAAATTGGAAAAATAGAACGGAATACAAATACTGTTCCTCAGCCACAAGCGGAGCAAGAAAGGCAAACGATTGAAAGTGACGAGGCCGAAAGCAGTGACGATGAATTTTCTTTTGACGACGGAAAACCGCAACTTTTTGATCAAAATGCTCTGGATGATTTTGTGCGGGAATTGAATTTGAGTAAAGATTTGGCAGAGCTATGCGCTTCCAGACTCAAAGAAAGAAATCTTCTATCCCCTGGGACAAAAATTTCCGTCTACAGGAAAAGAGATAATAAGTTCGTGAAGTATTTTACTAAAGAGAATTCCCTTGTATATTGCAACGATATTAAAGGTTTGATTAGTTTATATGAGATAGAAGAAGTTTATAAGCCGGAGAACTGGCGACTCTTTATAGATTCTTCAACAGATAGTCTTAAAGCAGTACTGCTTCATAATGGAAATAAATATGCGGCAATTCCCATTGGCCATTCCACCGTATTGAAAGAATCGTACGAAAGCTTTCAATTTCTTCTTGAAAAAGTCAATTATTATAATGAGCACAAATGGTTGATTTGTGGTGACTTCAAAATGATAAATATTTTAGTAGGTTTGCAGTCGGGAAACACGAGACATCCGTGTTTTCTCTGCCTTTGGAACAGTCGTTCCCGACAGGAGCACTGGGTAAAGAAAAATTGGCCACAAAGAATCCAGATGAAGGTTGGTGAACACAATGTCTTTCATGAGAGTCTTGTCGACACCCGTCGAATCCTATTGTCTCCATTGCATCTCAAGCTTGGCTTTATGAAGCAATTTACTAAAGCTTTAGACAAAGAAGGCGAATGTTTCCAGTACATTGCATCCAAGTTTAAGCATTTGTCGGATGCTAAACTTAAAGAAGGCATATTTGTTGGGCCTGATATTAGAAAACTTATGAAAGACGATGATTTTGTAAAAACCATGACACCCGTACAAAAAGATGCTTGGATGAGCTTGAGTGTCACAGACAATTTTTTAGGAAACTATCGAGATCCAAAGTACAAATCTATTGTATCTACGATGCTAACGAATTTCCAAAAATTAGGGTGCCTGATGAGTATGAAATTGCACTTTTTGTTTTCTCATTTAGACTACTTTCCTGAAAATAATGGCGCATTCAGCGAAGAAATGGGTGAACGCTTTCATCAGGATTTCAAACAAAAGGAGCGGCATTTTCAAGGTAGGTGGGATGAGCGGATGATGGCGGACTCCTGCTGGTCTCTGCATAGACATAACGTATCGACTGTCTATAGGCGCAAGTCATATAAACGATCGTTTCAGGAGCAACGACAACGTTTTCATAAGAAGTCAAAGTGAGGTTCTTTATGTAAGACTAGCTACTATATTACATCCGTCATTTTGTAACATATTGGGTGGGTCAGTAGGTATTCTGTACTTGTAATATTTGACTGCAGATTCGAGCTCGGAGAATCGGTCAACTTCCAAGTGACGACTTAAAAGACCATTTCCAAGATTTTGGTCAACTATGGCTATGGCCCTTGGCAACGATAGTCGCGATATTTGATCCTCCATTTTGAATTTGGAAATTCTGACTCCAGATTTGAGATCAGCGACCCCGAAAACCCGCGCGTAACCGATCTCCAGAGCTTTTCCAGTGTTTTTGGTGACTTACTATGGATCGTGGTAATCATAACCGCCATTTTGGATCCGCCATTTTGAATTCGGAAATTCTGACTCCAGATTTGAGATCAGCGACCCCGAATACCCCCGCGTAACCGATCTCCAGAGCTTTTCCAGTGTTTTTGGTGACTTACTATGGATCGTGGTAATCATAACCGCCATTTTGGATCCGGCATTTTGAATTCGGAAATTCTGACTCCAGATTTGAGATCAGCGACCCTGAAAACCCCCGAGTAACCGATCTCCAGAGCTTTTCCGGGATTTTTTGTGACTTACTACGGATCGTGGTAATCATAGCCGCCATATTGGATCCGCCATTTTTAAGTCGGAGATTCTGACTCCAGATTTGTGATCAGTGACCCCAAAAACTACCAGGTATGCATTTTCAAGCGGTTTGACAGCAATATCAGGAAGAGTTTGTTTATCCGAGTATAAACGGAACTATGGGATAGGATGTCTAGTAGATAAGAAACACTGATACATTACAGATTGAAAGCGATATATCTCGAGAAGGAAAAGTCGAATCGAAACAAGCAAAAATGAATTTTGAAGGGCAAGACTAGTACTTTCAGATGCCGCTGATCGTTTTGTATTAAAAAATCAGTTAGCGGCATAACATAACCTCAAAACCAGCCAAAAACGGTGATTTTTGCACTTTTAGGTTAGGATATCTCGAAAACCTGAGGTGATAGAGCAATTCTGAGGCCGGATTTGGATTCAGCGTGCCAAAAACCTTCGGAAAAGTATGGTCTGGTCTCTGGGTTATTGGTTCAGGAAAATTTTGTCGGCCTGTGTAATTTAAGAAAATTTTTTCCGTTATATTTTGATATAATGTCCTAATTTAACGTCACAAAGTAGTAAATATATGACAAATAATTTATCCTTACCTAAAACATATAACTAATTTAAGTATAATTTTAAGGTGGTTAGGTCCCATTAAGTTAAGTTAAAATTTATTAACTTATGAAAGTCAAAAAAGTTATAGTCAACTTAAGTTAACTGTTTAAAAGTTAAAAGTTAGAAATGTCTAATAAAGAAATTTTTAAATGCTAATATCCTATACATAATATTTTTTATTGAATTTTACCAAATTAAAATTCCATGTTTTAATAAATAATAAATAGATAAACAATATCATAAAATAGACTTTTAGTTATTAACAATTTGTTATTTAATATTTATCGTAACATATTTGTTATGATCAATCGTTGGTCCCAAAATTATGAGATGAGTTTTATAGTACATGAGTTGATAATAGCGATACTACTGAGTGCTGCATGTATACAGTTGCACGAGATCAAGACGAGGCAATACTTGTGAAAATTTTTTTTTAGTCACGAAGCAATCTTGACATAACAGTGTTGTTTCGGCCTTGAAGAAAATTGTCTCGGTTTTTGTTGCTTCGTTTTGAAAAGTCTTGGTTCATATATCAACTATTATCTATTTTATAAGCCGTAATAAAATCATTAATTTTTCGTCGATGGCTCAAGTGCTAAATCTATAACATTCCATTTTAAATTATATAATATTTTGCTGAAAAGTGTTAATAATATATAATAATATATAATAATATATAATAAATCCTGATAATCTTAATACCTTAAGAAATTTAACTTCAAGGTAGTTATCCCCTAAAATCAAAAGTCTGTAGTGTCTTCTAAAATGTAATGCAATATTTATCTCAACGATCATCTCTTTAAAATTTCAGATCATTATACGATATATATATATATATATATATATATATATATATATATATATATATATATATATATATATAGATTTTCAGATATATTCATTCAAAATTTAGTCGTTCTGATTCTTTTTACAATACAGTTTAGAGAACTGAAATAAAAGACCGCATATCGAACCCGTATGTAATCATATGTGTAATCGCGGGTATAACGGCTTTGATTCCATAAAGCAGCTCATTGTAAAAGCTTCTGCAGCCTACTGACAGGTGGCGGCGACGGGGTAATAAATTCAGTTCATAAGTAAAGGGGTGATCATGCTTTATTACCATGAACTGTAGATGGGTTCTAGCAGGGCTGAGTTGGTATACTTATTTTATATTAAGTATAAAATTATATATTGTATTCATCTATTGTATCTTCTGTTAGATAAGGTCTATTAGTGACCGAAAATGGGCGGTAGGGGTTGACGGACGACAATTAGTACGTATAAATAGGGATGGAAACATCATTCAACGGCAAATAGCAGTAGCAAGACGCGTTGACCTAAATCATCCACATTTGGAATTGAACCATGAATCCAGATTGTGTGCGAATTGTAATAGGAATATTTTGAGTGAGATAGCACTGTTGGATGTAGATCCAACTTGTCTTCGATTGAATGTGTTGACTCAAACAGGTAATGTCTCTTGTGTCATCTGTAATGCTCAACATAATGTGCACACTCTATCGGTCGAATGTAGAGTTAATGTTTTTATAGAAACAAACATTTATGTACCGACTAATGTTAGGTCATGTATACATCATTTAGATAAGAACGGTCTATTTTTCGAGATCTTGTTACCTGGTCTACGTTCTATTAACAGGCCACGCATCAATAATCGACCAAAAAATTTTACATTTTTAGATCATCTTAGACAAGCTTGTATTAATTCAGCAAAGTGTTTGGGTGTAAACAATTTAAGGGGGCCTGGGTTAAACCCAAAAAAATAATTTTTTTTATTAGTCCAGGGAACTTTTTATGTTTAAAAGCAATAATTTTGAAGATATTTGTACTATATATGCTTAGCAATATCTTACATTTCACCGTTGCATAGCCTGAAAATCTTGATCCTACACGTCACAATAAATGACTATTTTCAACAACATAATTATTAAAGTTGCTGTGTTCCTCACTCAATTGCAGGTGACATGATGAACGGAAATATTTTTTTGAAGATTATTCGACTCCTTTTGACATGTATTACAAAAAGAGCGAAGCACTTTTTCGTTAAAACATTTTTTATTATTTTACTTCAGAGACCTAACCAAATTTTTTAAAAAATTTTATTTTATTTTTTTATTAAATCGGTTAGGACTTTTGAAAAAAATTATAAAAAATTTTATAATGAAAAAGTGCTTCGCTCTTTTTGTAATACATGTCAAAAGTAGTCGAATTACCGTCGAAAAATATATTTTTGTTTATCATGTCATCTGAAATCGTGTGAGGACTACAGCAACTTTAATAGACATGGTATTGAAAATAGTGATTTATTGTGACGTGTAAGATCAAGATTTTGAGGTTTGATAACGGTAAAATTTAAGATATTACTAAGTATTTATAGCATGAAAATTTTCAGAATGATTGCTTTTAAACATAAGAGGTTTTCTGGACTAGTAAAAAATAATTCTTTTTTTGGATTTAACCCAGGCCTGCCCCCTTAACCGATGAAGATTTCCAATGCATTGCACCTATGACAAAGCAGTAGATTGAAGAACTTTTCACTTATTGTGATCCAGTTATACAGAACGAGAAGCTTCGATACATCAGTAGAAAGAATTTACTCACTTTTTTCTGTAAAATGAGACAAGGTTAGAGTGGTGAGTTTTTAAAAGTTATTTTTGGTTATACGTATAGACAAACTGTAAGTGCTGTTATTGATTACGTCAGAAGGTCATTATCGGAAAAATTAGTTCGAGAGAATATTGGACTTGCATCGATAACTAGACAAGATTACATAGCTCAACATGTAACAGATTTCTCTACTGCTATGTACAATCCTTAACCAAATGAAGCAAAGGCTATTGCTATTATTGATAATACGTATACATATATACACTCCGCAACAAAATTAACGCAACACCTAATTCCGATTAAAAAAGGGTGCAAATACGAAGATCGATATCTCAGGTAAAAAATATCGTAAGGGTGTCAACTTTGTTTTATATTAAAGGTTGAAGTTTCTACTTTAAGATGGTCGAACTCGATTTTTGATTTGACGCAACCCCTACTTACGTGACCTTGAAATTCAAGGTCATTTTTTAAAGCTCAAAAATCGTAAACTTTCGCAGTGCACCCGCGCGTGGGTGATTTTATTTCGATAATTCTGATCATTGCATCTTAAAGTACAACTCTTTCCCTTTAATTAAAAAAAATTCACCCGCTACGATTTTTTTTGACGATTTTACAGCAGTTTAAAAATTGTATTAAAAAAACGCGTTTTTTCGTGAAAAATATGATAATTCCGATCCACCCTACGATTAAATCAGCGGTGTAGAATGACTCGACTTCGTAGATCGATATCTCAGATTGAAAATGCCATATGCACGGGTTCGAATGTTATTTTTTGGTTGATTCTGATCACAGATTCCTCCTCATACCATGACGGATCTACCGGAAAAAATCCTGGTCGGTTGAATATGGTTTGGCTCAAAACGCTCCCTCCTACGACGCCAAATTCGTATTCGAGCATCATTACCATACAGACAAAATCGTGACTCGTCTGTGAACAAGACGTTCCTCCACTGTCTAACCGTCCATTGTCCATAAATTTTAGCATAGTGCAGACGAGATCTACGATGTCTTGCTGTGAGAAAGGGTACTCTAGCACGAATTCGCGATCTTAAACCTGCTTCGTGAAGACGTCTCCTTACTGTTTGCAAACTGATTTGCCTGTGTGGCAAGGCATCGTTATAAATTTTTTGCGCATTTCTTACCGGTTCACGTAAGGTTGCTCGTATTATACGACGGTCCTCGCTAGCATTTGTTACGCGTCTCCTACCTCGTCCTTCTGCGATAAGCACCTGTTTTATTAAATCGAGACAGAACTCGAGAAACAGTCGAAAAATGAACCCCCATTCGTCTTGCTACCTCACGTCGACTAAGTCGAACTTCAGAAAGTGCAACAATATGCGCGGATTGAATTTCATTCAACGGAGGCATTTTTATTTTGCCAAGAAATCGATTTGAACAGTTTTAAAATACTGCCGTAAGATTCAAAACCCGTAGCCCTTAACTGAAAAAATTTTACAATTTCGCCAAACGGTATTTTTTAAAGAATGGTAGATTTGTAAAAGAACCGTATTCGTTAAAATTTGGACACGGTCAGAGATGGACTTGAAAAATTTTTTTTACATTACTGATTTCAGGAAACAATATGCAACGGATGACAAATTTGATAAATTTGTACACATCCTATCTTTTAAAAGATATTCGATGTAAGATAAAAGTTATAAAATAATAACGTTTACAAATTTTAAGAATTTGTTTTTTACATTTGGCTTGAGTTAAATCTGATCGACTAGTTTTATCGAAAGTTTACGATTTTTAAGCTTTAAAAAATTACCTTGAATTTCAAGGTCACGTAAGTAGGGGTTTCGTCAAATCAAAAATCGAGTTCGACCATCTTAAAGTAGAGACTTCAACCTTTAATTTTAAAAAAAGTTGACCCCCTTACGACATTTTTTACCTGAAATATCGATCTTCGAATTTGCGCCCATTTTTAGTCGGAATTAGGTGTTGCGTTAATTTTGTTGCGGAGTGTACATAAGAGTATTATATTAGCTTTCGTTTATTGCCACAATCTTATTCCCTTCATAAACACAGGCATCTTTTGAAACCTACTTTAGTTGTGGCTCCTGATGGATTTATTCTGGCAATCTTCGGTCCATATTTTTCTGATTATGCAAATAATGACGCTGCAATCCTCAGACACGAATTTCAAAATGATGGAAATTCTTTGAGGGATTGGTTTTAAAATGATGACATCGTTTTAGTCGATAGAGGGTATCGAGATGCCATACCGTTTTTACAACTTTTAGGTATTGATCATAAAATTCCCACACAACTTCCACTAGCACAAAGGCAACTATCCACCGAAGATGCGAATGAAATACGTATTATTACTAAGAGTAGGTGGGTAGTGGGAAGCAGAAATGGCCACCTTTAATCGATATCCAAGATTTTCGGAACGCTTTAAAGTGCAGCATGCAAAACATATAGGTGATTTTACCTCATTGCTGGTGCAATAATAAATCAATTTCATCCCGTTATAAATATGCAAGGAGCAACTGTCGAACTTGCTCAACAAATCTTATTAAGATCACGAACTCCTAATATAGTCCAAGATAGAGTTGAGACAGATAATCTTCAGAGGAGAAATGGCCAATGGAGACGTTTGACTCATCGTGATATTCCGGACATCCCTGTTCTTGACTTAGATTATCTGAGCAACTTAACAGTAGGGGTTTATCAAGTTATTCTTGCCCCATCTTACATACAAGATAAACTCATAACAGAAAATGATGGGGAGTTTCAACTTGATGAACATATTATCGAACCAGGCTTTTTGAGAATTAGGACATATTCCAGGTTTTGAAATGCTACGATACATCAAACATTTATTGCTTACAATAATGTCGATAGGAATGGCATAAATGGCGCTGATGATGCTGATGAGCTGATTAGTGGATATTATTGTACATATCAATTTGGAGCTAGAACTTCGGGTACATGCGCCCACGTTGCTTCTATTTTGTATTTTTTAGGCTATGCGCGACATCAAAGTAATGTTCAGCATCCCGATTACTCATTTCTCAATTCAACGTTTGATGATAGAAACAGACAGGAACAAGGAGCAGAGCAACATGTCAATATTGAAATAATAGAATAAAACATACCTCTACGAACTGTTATGATATAACAAGTACAAATCGGCCCTTTTCAGGGTCAAATGCACAGTCCGATCGCACATCGGGTCATGCTAATGGCGACGGCAATCTCTCTCTTTATCTCCTTATATGTTTACATAAAGACATACATACGTACGTATATACATATGCTTTTTATCATTTGGGTTTACGAGGATTAGATTTATAGGATTTGGAGGTTATGAGGTTTAAGGTTATGGGATTTATGCTTATTAGATTATGGGATTTAGGCTGAAGGGATTTGGAGTTACGGGGTTCTGGCTTCATGGGGTTTGGATTTATGGGGTTTGGGGTTATGAAGTTAGGGGTCATGGGATTTGCGATTATGTGGTTTTGGGTTTATGGGGTACGGGGTTTGAGGTTATGGAGTTTGGAGATATCGATTTAATACACGCATATATGTACATGGATATACAGTCTTACACTAGGTTAATGCTACTGTAAGATGCACGAAAAGCCCAACTTCAAAGGGCCATATCATAAGACCATGAGTTTTTAGGACTTAGTGTCCATTGACTCTTTTGATCTATACATTAAGGACTACCAGAATCCAAAGTTTCAGAGCGTTTGACGGAGAGCCATCTCCCATAAGGATTCTGTGGGTTCCTTTTATACATTTATTCAGGACATAGTTAAGGTTGCATATTCTTAAGTTAAAACTTTCGAAATTACATAAGGTTAGTATCCCAATTTCCAACACCCAGTTCTCATCGCTGACACCCCGGTATTTCTCGATGTAACGGGGTGCTCAATTGTCAATAATAAAGTAAATATTAGCCGAGCTAATAACCTGCTGGCGTGTGCGCGGCTTATCGCAGCTCTTACCTTTGAGGCGGTCCGCGGTGACTCGCCGCTGTAGCCTTACCCCGATGTAGCTGAGCAGGCTGTTCCCACGCATACGCCGAATCCACTAGGATTCAGCTTGGTGCGGAGTTTCCTTGACGCACTGGTTTTCGCGACCTAGAAGGAGCGCGAAAATACGAAGGCTAATTCTTTCGCAACGCGAACAGCAATCTAGCCTTGCTTATCGACCTAACTCGATGCGAGGTGCAGGCGGGTCCGGGTTTTTGAATTACACAATGATTTAACAAGAACAAGAAAAAGCTATATTCAAAAAACAATTAATAAAATCATACGACGACGTTAACATATATATAAATACAAATTGACGGTAAAATAAAATTCGCGTAGGTCGAGCGTCACCTGCCTATTCAGCACGACCGTCGCTGAACACGCCGCCGGAGTCAGAGAGGGTTGCGATTGCGCGCGGTCCCCTTTTACTATGGGTTGTTCGGAGCCCTTATATCTTGAGGGCATACTATTCGTAGCGTGGCCCGGATGTACGTCCGCGGTTGCCGCGGGCTAGCCCTTACCTCTATTATAATAGAGCGACGGTAGAAGGAAGTGACGCGCCGTTGACAACGATGCTCTCGTCTGTCTCTCTCTCTCTCTCTCTCTCTCTCTCTCGCTCTCTCTCTCTCTCTCTCTCTTGCTACAGTCTCGCTGCAGCTGCTCCGCACATGGGATAGTGGAGTCTTTCTTCCACTACGCTGTCACGGCCTCGCACTGCACTCTCTTACTCTGGCGTTCTCTCTCGTGCACTACAAAAACGGCTGATAGTCGGCGTCCTGTTCTGCGTCTATCAAGATGGCGGCAGAGCGTCCTTTTTCTTGAGGCACACGCCGTGAGAAGTCGAGCGGTAGTGGTTCTTCCTCTCTCCGGCCACAGCCCCCCGCTCTTTCTCCGCTCTCATCTTCTGCTCTCGTCCGCGAATTATACACGACTCGTTGCAGTACTTTATGCGGAAAAATATCGGGGTGTCAGCTAATAGGGATAGGATGTCAGTAAATGGGACTCTAACTCTATAGTCGTTTAAGAGCGATTTATAGAATATATCCGTTTATTAGCATTTCTTTCGGAAATTTTACTTTATTTGATTCCAAAATAAGTTTACCGCAGATGAACACGTACACGTACACGGGCATACATACATACACGCATATGCACACGTTCACGCACACGCACATAGAATTGATTTCAAATTTTTGTAATTTTCTTATAAAATTATCAGTAAATATAACATTTATTTCGAATGTTTTCTCATAAAATTGCCTACGAAACCAGATAACTTGAGCGAAATTCTAATTTTCTCTTAACAATTATAAATTTAGATAATTTTCTTGTAAAATTATCAATTTAATCCATAATTGCGACCAGCATACAATGTTTAATAGTCATAATTGACTGTGCAAGTTTCTTATGAACTTTCCTGATATACAAATGCTTAAGTTGCTTTTAATAAATATGACTGAATATTCAAAGAATATTCAGAAAGGAAAGGCTCGACCCTCTACCTATATAAAATGTTTGGAATGTCCCTAACAGCACATTCGTAGCAAATTATATATATCCCTTTAATATATTACATTTAGAGTGTCTCATACACTCTTGAATCAGAAATGATTAAATATATTTTCCCCTCCTTTTTTACTTTAAAAATCGACGATTAACAATATTCAGTAATCATATTTAGAGTGTCTCATACAATCTTTAATAAAAAATGCTTGGTTATTATCCCCTTTTTCTTCTGTATCGTCGATTAATACTTTTCGATGATCCTATTTGAAATGTCTCATACACTTCTAATAAAATTTTTTTCTAAAACTGTTCAAATTTGAAATCAAATTCTTTTTATAAAATGCCTAAACATTAAAATATATAATTATAAACGGTTTTCAAAAGAAAAGGGACAAATAATCATGTGAATAAGAACAAGGTAAGTGAAATTGAATTTTCTTATTTATTTAAAGATAATTGTTCATTTAGTACATCTATAATATTATACATATTCAGTGATACGAGTTGATAAAATACACTTATTACATCATTTTTACAACTAGGAATTAGTTTATTCAATTCTTTTGAATGCTTTTGTACACTGGTGGTAACAAAGTCAATGATATCATTATCAACTAAATTTACAACATCTTTAACAATACTAGGTGTAAATACTTGTATTAGCGCTTCATGAATTGAACTACTTTTATTTACAATCAATTGAATAAATTCATCCGAAACACAGCTTATACTACCCGATATAAAATTTAAATATTCGAGGTGTGTATCAATTCACTTTACTATATACTCATTAAGACAATCAAAAGTAACTTTATTCGAAATAAGGCTATGCTGAAAACGTTTAGATACAATCATTTTGCCAGGTTTCCGTTCCTCCTCTATTTCGTTAGCTTTATCTTGATGACTATGGGTAAGTTTTAAAATCCAACCATTACGGTAAACCTCTTAATTCCTTAAACCATAAGCCTCCTCACCAAAATACTTTACTATATCACCTAAAGCTCTTTTAAATTCTTGCCAATCACTGATTGAGAAAGCGATTCCATCAAACTCAGAAGACAGCAGGCGTACAGTTGGTTGATAGTATTCATCGCTGTAGCTATCGCATTTTAAGCCAACGACAATCTTCTTTGTTAATGACTTGTTTAGACCATATAACGTGCTGAATATTTGATGGGTATGACGAGTAGTTCGTGGTTGATCACCTTATTGTTTTATCTCTTCAAGTGGCCAGAAACGACTGATGTTAAAGAGTCAACAAGCCTGCTCTTAATATATCTTTCCAGCATACAGGTGGAAGTGTAAAGTGCAGATATTAAAAGGGTATCAAATAACAATAAATATTAACATTGCGAGATGACTGAGGAATGTTGCGTCAGACAGAGGATATCGGGTTACACTGATGACATTTTAAAGCTACAGTTTTGTAAACATCTGACAATGCATCCACCTTTACCAATTAAATTTCTGTCAACATTTTTATAGTTTACAAAGTGTCTAGCTATGCTATAATTTTTCTCCAAGTTGGTCGAAAAATTATCTAGGACCTTCTGGAAATATAAACCAACGTTCACGTAATACAAGAACATTATATAAAACTGGCCACATACGTCGGATGAGTCACTCTGCAGTTGTGTTGCATTCCATCGAAATTGTTTACAATATTTGCGTAAAAAATTTATCAAAATTATGTATCAAAATTCAAATCATTCCAAGATTTATCAACGTATATAGCGATCTAGTGCACACCAGGTCTCTTTTGACTGCCAGTGATTATTACAAATGCTGTCGGTTACACCCACGCCTGAGGTACTTGATCTACAGCAAATACACTTGAAGTATGCGACCGGATTCCCGAAAGGTTCTTCAAGATTTGCAGACTGTTCATTACATTATTTAATGTGTAACGATACTTTTGTTAGAAAGGTTCTACAGCATGATGAATGCAGTACATATCGGACGATAAATTATTAAAACTCGGGCAATCTAAGTCATATTCCAAATTAATAATTTCACAAGCTAAAATTTTGTGTCATATCTCGTTTCCCCTTACATATATTTTTCATACATTTTTGGTAATATGTTGCAGAGTCTTATAAAGCACTTTGAAAGACAGTTTATCTTCAAAATAGTCAAAATCATGATGATGCTGAGTTAACCAGTTATTTTGTTCACGAATATTTTAACTTAAATTATGTGTAGGAGTTATTAGCGCCAGTAGCCAATGAGCATTAAAATTCCCGATTAGAGCAACAACGGCAACTTCATTCGGTACAGTGGTATATTTAATATCTTTAAAATACTAACGACTACGACGATAGAGATTTGAATAAATCGCTATAAAAAACACCTTTCCAAAAAGTAAAATTTTGTTAAGTATAAGTTTCATTATTACCCACAATATAAATTAAAACAAATATGTTATTACCAAAAGAAGTCATTCAATTGTGAATTTCAAGAATAAGCTCGAATTAAAATAGTAAAATAAAACTAATATTCTATTTAAATACATCATAGTTAAAATATTTGTATTGTTTACGAATTCCGATAATCTCAAACGAACGCTCAAGAAATGAATGAAATCTATTAATAGATCCTTATTTTATTATTTAGTATGAAGTATACAAATCAATAATACCTTTAAAATTTAATATTGTCAGACATTAAAGTTGAACCTCGAATGAACACTGATCTATAATAGTCTCGCTACATTACACTTGTGATACATATAGTGCACATATGGTAATTAATTTCTCTTGTATATAAGCTAACTATTTTTTGCAATCAAGCCAATATAATATTAAGGACACACAGTTTATACCTTATTTACGGCTCTGACTTGCTGCCGTCGTTAATTGCTACGAAGCTTAGATGACTCGAGCCGTGTTCAAAGTTATTTTTTCCGAACTACAGCAGTGATCGAGGTTTACTGTCGTTCAATATAAAATATAGTGCATTGACGGCCTCTTTAATCACAAAACACAAACAGCCCTGTAAATTTGAAGATTATATTTTTTTTAAATAATATAAAAATATGTAGTGTTTTGTAATCAAAAAAGTAAAATAAATGGAATATAAAAATACTATGCAATACGCGTTGGATGTTTGTGATAAAAAATTGATATTGAACAAGGTAGGTAGTCCACCGATAGACGATATATGAAAATGAATTACCATATGAGTACTACATGTAACGCGACTGTATTGTAGCGAAATATGTATACTTCATACTAATTAATAAAATAACGAAATTGATTTACAAATAAAAATACAATACTTGACAATTTATTAACCTATTTCATTAATTTCTTTAGCATTTATTTGAGATTATCAGAATTAGTAAAAAATCGAAATACCTTAAACTATAATATTTTTTAAATAGACTATTACTTTTATTTTACAATTTTAATTCGACTTTGTTCATAAAATTCATAATTGAACGACTTATTCTGGTTGTAACACATTTCCTTTAATTTATATTATGGGTAATAATGAAACTTATATTAGCCAAAGTTTTACTTTCTGAAAGGTATTTTTTATAGCGATTGCACAACTTTTCCAGAGTCTGGAAATTTAATATTACTATGCTTGTTTCTTGGTTGGAATTAATTAATAAAATCCAGAATTAAATGAAATACGATTTCTTAAATTAAATAAATATTTTGCAGTATTATTTGGAATTTTTTAAATATTTAAGGATCTGTATAGGTATAGACTTTAAATTAGGGATAAGATGTTACTAAGTTCCATCTTTATGAACCCTCCATATCCCAATCATATAAGTAATTGTCAAAAATTTATGAAAAATTTCACGTATCATTGTTGAGCCTTGGAATTTGGATGCTGTAGAAAATGAATTACTATGTCGAAATCCATTCTTACACATCCACTGAGAAATGGGGTCAGTCATAGATTGTTTCTTCTCGAAACGATAACCATATTGATCAGTAGACTGAAAAATAGGAGCAATAAACTTATCGAATTTATTACTCTTTAAACTACGAGTCGTCTCATCAGGCGCTGCAACGTTTTTTCTGAGCACTCATAGCTCTGACTATACTATGATATTGTGTAATATCTGCAGAACGGATACGATTCGCATCAGCCGATTTTCTAAATAGTAATCCAAGTAACTCTACAGTTATGGAAAATCTTACATTGTGTATTTGGACATTATTATCTTCAAACTGAATGGTTTAGTTACCCATCATAAGCTTATTGATTTGCTTATAAAATCCGCATATCAGCATAAAAATAGTGACCTAAATTTTGGAATTAATGAGATAAAAATATTACATAAAATGACATAAAAGTATTACTCTATGACATAAAAGTGTTACACTATGGCATAAAAGCGATACGCTACAGCATAGAGTAACACTTTTATGTCATAAAGTAACACTTTCATGTCATAGAGTAACACATTTATGTCATAAAGTAACACTTTCATGTCATAGAGTAACAGATTTATGTCATAAAGTAACACTTTCATGTCATAGACTAACACTTTCATTTCATACAGTAATGCATTTAGGATATAACGTAGAAATTTTACGTTATAGAGAAACACTATTATAGAGTAACAACTTTATGCCATACAGTAACACTTTTATGTCACACAGTAACACTTCTTTGTTATAGTTTAAGATTTTATTTCATAGAGTAACATTTTATGTTATAGATTAACACTCTTATGTCATAGAGTAAGACTTTTATGTTATAGATTAATACCTTTATGTGATAGAGTAAAACTTTTATGCCATAATATAACACATTTAACTCATATAGTATATAGTAAAACTTTTAAGTAATATACTTCATAGTAACACTTTTATGTGATAAAGTGACACTTTTGCTTCATAGAGTACCACTTTTATGATATAGATTAACACCTTCATCTGATAGAGTAAAACTCTTATGTCATAATGTAACACTTCTATGTCAGAGAGTAAGACTCTTAAGTCATGGAGGAAAACTTTTAAGTTATAGGATAAGTCATTTATGATATGAGTACCAATTGTATGATATAGCGTAGCACTTTAGTGTCATAAAGTAACACTTCTATGCTATAGCGTAACACATTTGCGTCACAGTGTATCACTATTAAGTCAGAGAGTAACACTTTTATATCATACAGTGACAAATTTATGTTGTAGAGTAATACTTTTATATTATAGAGTAATGGATTAGTGACATAGAGTAACACTTTTGCTTAGTAGAGTACCTTCTTTATGTCATAGAGTGACATGTTTATTTCAATAAGTAAAACTCTTATCTGATAGTGTCATACTGTTAAGTAACTTCTTTTGTGATACAGTGTACCACTTTTATGATATAGAGTTACATTTTCGTTTCATAAAGTAACATTTCAATGTTATAGAGTAACACTTTTGTGTCAGAGAGTAACACTTTTGTCAGAGTACCGTTATTATGTCAAAGAGAAGCACTTTTGTGTTGTAGAGTATCACTTTTATCTAATAGAGTAACTCTTTTATGTTATAGAGTAACACTTTTATGTCATAGAATAACACTTTTAGGGTACGGATCAATACTTTTGCTTCATAGAGTACAACTGTTATGATATAGAGGAACATATTAATGTCATAGAGTACCAATACTAAGTTGTAG
The DNA here is from genome assembly GCA_949152435.1 of Gastracanthus pulcherrimus. Lineage (NCBI taxonomy): Eukaryota > Metazoa > Arthropoda > Insecta > Hymenoptera > Pteromalidae > Gastracanthus > Gastracanthus pulcherrimus. Next base: position 99,613,714 of record OX424574.1, on the reverse strand, counting down.
AGTAACACTTTTATGTTGTAGAATAACACTTGTATGTTGTAGAGTGACACTTTCATATCATAGATTAACACTTTTTTGTTATATTTTAAGACTTTCTGTCATAGAGTAAGATTTTATGTTTTAGATTAACAGATTTATGCCATAGATTGACGCTTTTATTTAAGAGAGTAACACTTTTGTTTCAGAGCGTAACTCTTTTATGTTATAATTTAAGACTTTTATGTCATAAAGTGATACTTTTATGTTATAAATTAACTTCTTTATGTCATAGAGTAACGCTATTATGTCATATAGTACCACTATTAAGTTGTAGAGTAACAGTTTTAGGTTATAGAGTAACACTTGTATGTTGTACAGTAACACTTGCATATCATAGAGTAACAGTTCTTTTTTACTTTTTAAGATTTTATGTCCTTGAGTAACATTTTATGTTATAGATTAACACTCTTATGTCATATAGTAACACTTTTATGTTATAGATTAACACCTTTATCTGATAGAGTAAAACTCTTATGTCATAATGTATCACATTTAAGTCAGAAAGTAAAACTTCTATGTTATAGAGTAACACTGTTATGTTACAAAGTAACCCTTCTATGTTATAGAGTAACACTTTTGTGTCACAGAATTACACTTGTATATTGTAGAGTGACATTTTCATATCATACAGTGACTCTTTTATATTGTTGTTTAAGACTTTTATGTCATACAGTAACATTTTATGTCATAGAGTAACACATTTATGTCATAGAGTATCACTTTTCCTTCATAGAGTAACACTTTTGCTTCATAGAGTAACACTTTTGCTTCATAGAGTAACACTTTTGCTTAATACAGTAACACTTTTATGATATAGAGGAACACGTTTATGTTATAGAGTAACGGTTTTGCGTCATAGTGTAACACATTTATTCAGAGAGTAATAATCTTATGTCATACAGTAACACTTTTGCTTCATAGAGTAACACTTTTATGTTTTGGAGTAACACTCTTATGGCAAACAGTAACACTTTTATGTTACAGATTAATACTTTAATGTTATAGATTAACACTTTTATGTCCCAGAGTAACACGTCTGATTTATAGAGTAATAATTGTAGTTCATAGCGTGACAAATTTATGTTATCGAGTAACAGTTAAATGTTATAGACTAACAATCTTATGTCATAGAGGAAGGCTTTTGCTTTATAGAGTACCTCTTTAATGACACAGAGGAAAACATTTATGATATAGAGTACCAATTTCATGATATAGAGTAAAACATTTATGTCATAGAGTACCACTTTTATGATATAGATTAAAACTTTTGTGTCATAGAAAAACACTTTTATGTTACAGATTAATACTTTTATTTTATAGATTAACACTTGTCCTAGAGTGACACTTTTATAGCGTGACAAACTTATGTTATCGAGTAACACCTTAATGTTATAGATTAACACTTTTATGACATAGAGGAACACTATTGCTTAATATAGTACCACTATTATGATATAGAGGAACACCTTTGTGTTTTAAAGTAACATTTTTATGTTACAGAGTTACACTTTTGTGTCATAGAGTATGACTTTTATGTCAGAGAGTAACAGTTTTATGTCATAGAGTAACGCTATTACGTGATACAATACCACTAATATGTTTTGGAGTATTACTTTTATGTCATAGAGTAACACGTTTGCTTTATAGAGTAACACTTTTGTTATAGATTGACAAATTTACGTTATAGGGTAACTCTTTTATGTTATAGCGTAACACTTTTATGTCATATAGTAACACTTTTATGGCATAGAGACACAAATTTATGTCACTATATTCGTACTAACATATTGACTTTGCTATAAATAGAGCGCTTGCTATTAATTGCTATGAACGTAAACGTAAATCTACCTTGAGCTGTTAAGAAGACAACATGGAAAACGTACGACAGTATATTCTTCGTAAATCGTGAGAGGGTATCATATGCAAATGCAATTCTCTAAGACAGAGTAGTTCAAGTATAGAAACGGGTTATTTAGGTCAAATCATTGATCCGCCTGAATATCTCACTACCGATAGATGAACCGAGTATATGATGTCTCGAAATCCCAATTATCCGTTTGATGAGACTGTTGAATTTTCAGATATTGTGAATTCAGTTCAAGATCTTCCATTCTGCAATAAGAAGATTCTTTTACTCATTGATATGTATCTCTGGAAGCTAAGTTAAAATTGTAAAACATACCTTGATACCGTATATGCAGTTTACAAGTAAAGAAGTAAGCTTATGTTGGGTAACTCGTCCATTCAGTTTCAAGATAATCATGTCCAAGTACACAATATAAGATATCCCATAGCTGTGCCGTTGCTTTAATTACTCTTTAGTAAATATCCTGTTGAAAATTGTATCAGTTCAGCAGATATTACTAACTATCATAGTATAGTCAAATCTACGAGTCTTCATAAAAACGTTACATCGCAGATTGGACGATTCGTAATTTATAGAGTATAAAATTCAATAAATTTAATCCTCCTTTTTTCAGTCTACTGATCAAGATGTTTATCGGTTATAGAATAAAGAATCTATGAACGACAGAATTCCTTAGTGGAAGAGTAGGGATGGATTTCAACATACTAATACATCTTCTACAGTATTGTCAGACGATATATCCGATATACTGAACGATGATCATAAAATTGGTATGATCAAGGCGAAAAGTCGTAAGCTGCAGAATGAACTTTCACCTGTCAACTCGACAATAAATCTGGAGATTCTCAAAGAGAAGATTCATAATTTTTATAAAAACTGTGAGACTTCTAATGAGAGTAGTGAGAAGGAAGAAGAAGAATCTCTGACTATCAATTCTCCACGAGCCACTGCATATGAATCTATTCCATCGATTTATGATAGTTGTGATATGATTGCTACTACTTCACCAACATTGCAATCGAATTTTGGTTCTAGATTCTAAGATCAATCATATATAGATGATTCATACGAAAATTAGAGAAATCGAAAATATGGATTTAATGGTTATTATGAGCCTAATGAGTTAGTTGATCGTCTCCAAGTAATTGTGGCTAAAAATCCATGTGGAATTCATAAACGAGATTAACTTTATCGTCAGGGAATTACGGATGCAGGGTATACATACTGATGTACTTGTTGATTTAAAAAACTTTCCACCATCTTCTCATATTTTCACAGGACAACTGCTGCTATCAGTTGATAAGTCCACACTTGAATATTTCGCTAGCGTGAAAATAAATTTCTTGAATTTGCCGCCATTTTGCAGCGCCATCTGTAGGTGTCAATAATTTAAATTCATTCTCTATTAACAAATGGTCGGTAATGTTAAAAAAAATTCATTTAACGCCCCTTGTTGATTGATAATACCACTGGTCGGTAAGGTAGATTGTTTGGTTACTGTCGAATTTGTTGACCATCGAAAAAGTTTTGAAGTTAGGATTCGTCTTATGTTACATCATACTCTTACACATACAAACACGTGTACATATACCCACGATCACTTGTAGAGAAAGACAGAGTCCTAGTGACTCAGTGCATCAGTGCTCAGACCTGGATTCAAATCTCGGTCAATAACTCACACTTTCTTCCGAAGATAATTTATCAAGCACGTTCGCTGGAGGAGTCTCCATTAAAAGAAAGAATAAAGAGGAAGTCTATGGAGAGATTTTACAAAGCATAGAACCTCACAGGTGAAGCGTTAGTCGAGGCTTTCAGCCTTCCTGCAAAAAGGTAAGCATGAATAATTTACACATTATTCTTGCAAGTCTGTATATGTACTCTAGGCGATCGAGTGTAATCTTCGCAATACTAGTCCTCGTCTCCGTAGCTCGTTCGACTAGATTTTCAAGACCCTCTCTCTCTCTCTCTCTCTCTCTATCTCGCTCTCTCTCTCCATCTCTCTCTCTCTCTCTCTCTCTCAGTCTCTCAGTGGAAGAGTGGCCCGACGCTCTCACAGCAAATCTAGATAGGCCCGCGCACGTGTTAGCGTTCGCCGACAACTTGCAGCTCGATAACCTTACCGACAGCAGACAACTGCAATTCTCGGTCGGTGAAGTGGATTCTCCAACACTTACATACACACACACTAGCGCACGCACACGCACATAGACACACACTCTCTCTCTCTCTCTCTCTCTCTCTCTCTATCAAGTAAAAATCACTTGCAGAAAATGCGTTTCGGAGCTTTCTGCTCGACCGCGAGGTGGCACTGCAGGCTCGCGGTTGGGTGCCTTCTCGGGGCTCGTTCAGGTCCGGGTTGGGTAATGCTAGACGTAGTGGTAGTGTGGTAATGCTAGACGTAGTGGTAGTGTGGTAATGCTAGAAGTAGTTGTAATGGGGATTCTGATATAAAGAGTAGTCTTAAGTAAGAAAAAAATCATGCCTCTTTGAGATGCAGTACATAGTGGATATGTGGCGGCAGCGATGAGCCGTTACTCTGCTCATGGAGAGAGCGGCCACTCAACTGTATAAATCTAGACGGACACGCCATCTTGCAGCTCCATAACCTTACCGACAGCAGACAACTGAGGTTATCAGTCGGTGACGTGGATTCTCCCACACTTACATACATACATATACACACACACACACTCACACACACATGTACATACACACATTCACACACATATACGCACACATATACATCAATACCCACATACTTTTTCATAATACGAGGGTAGTTCAATAAGTCTTTAGAATAAAGTATAAAAACAATTTTTTTTGGGTAATTTTTTTTTTATTTTTCAACATAATCTCCTTGGAGCTCTATACACTTGGTCAATCGATTTTTAAGTTTTTTTAATCCTTCAGAAAAGTGCGTTTTCGGAAGTTCCTCAAAATAAGCACTTACAGAGGCAATGACCTCTTCGTTGTCCGTAAATCTCTGTCCACCGAGCCATTTTTTCAAGTTTGGAAATAAGAAAAAGTCACTGGGGGCTAAATCTGGTGAATACGGTGGGTGTTCGACCAATTCGAATTTTAGTTATTCAATTTTAGCTATTGAAACGAAGCATGTGTGAACTCGGGCGTTGTCGTGATGAAAGATAATTTTTTTTCTCGCCAAATATGGTCGTTTTTTTTTAATTTCTTCTTTCAGCTGCTCTAATAATGATGCATAATACTCACCAGTAATTGTTTTACCCTTTTCCAAGTAGTCAATAAGTATAATTCCACGTGCATCCCAAAAAACTGTAGCCATAACCTTACCAGCTGACTTTACGGTCTTTGCCTTCTTTGGAGCTGGTTCGCCTGTGGAAATCCACTGTTTGGATTGTTCCTTTGTCTCAGGAGTGTAGTGGTGTATCCATGTTTCATCCACAGTCACAAATCGACGAAAAAATTCCTCAGGATTCCGACTTATGCGCGCCAAAAGAGCCTCAGAGGCGACCACTCTATTACGTTTATTCTCAGCTGAGAGCAAACGCGGCACCCATCTTGCCGATAGCTTTTTCATGCCTAATTTTTCATGTAGAATTGAAACAACTGCACCTATAGATATCCTTGTGGTCTCAGCTAACTCACGCACTTTTAATCTTCTATCCTTCAACACCATATCGTGGATTTTATTGATGATTTCGGGAGTAGTTGCTTCTACGGGCCTTCCTGAACGTGGTTCGTCACTTATTGATGTACGACCACGCTTAAATTCATTTACCCAGTTATAAACCGTTGCTAAGGCAGGGGCAGATGTGCCATGAACTGAGTCCAATTCATTTTTTATCTCATATGGAGTTAAACCCTTTAAATGAAAATGTTTAATTACCGCTCTGAACTCGTTTTTTTCCATTTTTCTTAACAAGCAATTTTTTTTTCAATTGGTTATAAAAACACGTAAACTCAGAAGATGTGGACTGTGACTGCACCATATATCTAGTCGGGAGTGGTGCTGACTGAAAACAGATGATTTGGAGCGATTCGCGCGCCATCTGTTGGTCATTCTAAAGACTTATTGAACTACCCTCGTAAAATATAAAAATAACAGAAATGGATTGTGCAAATTCTGTATGAAGTTTAAAATAATATCAAAACATTAGAAAGTACTGAAATATACAAATCTTAATTAGATTTACTTTTTAGAATTTATATTGAAATAAATTCTTACAGATTTTGATTGTATTTAAGATAAAAATATATTTAATAAATGTTAAAATGATGATCCGTCAACTAAACTTATGATCAATATGTTATAAAAAAAATTTTGACTAAATTAAAATTCGAGTAAGTTCATATTTCAATCTAGATTCTAGAAAAATCTAATAATGTTTATATAGCACTATTATGCAATGTATAATTTTATCGACACTGACAAGAAAAGCATCATAGCTGCAGATCACGAATATTGATGAATCTGTGCAAGGTGTTTTTTTGGTACCTAAATATGATGCTCAGTACTCAGTTTGATCGAATAAACTACTGTGAAGAAGGTATAGTGTGTCTCATTATTATATTGCTAGTATACCTTCCTATGTAGTTAGAAACAGCCGCCCTCAGGACAGAATAATTGTATTGTACGTAGGTGTGCATGCCTACACGGCTTTTCTCCCACACATTCATGCATTTCTTGGAATCGAGGGCGTGCGTTAGAAGTCTCGCCGCTATCAGGGTACGTTATTTGTGTGCGTATACATTCTCTCGTATATCTGCCTACATTTTTTTCTTGCATTATGCTGCTGTACTGGAGGTTTCGCTTCGCTAAACATAAGCGACAACTCTCTCCCATATAAAGCGAAAGTGCTTAGCATCAGCAGCATATATATATATCGCTCATGTTTAGCGAAGCGAAACCTCCAGTAAAGCAGCATAATATATATATATATATATATATATAATAGATCGGCATTAATGGGATCTGGATTTGGACTCTCTAGGTATACCTTGAGAACGTGGGTGTATTTCTCAAAAGTCTTTATTTTTTGTACAATAAACTCGACGCGCTTGGTTTGATTTTCGGTTAAATCCATTTTGAAATACTTCGTAGATTAAATTACACAGCGATAAAAGAATGAAAGCTAACTTTAACTGTTACTAGTAAATTCAAACGAGCGAGTTTACTGTAATGATAGAACTGGAGATTTATGATTGACCGTAATTTTAATTTATTACAAACTAAAGTCTGGATTGAATAAGAATGCAACTTCTAAAGGAAAAGAAAGAACAAAATAAAAGTAACAAATCAAAAGTATTTTTAAACGCGTGCTGAATTGTCACTTCGCAAATAGAATAAAAAACAAACCCAAATGCCAAAAACAGCGAGCCCAGCGGTACACGAGATAAAGGCGTGCGCTTGCTCGGTCGCAGAATCGGCAAGCGAGTGTCAAATGTCGCCGGCGCGAGCGTTGCGTTCTGCTCGATTGCACTTAAATAAATGTTCGCAATTTTATTTTAATATATAAAAAAAATAAACAATATTTACATTTGTAAAAGCAGAAAGGCAGAATGACGTTTGATACAGAACGCACAGCACGCGATGTGAGAGCAAGCGAGAAAGAAGAGACTAAAAATGCCTTGCTCTATAAACAAAAACTAAGCTTCGTTGAGTAAATCCAGCTGGCGACAATGTACGATGAGGCGACTTGCAACAGCAACACCGGAGTGGAAGTCCGGATGTCGAGCCGGTAGATTCACCTTGATTGACCCAGCACTTACCACCGCCACGCAGCTTCTCTCGTTCTGCCGCTGCTGTTGAACTCTTGACGCTCGACCTAATATGTCACTTAACTTTCGCAAGGACAAAAGTCTCAAAACGCACGCAAATTCACTATGGATATTCGCGCACTATAGTCTTTGATGCGTGTTCGAAATTAGCTTGAGAAGTCGAGCACTGCTGCTTAGTTCTTGGAAGCGCGCACGAGTATGATGGAACGTCGCGCGCCGCTCTCGTTCTTGTTCGCGCGTCGCGCGAGTGACGACCTGTGCGCGCGAGACGTTGGTATGATGCGAGGTGCAAGCAAATCAAACCTCACAGGAAGCACCATGAATTGATTTGACTGAATACCCCTTTTTGGTATAGCAATCACTGTTAGATGAAAGTTATGCAAATTTGATTTATTATTTTCGAATTTAACTGTTTTACGAATTTAATTATTTTACGCTATTTTGACTTCGTTGTATTATTGAGAATTTATAATGATTTTAAGTTGTTTGTAAATTAATTAATTTATAAAGGCGAGGTAAAACGATCATAGAAATAGATGAATTATGGGAAAAAGCCTTGCGGCACAAAAAACCCAGATTTTATTTACAATATACAAAATGAAAAATGAAGAATGAAATGTTGCACAAATATAATTTATAACGAACGACCGACACGAACAGGGTCGAACCTGCGGGATTCGCACGTGGCCGAGTGGCCGTTAACAAAAGGAAATAGACAAGAACCGCGAGGTTTATTGTCTCTTCGATCGCAATTTACATTGATAACGCAGTGCACACAGTATCGATAATCACCGTTCGTAGACGGGAGGGTGATTCTCGTTAGAATCGATTGATCAACTTAAGAGGTGAGATTCGCACGTTAGCGAACAATTTTGAATTTGGAGAAGCCCGAAGGTCGCGAGAGAGCTCCGCACGCTGATAGGTGTCGTTGATGACCGACTGCTCGCGCCGTCAGGCGCTCGTAGCCCGAAAGATGGCGGTCGGCCCGACGATTAGGGCTAGTGTCCACGCAGACATATACATATACATACTGGCGCGCGCAGGCGCAAAATTCAAAATTCATTTAATTTAGAATTAATGGTAGTAGGTAAGGTGTTATGACATAACACATTAGAAACATTTAGTTTCTCTTTACTAAGAACTTGTTGCTGTGATTTTGGACCCCTTTTCTTAGGTGATGAAAAGCGAATAAGCTCGTGAACAACTTGCAATTTAAAATCTTTCAAAAGTATTTTCGAACTAGGTTTACTCTTTTTGTAACTAATAAATGAATTTACTACGTTTATATCAACAAAATGCCAAAATAATCGGTGCCAGCATTTTTTACTCTTTCGGCTGATTTCATACTTAGATTTCAACTGATCTGCTTTATCAACGTAACTCATAGAAGAATTGTAGTCTCGATTAATTTGGGAACAATTTAGTTCAAGGATGCTATCATCTTTTTGGCATCTACCTATACTAGTATTGATATAGGGATCATGGAAATTAGATAAAAATTGCACAGATTTATTGTCTTTCCATTTTATCCAACTAATGCCCTTGTATGAAGATCGGCAATCATAATCTCCCTTTTCCATTTTTTTTATCATTTACTTGATTTTTTGGTAACACATTCGTATTACTTCTCACTGTTCCACAAGCTAGTAGATCCTCATTTTTTAGATCAATCATTAAATTAATACTAGTCAAGTAGTTATCAAAATAAACTTGATAATTTTTAGAAATTATTTTAAGGGTTAAATCTTTTACAACTCTCTCTTCTAAGTGTTTCTCAGCTACGCCATCAATTTTTCCTGTGTAACCCTGAAACTCACAAATAAAACCATGTTCATCGGCTCTGGCCTAAATTTTGAAACCGCGTTTGATAGATTTTTGAAGATTATATTGTTTTAGAGTACTCCTACCTTTGAATTTTACCATGCTCTCGTCAATAGATTGTTTTTCAGAAGGTTTGTATTATATTAGATAATTTTGTGAAAGAGTTTCTAGCCAGGGTCTCAATTTGTACAGCTTATTCTAAGTAGGTTCACTTCTATTTGACATTGCTGAGTTATCGTTCAAATGCATGTGAGAAAGTAGAAAATAAAACCTATTTAGAGGCATGACAGAGCTTATATAAGTATTATACAATTAATTATTTGACGACCAATAATCTCGAATGGAAGGTAATCTGTTTATTACCATCATCAAGTTTATACCTAAAAATTTCAATATTTCTTCTTTATTTGTTTTCTCAAATGACTTTCGTAATTGCTGTGCATATAGATAAGTTTGTTCAACAATTCTATCAATTAGATTCTCAGAAAATGAATATCCAAAAATCTGCGAAGGTGATCTAATATCAGAAGGAAGTTGTGGTCCACATTCTTCAGAAAAAATCTTTTCATCAAATTTTCTCCTTTTGTAATCCCAAACACCATCTAAAGCATCAAGCCTAATACTCAATGGAGTGTCATCGTCACTTTAATATTGAATACAGTTAGAATTCACATTAGGACAATGATTTTCTGATGAAGCTACGTATTTATCAACTGATTTATTCAATTCATTTTGATCAATATTACCACTGCCACTATTTGGGATTTGAACATGCTCGATGGTAAAAAAATTTAAAAAAAAAATACCCAACTGTAAAGTAATCAATTTAGCGACAACTACGTTCAACGAGATTTGTCTCTAGTGAACGCTAACAAAAGATCGAATTTCACACCGAGCAAATGGGCTGAATTTTATATATTTTTGTCCCCTACCTTGTTGTAATTAATTTATTTTATACTACTTACAAGTAATTTTGTTATTGTATACGTTGGGACATATAGGTAAGTTTATATTGTTAGGGTGTGTCGGTGAGAAGAAATGAATTAGAATGACTCTTAGAGTCTATGTAACCGACTGTCCTCGAAAGTGAAGTTGATTACAGAAAATATATGAACGTAAGGTACGTTCGAGTAAATAGTCAAGGTATAAAGTATCTTATTCTCAAATAAGACAAGGAAAGTATAGGTAAATATTATAGGCAATAAAGTGTAGGTAAAGCAATGTATAATGTGTATAATTATAGGCAAGGTAATTTATATTGGCGAATTAGGCTACGTGGGTGCCGCAGGCCTTCACTTATTATGTTAAAAGTGACTTTACGCAGCGTGATAGCGGTCGCCATTTAACGGGCAATTAGGATACTACAATCCTGAACAGTTATTTTGATGATGTAATTTGAAAAATAAGAAAAAGAACGTTTTTAACAGCTTTCGTGCGATTATGATATACTAATTACAATTTTTTATTGTAGATCTATCAATTTCAATAATTTTTAATAATTTATACAGTCAAATTTTACCACTAACAAATTTAACTCGTGGAAACTCTTTTTTTCTGAAACTACCTGTCCGTCTCAAAATTTATTTTTGCTGATATATAAGTGGAAATATATTTTTCTTATGTATTTTTTGATGCTGAACATCTAGTGTCAAACGATAAAAAAAATAAAAGTAACCACTAAAATGAAGTGAAAAAGGGCTAAATAGTCACTTTTGGGGATTGTGGTAGCCATTTTGGATCCGCCATTTTGAATTTTTTACAAAACTAATGGTGATATTATAATCTCTGTTGATCAGATAATCAATTCGAAGTATTTAAAGTATATGTCAATTATCAATTTTTCCCCCTCACAAATTAAATTCACAAAAATATGATTTTTTGCCATAAATTTATTTATAACAATTATAAACAATTATAAATCCCAAAAGTATTATTATATTTCTCAAGCTTAAGTACTTCTCTAACAGTAAATGCAAAAAAATGAGGGATATGCTTTAAATACAAAAAAAATGACGATAAATATAAAAAAATTTTGGGTGCCTATATATATTGGCTTTCACGACTGAAATGGTTAAAGTACATACCTACCAAGTAATATTTTATTAAGATAATGCAGAACAAACATGTATTTCTTTTATATTTTTAAATTAAAATCTGGACTAAATAATACACAAAAGTGCAAATAAAACATTTATAAGGTGCGTATTTATTTTTAAAAAATATTGAAAATCTGATTTTCTGAACGCAAGTTCAAATGGACTAACTAAAGAAAATTTAATATCGCGGATATTTTTACGGTTGGCGTAAAAGGTGTTTACTAAGATTTTAATCGTTCCAAAGTAAGAAATGGAAAAAATCGTCATTTTCCTTTCAGAATGTTGTATAAACATGTAAAATAAAGTTTTATTTTCTATAAATAATCTATATTTTACACTTTGTATAGCGTAATAGAGGTTAGGTGAACTGTCTATTTGGTCGCCATTATTTTGCGGCTGTTTTCTATGTTTAAATTTGCTACGAAGTTTTAACGATTTTTATTTAATTATTTCTAAATGTAGAAGCTTATAAATGAGAAAATAATAATTAATAATAAAATCTGCTATATAGCCTGTTATCACTATTTATCCTGCAACATTGGATAGATTCGTAATTATGCAAAATGAGTCGCAACGGCGTATTCTACGGAAAAATTCCTATCGTAATAAAAAATTGATTTTTTCATCATTTTAACTAAGGCGGGACCCCTCAATCACTGATAATGGAGTTATCTGTATTGCTGTATTACTAAGTATTCCTTAAATTATAAATCAAGTTCATTCATTTATTTTAATTTTATTTTATATTTAATAATGTTTATTTTCAGATAGATGACCGAACTTTAAATTGTCTATAAAGAATGTGCCAAAACCAAAGATATTTAATTTTTTAAATATGCTTTAATTTTTACACTCCGAGGGGCCTGCAGCGGCTCAGTCGGTAGAGTGTCGGATTCCCACGCCGGTGACCGAATCCTAGTCTCTGCCGATTGATACAAGCACCTCTGTAAAAATTACATGTGCTTTGTTTACAAACACACCGCAGACCCCCGTCGTTGATTAGCACCACATGGGAGCACAAACATGGCGACGTTAATTTAAAAAAAAAAAAAAAACATTTACACTCGAAAATACCACTGTATATATACTTTATGGTCAACCTAAAGTTTCTTATATAAATAAAGGAGTTTCAT